>OY856187.1:137754034-137862499 GCA_963693315.1 Diogma glabrata | reverse complement strand
CCTATGTCAAAATAACGTACATTCTTACTAATACTTTGTTATGAAAATAAATCATTTCTTTAAGATTTAGTGTTTTTCAACAAAGAAATAATTAAGTTTATTAAAATTATGAGTTAGATAAGAAAAATATATGCAATTAGTATTTTGTAATTATTTTAAAATTATCTAAACATTATTTTGCAATGACGTATGCAATTGTATTTTGCAAATAACATTGGATTGCAAAGAGATAACAAATTTTTTTAATAAATGAGGAATTTACCATACGATCGTTTAACACGATAGTTTTACACAGGAGACTCAGATAAAACTATTGGTTTTACTAAATATTAAATATCGTAAAAAATTTAAAAATTTATATCTTTGTGTCTAATGTTCCACAGTTGGTTGGTGTGATTGTGTTTAATTTTTTTGGAAGGTCACAGTTCAACATTGTTATATAAAAGGTGAATGGGCCATGGCTGATACTCTGGTGGATATTTACTCTAAAGTCTAGTAAAAAAAGAGGGGAAAGACAGTATTGGTAGTATTCATTTGTATTTAACACATACTTTGATCTGATTGAGGTTCAAGCCCTGACCATACAAGTTTAAATTCAATTATTTTCCACAACCATTCCACTACTCCACACCTTGATTTCACTTTACTAATAAATTAATAAAAGAAGAATTTACGCTGTATTCCAAGCAAGAACAACTAAAATTTAAATCTATGAGTTACTAGAAATCAATCAGTTAAACAAACCATTTGCTTTCCAAAACAAGAGTTTGTAACAAAATCTTATTTCAAGGGATCAGTTTTTGTTGATTTTTTTTTAATTTTTGATCTACGGATGTGACAACCCCGCATGGCCTAGTCAGTAACTACTATTGAGATCTGGGTTAAGGTGAGATATATCACCGGCAATAGCATTGAGATATCACTAGCCAAGGTGATATCTTAGATGTGCTGGTGGCTGAACTCTATTCAAACAACGGTAGCTTAGTTCGGAATATTCCCTCAATGTTATTTATGAAATATTCCTTGATGATGTTAAGTATGCTACAGACCTATAGATAAATTTCTGACCACTATCTAATCACATCAGTACCAAAACTGATTTACTAAAAACTATAGAGTTCGTAAATCACGAAAACTGTTCCATTTCTCAAAAATGAACAATGGTCTCCGAAATTTTTTTCCAGGTTTCCCTTTTGATCGTCAGTTTTTATACTAAAGATGTTAATCTTTCCGCCCAAAACTTTACTGAAACCGTTTAATTTGGTATCAATAAATTCGTCCCCTTCCCAATAATGAAATACCAACAAAAATATTTGTTTTATAAGGCAGCCAAGGCACTTCAGTGGTTAAAATTTTTTAATGATATAAATTGTTCGAAAAAATAATGAACAATTAGAATATTAATCGGACTAAAAATCTTTAAAATTAAATATCTCAAGAACACGAATTAACGCCTCTTTGTAAATTTGATATATTTTAAAGTAAGGTTAGAGCTATATTTAAAAAAAAAAGTTAAAATTTAATTGATTTTAAAATTTTTTGTTAATGGAAGTTGTTTGAAAAAATGAAGAAAAATTTGAATTTCAGTCGTACTAAAAATCTTTAAAATTAAATATCTCAAGAACAAAAATTAACGCCTCTGAGTTAATTTGATATATTTTAGAGTAAGGATAGAACTATTTTCAGAAAAAAAATTAATTAAATTCCAAATGATCTTCGACCCTAGCGCCATCTTTAAAAAAGTTTTTTAATATTTTTATTTCAAAATTAATTATAAAAACAATTAATTAATTTTTTTTCAAAGGACTAACTAATCATCTATCAAACAAAAAAAAGTTTGATGAAATCGGTATAGCCGTTCTTTAGCAATTTAATTTTCAAGGTTACAACAGAATGGCAGAATTTTCATTTTTCATGCATGTTGGGCTGCCCCCCTATGCTCAAACTATGCACTTTAAAAAAATTTTAAAATAAGTTGTATTTTTTATTTTGTCCATACTATTTATATGCCAAGTTTCAGGAAAATCAAAATTGGTCAAGTTTTCACAACTCTGTCTAGAACACGTTTTTCATCTAAAATGATCAACTTGCACTTTTTTGATAATAATTCAAAAACTGTGCACCTTTGAATTCTAAAAAAATTACAATGTTTCTTGAATTAAGTGCTCTTTCATGACACTCCACTTGTTAGGGTCAAAAAAGATTTTTTTCAAACTTGCCCAATCTCACCCTCTCAAAATACAGAAAAATAATTATGTGACGTTTATCAAACTTCCTTTCTCTGTGAATTTTTTCAACTTTTTATGTCAATTAAGCTCGAAACCCGAGGGGTGGGACCAACTTTTTTTTGCACCTTTTCGACAATAATTCAAAAACTGTGCTCTGCAAAATTCTAAAAAAAATTACATTATTTCTTGAATTAAGTGCTCTTTCATATGATATCTCACATGGCTGGGTTATAAATGGTGTTTTTACTCCTTCTCATTCCCACCCCTTCTTAATAAATACGATTATGAGTACTTTACACTTCGCTATATTTTTCGTTCAAAAGTTACCACTTTTTCTATATTTCCAAAGACTTTTGAAGTTTTTTTATTAAATAGGTTCGTAACCAAGTCGGGAAAGAAAACATGAAAAAGACGCTATTATTCAATTTTATTCAAAAAACTGTGGAGTAACATATTCTAAAATATATTTTTAAGGGATACTGAATTCAAGCCCTTGCATATAATACCCTACTTGACTCGGTAAAAAAAAGTATTTTCTTAAAGACTTACATTGTAGCCCCGTAAAACAAACGGAAACAACTTTACCTTTTCTTGGTATCCGTCATCTTCAGGGGACAGGTTAGTTTTATACGCATCTTAAATTTCAGATCCATAGGATTTATAGTTTATGAAATAACCGATTTTAATACAAAAACACATCGTAGTCTCACCAATAGTGTTCCGTATAAAAACGGAACCCTAAAAACATAAAATCAAATTGAATTTTGTATATAAACCCCCCCATAGCTCATACTGTACCTGCGTAAGCCACTGCATGTCTCATCCATATTGTTTTCCCCGTTTGACACGTCAATCGGTTTATGCAAACAGTCAAACTGCTGAGATCACTTACTGTCATAGTTACAGAATGCAGAGAGATTTCTTTGTCCGTACAGCGTACAAATGGAATGTTTTGCCCGAATCAATAGTCTCGGGGACGTTCAATCCACAAAGGTTTAAAAAAGCGTTCATCAACAACTCAGAGTGCATGTTGTTGTGGGACCTAGGTCTTAAAAGGTATCTATGTGTTAGTGTGACACATATTGTAATTCCTATACTATAACACAACACTTTTTATTAAAAAAACAAAAAAAAATCGTACGATAAATTGAAGATTTTTTTTTACGAAATATTGTGTCAAAAACTAAAGAAATAGACCTTCAATTTTTTCAATCTTTTTTCATTTATTTTCATTCCAAAATCCAAAATATTTGTTCGATAGATTCAAACGGAATCAGTGCTTCTCTAGCATCTAAAAACTCTACAACTTTGTTTATTTTGGTTTAATCATTATATAATTAACTCGAACTGTCGATTAAACTACATTTAACTTTAACGCACCAGAACAGATTTATGCAAATAAATTGAGATTTTCAGGTTACATATCGCTCATTTTTAAATTTTTTTTAGCCAAACTAGCAACCTACTCAAACACATGAGCAAGCAATCTTCACACATGAGCATCCTCTGCATAATATGTAAATTCAAAGAATTGTTAAATTATCAGATATATAAATTGGTAGTTAACATTTAACAATAAATTTTAAACTAGATAAGAGTGCACAAAAGAATCAAGGCACATATCAGAATATGCATATCAGAAGCATATCAGAATTCCTTTTCTACTACTTAAACCATTTAGAAATTATTTAATATTTCTCAGGTCAGTGCAAGTGCCTAGTTAGAGTGTTATAAAACACATTTCCCATTTATAGACCAGTACAAGTCTCGAAGATTAAATGAAACCTTTCTTGCAGTTGCTTTAATGAGCGAACGTGTTTTGAAACGCACAAACCATACTCTGTTTCTTCTCTGACTTGATAAATATTGTTACGATTATACATAATCGCAATAAAATACAAAACAAAATTGTATTTGGCCTAAATTCACCCTATACAATATTTCAATTGAATATCTGTTATAAATGCCAAGAAGGATAAAAAAATAAAATAAAATAAAATACTGGATGTATTAATGAATGACGATTTCATCCTAATTTCTCGAACTTTCTTTGCAAATAAAGTGAACTCGAGTAATCCAAAAATTAAGCAGAATTATATATAAGCAATTCCTTTTGAAGAACGAGAATTAGTTTTCAATTAGACTGCGGTAGTGTAAATAGTTTAAGTGGATTGTGATTATCTTAATAAAGATTAATTTTAATTAAACTTAATTAATTTAATTTTAATTTAATCAATTAAATAAGTTTAATTTTAATTTTGCATTTTGCATTTTTATGGCCATAATCGGTTTCAGCGAAAACTACGCGAAATAACTGGGCACACTCAAGCCACACGAGTCACGTCCGGCAGGATAATAAATTTGTTTGCACATAAATCAAATATTAGTGAGTGGCGGGTAAATGAACTTCCAACTTTTGTAGTTGAGATTTGAAAAACCTGGGTCCCCACATTTAATCTTTTTAATTCTTTATTCATTTGAAATATTTTTGCAAAATTATGAATCGGATACAAAAAATTAAAATTAATATAATATCTGTTAAAGCTATAATATGTTGTTGCACTGAAAAAAACATATCCTATTTCCAATCGAAATGCAATTGTCTCAACCTCACCGTACGGTCACATATGGCGAATAAAACTACGAAATTGCTTCAACAACTCTACAATTATAAATCGATGAAGTTGGGACAATCACACGAAATATTTATGTGAAAATAAAATATAGTTCAATTAATCTCAAATACTTAAATTTTAAAATGAAAAATTCATGATATAAGGCCAAAGAAAATTTTTTTCAGGGAAATAGTTATTATCTTTATTCAACTACTGTTATATTGGATATAACACTTTATATTTTAAATAAACGTCATTCTATTGTTAGGAAAATGTTATCGTGTAGTTGTCCCAATCACAGTGAAATTGTTTGCAAATAATTTTTCTTTGCCTGAATAATAAACTGCCAACTTCGAAATGAGGTTGTCCTGAACTTCAATTTTTTTTTCAGTGTGTTAAAATAATAATAACTTCGGTCTAAAACCACAAGTATTCGATTCATGCTAAAATTTGCAAAATGTTACTCCCACTTTTTGGCGTCATTTGGGTCATAACTATAGCCTACATGATCAAAAAAAATACTTGTCAGTTTGCTTACTGGTTGTAAAACTACTGACCCGGATTTAGACATTCTATAATAGTTCTAAAAATTTGTTTACTTTATACGAAGAGTCCAACCTCCTATTATAAATTGTTTAGTTTCAATGATAATGAGTCAAAAATCAAAAGAAGCAATTTCTTAATTTTGTAATTATTGTTATAAAAATATATAAAAAGGGTGACGAAAAGGTACTAATTTCTTCTTTTGCAATTGGGATGAAAGCAAAGAAAACGAAAATAAATAAAATAAAAACTGCAAAGAAGTGAAATCGAAAAAACTAAAAATTTTACTCTTCGAGAAAGATATCGAAATTATAAGCATTTTAATTTATGAATACTATTTTAAGGAGTGAAATGAGTGCTCAAATAAAATAAAGTTCTAAACTCTAATAAATATCGTCTACACTCTACGTAAATATCGTATGTTCTCCGTTTTACTCGTCAGTCGGTTAGTATAAAAAAACAAATTGTCGAAATTTGGCAGGAATGTTTGTGAATGCCAAGGCAAGTGGTTCAAGGTCAATGCGCCTTAGTCAGCATGTTTCTCTATAGTGTTAATCCTCACTTAAGGTTTTCCAGAGTAATGAAGTCTATTTTCACATGCTAGAATTGTGCTCAAGTGGGAAGTGATTACTCCTCTACCGGTGGGAAGTAAAAATAAGTGATTTTTAATCAAATGTGATTTAAGGCGCTACGACATCTATCCAAGCCATCAGCGGAAATGAAAAACTTGTTATATAATATACTATTTATTTTTCTGAATTAGTTTTTAACTGTGACAGAAGTTGTGTTTATTGGAAAATATTTTGACTTAAAAGTAAGTTTAAAAATTAAGGAGTGAGGAGGATGATTTGAGAGCTAACAAAATCGGTCGCCTCACTTTTAACTGTTGACTTTCTTCGTTTATTACTGTGCAAATCAAATTAATTTTGCTGTACCTAATTTTGCTAAAAATTTGTGATTATTTTAAATTTGTTAATTTAATTAACGCTGTTGTTGCACAGGTAAGATTTTATTTGGTATAACATAGTACAACTTATTTTCCATAAGCGTAGAATTAAATTACAAGAAATAAATTGGCTATGACCATTTATATGGATAATTTTTTTACAAACCGAACCTTTCTGACCGACACATTTTTGATTTGGCTGAAATTTTTTTTATGGGCTTTAGATCGAAAAAAAGCTATACGTGTTCGAGGACTTTTTTTTTTAGAAAATATAGCGGTTCTAAATTTCGAGAATTTCGTGATTTTAGGCTTGACGAGTTATTTTCAAATATTCATATACCTTCGGTTCTATTAAAGATAGAAACCACTAGTTTTATTTTAAAGTTAAAAAATGCTAATTTACAAAAAAATTAAAATTAATAAAAGTTATTAACAATTTGCTATTGTTATAAACAAATAAAATATTCAAATCGAGCTTTAGTCATTGCCCCACCCACGAAATGAGTTTTTAGTATAACCATCGTATTCAACGTTTCATTTCCTATAAAAAACGCATTTTTATTAATGGAGAAATGATTTTTACTGTAAGGAATAAATTTATTTATTGGGCGCAGGACAACAAAAAATTACACATATGGGTCATTCTTTTACATACCGAACAGATTAGGACAAAATGTGACTAAAACATTTTTGATTCAGCTGAAAATTTTTTTGCGGGTTCTATATAAACAAAAACATATACTTATTTGAGGATTTTTTAAATTTTTTTTTAGGATAGAGCTGATCTAAATTTCGATAATTTGTGATTTTTGGCTTGAAAACTTATTTTCAAAGAATCATAACTTCGTTTCTGGTAAATATAGTCACTTTTTGTCTGTTTTATTTTAAAGTTTATAAATGGAATTTGGTTATTTATAAAAATTATTAACAAATTCCTATTGTTATAAACAAATAAAATGTTAAAATCAACTTTTGGTCATTATCTATCAATAATAAAGAGTGTTTAGTATGACCATCGTATTCTACGCTCAATTTTCAATAAGAAACGTATGAGCAATTTCACGAAGATTCAACAACGTTTTGACTTGACCCCTTTTAATTTTGATTATTTTTTGTTTATAGATAGTCTTTGATAAATAAAAAATACAAGTTCTCTTAGAATTTTTTTTTTCGACCAGGGGTCTTCACAGGGTGCCCCTCAATTTTTGTTATTTTCTGATGTGAGTGCATTTTGACGAGCGATTGTAGAAAAACTACTCAATCGATTTTTATAAATGATATGTCGTTGAATAGGTATTAAAACAAAGTTTTTAAAAATGTACACTGTTAATTTTTTGAAATAATTTTTAACGGTGTAACATAAGAAAAAAATGGTGTAATTGAAAAAAAGATGGCATAGCCTTTTTTTTTTTTTTAACTAAATTGAAGCTTATTTTATATCTAACAACTTGTGAAAGTTTAGGACTAGCATCATTTTTTGTTTTAGAGATAAAATTCGTTGTGCATATGACTGTCGGGAATCAGTTTTTTTTGTTCTGAAGGAAAATTATAAAAATGGCGATTTTTAGATTCAGATTTTTTTTTTATGTTAAATATCAAATATTTTATTATTAAATGAACTTTTTAAAAAGCAATTTCAGTCAAGTTCAGCAAAATTTTGCGACATTTTGACTCGACCCTTTTTAATTTGGTTTATTTTGGTCTATATTTAAAAAAATTCTACTTGAAGCCGTATTTTTCATTTATCAAAGGCTATCTATAAACTAAAAATAAAAAATAATTTCGAGAATTTCGTGATTTTTGACTTAACGAGTTATTTTCAAATATTCATAACTTCGGTTCTATTAAAGATATAAACCTCTAGTTTGTTTTGTTTTAACGCTATACATATTTTCGAACAAAAAAAATCCTCGAACACGGATATCTTTTTTTTTCGATATAAAACCTGTAAAAAAAATTTCAGTCAAATCAAAAATGTGTCGGTCAGATTTTGTCCAAATCTGTTCGGTTTGTAAAAGAATGACCCGTTTACATAACAACATGCGAAAACAAAGTAGAAAATTGTATACGGAACGGGAAAAAGTGTAAAATATATAGTAAAAATAAGTAAATTTTTAAGCAAAATTTTCCGTCTTTTATAAATAGAAATATTGGGCGTGCTTTTTTGTTAAAGTTTTGTCAATGTGCAACAATAATAATGAGAGTAATGAAACGCTCCCCAAGAAATTTATCGAGCATATGGTGTATCATGATTTTCTCTACAAAATACTAAAATATAGCCATGAACAATCTGTAATGTTTATTTTGTCGTAATATAATGAAAAAGTGAACAAACGAAACAAGTCAAAGACGTAAATGCAGAACTTTTTTTTATTACTGATTTAACCAATCGACTTCTGACGATTAATATTACAAATATATCTGATGATATTGATACATGTACAAAGAAAATTACATTATATTAGTTGTATATATAAAATATGTAAAATCTTTTATACTGTTAAGTTGTTGGTGTGGAATTTTTTCAAATAATAATCCACGAAATCAATTTATCATTTATTTAATATTTGTAATTAAATAAATTTTAATTCTTTAATTACCGATTTACAGAATTAAATAATTACTTTTCGTTGGCATATAAATCACATGAATTGATTTTATTATATACATTAATACCTTACAGAACATATAAGTTTCCAAAGAATTATCACGATTAATTACGTTTTAAAATAAAGGGTTCTAAGAAGACGTTAAATGTTTAATTTAATAATAAAATAATTGCTGCTCATATTCAATATATATTAAATTTGTTCGTCTATTAATTGTGTCAGCTCCCCCTATTGCAATGGCCTTCTGATTGTTGCTTTGTGTTGGACGAAAAATAAGTATCAGAGATACCAATTGAAACACCGTTGCGGTGCTCGGTCTTAGTTCAGAAAACAATCAATAGTTGTGTTTTGGTGGAAATAATGTTGACCAAATTTTTGTCACCCCAATCAGCGACTTTATCTAGGTCTTCGTTAACATTTATGGAAGCGTCTATTAAAAAGGTAAACTTAAGATGTAGAACGGACCCATCCACGAAAATGTGGGGTGGGCGAAGGACTAACCCCCCCCCTATTTTCGTAAAAAATTATTTGTTATGAACTCTGTAAACATCTCGGATTCATCACAAAAACGACCTCGGAAACTAACATATACTGTTTGGAGTTGGATTTCTCATACACTATCGCGTGATTCAACAAGTTATCGACTTCTGTCCCATTAATATGCGGTTGTAAATTTAATGTAACGATCATCAATGTTCATGCACCTACTGAAGACAAAGCAGATGACATTAAAGAAAACATCCCGCGGCACGATATACAAATCGTGGTAGGTGACTTCAATGCTCAAATTGGTAGAAATGCAGAACTTAAAACACATATCGTCCCTAACAGCTTGCATCATACCAGTAACAAAAACGGTTTTCACGCAGCCAAGCTGACTATGAGGTATGAGCTAGTTATTTCCAGCACTTTCTTCCCCCACAAGATATTCTACAAGGCAACGTGGAATTCAAATGAAGGAAGAACAGAAAATCAAACTGATCACGTCATGACTCATGATCTCTAAGAGAGAGACTCATGATCTCCAAGTCTAACTGACGTTCGATGATACAGAGGTGCTGATATGGACACCGATCATATGTTTGTCATCTTTAATTACAAATGCAAGTTATCATCTACATTTAATAGACAAGCAAAAACAAGCATGCGCTGGACTTGTCGATGCATTTAAACATCCGGAAAAGCTGAATAGAGATCAGGAAATAGTAGCACAAAACATGACATCTCTTTCGAGGTGCCATTAAACATACAAGAAGAATGGAAAACGACCACCGAAATCACACAACGAATGTTTTGACGACGAGTGCCGCCAAAGCGTTAAACATAAACAAAAACTACGATAAAAATGGTTAACAAGAATCACCCTAAGCTCCCAAGGTGATTTTATCTATACACCAGGAAAGCCTCAGAAAAACTGATACGTAAAAAGAAACGTGAAGAGCTGTATCGAAAACATCAACCAACATACGGGCAATGGAAATTCGAAAGAGTGCTTTGCCAACGCACGGAATCTGACAAAAGATTTCCACCCCAGATCTACAGACATCCAAAATGGAAATAATGAACTTACAACAAATGAATGTGATGTGTTGGTAGGATGAGGGTCCCACTTTTAAGACCTGCTGAATAGAACGAAAGAAGTACAGCCTATTCGAGCAATATCTCTATCAATTGATGAGGAAACATTAAAAACTGAAAAATGGTAAATCATCAGGTATCGATGGAATCCCTACAGAACTATTTAAAAATGGAAGAGCAGCTCCAGTCTCACGAATGTACGATCTGATTCTTGTAATCTGGGACCAACAAGAACTACCTACCGAATGGAAAACGGCTCTCATTGTGCCGCTACATAAGAAAGGTGACCGTCTAAAGTGTGCGAATTGCCGTGACATCGCACTGCTGAACACTGCATATAAAAAATTGCTAATATCGTACTTGCTCGACTCATCCCGTTCGCCGAATCTATCATCGGTGACTTTCAGTGTGGTTTTGGTTCCAACTTCCAACTTCCAACCGTTCAACCACAGATCAATATTTTACTTTAAGTATGATTTTGGAAAAGTGTTGGGAGTACAACATCAGCAGCTCTACGTTGATTTCAAGCAAGCATATGATAGTATCTTTCGCGAAAACCTTTGGTCCGCACTCATATGAGTTTGTATCCTAAAGAAACTTGTTTCGTGCGATCGAGTACTTCTGCGATCAAAAGATCTTTCGCGGTCATTAAAGATCACACTTTACAAAGCATTAATTCGGCTTGTACTTACCTTCGGCAGTGAAAGCTGAACAGTGACTATATTAGAAGGTCGGTCATACGAGCAATTTTTGGCCCATGCAAAGTTGGTGAAAATCGGTATAGAATCGAGTGAGTCAAGATATCAGACAATTTCTTGGAGCGAACCGGAAATGCAACCGGATTAGATGGTTTGGTCATGTAGAAAGGACTCCATTAAATATAATGGTAAAAAGGCGTCCCAACAACAAGCACGCTGGTGTTCGTCGTAGAAGAAGACCCAGACAACGATGGCGTGGTCACCCTAGATCTTCGTGATATAGGATGTCAAAACTGGGGTCACCTAGCCATGGAACGAGATGTATGGAAGCTGATTGCACAGACGGCAAAATCCCTTCATGGGAATTAAACACCAGAGACTGAGTTATCAAAACTTATTTACTAAACACTGGAGTTTTCAAATCCCGTAAAATGTTTCACTTCTCAAAAATGAACACCAATCGTCTCCGAAGTTACCTACAAAATCGTCGGACGAGCAGTGCTCGAATGAAAACAGATCCATGAGAATTCTGCCTCATCCATATTTTATTCCTTGTTTGACTCGTCAATCGGTTTGTGCAAACTGCTGAGAATATTCACTGTCGTAGTGAGAGTGAGAATGCAGAGAGGCTTCTTTGTCCATAAAGCGTATAAATATAACGAGTACCTTCAATCCACAAAAGTTTTAAAAAAAGCGCCCACCAACACCTAAAAACGGCTGTTGTTTGGGAATTAGGTCTTAAAAGATATATATATATGTTGTTGTGACACATATTGTAATGCCTATTACACAACACTTTTTATTCTAAATTCTACTACTGCATCAACTGTCGTTGATCGTGACAAAATATACTACATATTTTGAGTTGTAACACATAAAGCAGCTTATACACTATATACAGAGCGGGGACAAGGTTTAATTACGCCCTAGGCAAGAATAACATTTGGCGCCTCTCCCTACACACCTCTCCTTTTTTTCAAAGTAAACAATGTTTTGAACAAAAATTGTTTTTTTTAAATATAGCAATGTTACTGCTGACTAGACCTGCTGTATAATATCGTATTTTATCGTTTTTGATACATTTACACCTTACACGCCATTAATATTTTGAAATTTTTTAAAAGTAATCACACGTCAAAATATTAGTACAAAAGTGCTGGCGGATCTGGTATTCGATTAGGGATAAACGTTCGACGGCGAAGCACTTGCAATTCGTTTAATTTCTAAATAAAAAAGTTTAATTTCTAAATAAAATCATAAGGAAAATCCTAATTCTGAAAAGAAAATTATAGATTTCGTGCGAGATTTGTAAAATTAAGTTACATATTTCATCTCATTGACTAAACATAACATTTTCCATTAAATTAATTTTTTAATAAAAAGTGTTGTGTTAAAGAATTTACAATATGTGTCAAAACAACACATAAATACCAATAAAGACGTAGGTTCCACAACTACATGCGTTCTGAGATGTTGATGAACGCTTTCATTAAACATTTGGGGTTTGGACGCTCCCGAGATTATTAAGTCCGGCAAAGCATTCCGTTTGTACGATGTACGGCCAAATAAATCCCTCTGCATTATGTCACTATGACAGTGAGTGGTATCAACTGTTTGACTGTTTGCACAAACCGATTGACGCGTAAAACAGGAAAAAGAATATGATTGAGGCATGATGGATCCGATTTCAAATATTAAAGTTTTTTTCCAAGATAATTTACATGGACTTGATAAAAAAGGCTGAGAACCTTTATCAAATTTTACAACCAGTCGCAAACGTTGGGAAGCAAATGAAGGCAGTCTTAGCCAATAAGTAATTTGGAAACAGTTACGACATGATTTGGATTTTTTGGTCATTTTGGCAGCCTTAGCGAATAATTACGAATTTGGAAACAGTTACAACATGATTTGGATTTATTTGGTCTTGTGATCAGTGTTGCAAAGCGAAAAAAAAATCGTTAAGTTATAAACGTTTTGTTTTTATAGCATTATATTTATTTTAGCGGTATGTTATTTCGTTATGGAAGAGAAAAATATTATATTTCCTTATGTTAAAACCTTTTAGCTACGTTATTTTAAAATTAAATGTAATCTTAACACTAATTTAAAAATTATTCGGGATTTTTGTGACCAATTAAACTCAAGTAACTAAGGACGTAATTTGAATTTTTCAATTCAAAGGTATGGTTGGAAATATCTCAGAAAAAATTTTTTATGTGTTTCGGTTGGGACTCGAACTCGTAACCTTATCAGTGCCAGAGTGAGTTCAAATCAAAAATTTACAAAATGTTCATTATTTTGTCACAAATATCAAAAAATTTGAGAACTACCAAAATCTTTAGTCAAAGCGTGCACATAAATTGAAAAAGAGCAGATAAGTCCGATTTTAAACAACCGATATTTGCAAAATCATCCAAAAAACTAAATAAAATATTTACGTTATCGTTAGGTTTTATGTTATTGTCACCCAAATACATTTTTAAAACGTTACGAAAGTAATTATTATTAAAAACGCTACTTAATTTGGTTATTTCTTTTTTACGTTACGTTACGAGTAACGTTTTGCAACACTGATTGTGATGATATCGTTACATTACGTCGCTGTGTTACTATAAAACAAAGAAAATGAATCGGCATCACTTTCATCGAAGAAATTTGCCACTAAAATTTTCCACATTTTATAATTTATGTACCAAATTAACTCGAAAATTATCTGACGCTAAATGGGTGACCACTGCCACTTCTTTAGATTCCCATTTATTTAGACTAAAAAGTGAAATAAAGTAATTTGTATTTTGAGATCAATCTCAACGTCAGTAGGAATTGAGCGCGTCTTTTCTAAATTTGGCTCTGTACATTAAAAACTCCAAAGGCAATTTTATACGGAAAAAGCTGGGCAACTAGTTTTTATTATTTATTGTATTTTCATCGTTTTTATTAATCAACCAATGAATGGTATAGTTTGAAATACCTATGAAACCGATGGTTTTGAGTTTTTTAAATGCAAATCAATTTAAAATATTGAAATAAAAATATATTGCTTTTAAATTCAAAATCTTGTTGTTTTGTATCTTTTGTTTTTGATATTCTTATGAGGATGATATTAATATTGTAATCCGTAATTTTAATCGTCAAAAACTATTTTTCTTTATTCAACCAAATTTTTTACCTGTTTTCCATATTATTTTCATGTTGAGATAGGTAGGTGCATCAGGTCATTCGGGACCCAGGTAATACATAGGTCACAGATTTCATATTGTTACGATAACAGAAAAATCTAGACTATTACAGTTTCTTCCAGTAAAATCAAATCACAACAAAACGCAACAACAAATGAATGAAATAAATAGTGTTGTTGTTGCACACATTCTTAGAATTAAGGTCAACATAAATAAATGATTTTATGAATCAAATCAACGTAACGTAAAATAATCGACTATTCTACTATTTTCTCAAGGTTTCTAAAAAGTGACGTCGAATGATCGAGATTATGTAGAATCGTATAAAAGGAGAGATGTCTTGCAAGACTGAATTAGTTTTATTTTAAACCTGCGATGGTGAAGTTAAAATTATACAAGTGATATTTAAATTAGTTTTTGTGAATAAAGTGTTATTAAGTAAAAATATTTTGTGTATTAGTTTGAACGTTGCGTTACTGGAAATTTCTACCATAAACCGTTGGAGTTTCTGAAGCTGTTAAAGGAATATTCTAGTTAGGAATATTGTTTGCTGTATTGTTTCCTGTTGTTGTGGAACAATAAAGAAGTTGAAAACTTAATAAAACCTGGTGTTTTTGCTTACTAATCAGTGATCGAACTCTGAAGAGATTTGGGAATTGCGTTATCGATTTGTGAGTAAGGCCAATTCGAAGCAAGGTTGGAAAAACATAACAATATCATAATTAAAATTTCTGAAGTTTATGTTAGCAAATAAAGACAAACATGTCATTAGATTGAGGGATAAATTACTCTTGGGCATCTTGGGACAACTATTTGAGTAGCTTCTGGAAATATTCAAGAAATCTAGAGTATCTTAAAAAACATTCTTGACAATCGTCGCAAAATCTTGAGAATTACCGAATCTTTTGATAATTTTCAAAAAATCTTGAGTATATTTGGACATCCAGAATTTCTTCAGATAATCTAGGGAATCATGAGAATCTTGAAAATATGAAGAGAACCTTGGAAATCTCTAGAGAACCTCTTTGTGATTTTCCACTCCAATTAGATATTTTATTTTAAAGCAAAACGAATCTTCGCAGTATAAAATATACTGAAAACCTACCTCTTGTACCGGGACTGACTATACAATATGTTTTACAACTTGGTTTATAAACTTGGTTGAATGTTTACCATACATTATTCAACGTGTTGGTTAACTACTAACTAAGTTGAGGTCCACTATACACTTGAGCTGAGCTATGCGAACTATATTTTTGGAAATATACGTTAATCAAATGGACACTTGAACTATGCTATGTCAGCTATGTTTTTTTTCTTCAACTATGCGAATTAACTTAGTTCGTGTTGTAATTTAAAGACGCATGATTAAAGTTAGGTCCATAATATTTTCTGTCAAAATATTTCAATACATATCTTATCTTCTTCTTATCTTATCTTATCTTATCTTATATCTTATATATATATAAAAATCACGTCACGATGTTTGTCCGCGATGAACTCCGCAACAACGTAACCAATCTTAATGAAATCTTGTACAATGTGTGTATGATGGTCCAGCTTGAGAGATAGGATAGTTTTTATCTTGATTAAATGCCTAGATATTTTTTAACTACGAATTAAATGTTAAATATGAAAGGTTTATATGCCAACTTTCAGATGGCAGCGTTAATCAATTTATTCAATTGATAGTAAACTTCAATTTCGTATAAGGCCATTATTAGACCATCAAATATGTTTTAGTAAAGTAAGTTTTGTTTTATTTGATAATAAACGAAAAGCATACTATGCTAAGTCAAATACGTTACCAAAGATTATTGATAATTTTTTGCACGATCAGGCGATTTTGCATGTTTGCCGATTCGTAAATAAACATAGTAAGGCTTCGGACAATTTATGGTATTTAAATTTATCGATAAAGTAGTCTTTTAAGCTTATTGTTATTGTCTTTGAATACAACCGTTCTAATTAATATCATTTTGACATTTCATTTTCCTTCATAAGATTCATGGTGTTCCTTCATAAGATAATAAAATTAAATGATTGTTAGAAAATTATACAAATTTGGTTTAACTTAATTAATTAATTGTTCAAATTGTTTAATTCTAATGGGCAAATAAAAAGAAAAATGACTAGAATATTAAACCAAATTATTAAAAAAAATACAAAATATTTTCTCCCAGCCAACTGCAATTTTTCTAATGAAATGAATTTTTTGATGAAGAACGTCTAACAATATAATAAAACTCCAAAAATAAATTTAAACTATAAAAAATATGAATTTGGTATAGAAGTAAAAACATTCAAATGACAGTTAAGGTCTTATGGTCTTTTTTTAATGTCATTAGAAATTTAATGTCTTTCGCTCTACTTTGCCGACACATGGATGCATTCAATGTAAGTTAAGGACTTAAGGTCTTAAAATAACCTTAATTTGAACAAGGCATAAGTTTCGTTTACAAATCACTGGTCGGTAAGTAATTACTAAATTTAAATAACATTCATTTAAAAATTTTGCAATTAAAAGATTTAAAAGCAATTAATTTTGAAAATATATTCGATGGAATTAAGTTTTGCAACAAAAAAACCTATAGAATTATGATGAAACGCAAAGCTTACTATTTTGAAATGACATTTTAAGAAATTTTCTTTAAAACATTCAAACTTGAATTTTGTGACTGAATTTTATTATTTAAATAAATTTAATTGAATTTTTATTAATCGTGCAAAAAATGTAATAAGTATTTTGGGCATTAGGAGTATTACCGATTTCAGATATATTAGAGATCTCGACTTCGTCTCGATCTCAAAACATATATCCTCAATCGGTAAAACACTCTTACTGCCCTTAATACTTAAATTTCGCAGGAGGGATCGATTTTGATCGATTATGATCAATGTTGATCTACGGGTCTGACTACCCTGCGTACTCCAGTCCCTGCCATTGACATATGAGTTAGCGTGAGATATCACATACCACTGGCAATGGCAGGAGATGTCATTAGCCAAGATGATATCTTAGGGTGCTGGCGGACGAACTTTAATTAGTCAACGGCAGCACTTCCAGTCTTAGCTGGGCAGCGTTCCGTAGCGGTACCGCTCATTAGCTCTTCCGAGGAATCGCACCAACACGTAGTTATGTGTGGGCTTTGTGCCTCGGTTGAGGTGGTGGGCGGTGCGTCTGGGGTGCGCTGCATCAGCTGGATATTGGCATTTAGTTTTGTTTTGTTTTCTGCAAATTTCTCACAATTTGTTTTTCACTTATTATTTTGTTATTATTTCTTCATCTTATCATGAAATATTGGCATATGTCATATTTTGTAGTATGATAGGATTTTTTACTTAGTTATGCATTTTAAAATAAAACACAAAAAAATAAAAATAAACATTTTGATATATATATGGCAGTACAACCGAAAAAAAATAAGTCTGCAAGTGGTAAAGCAAATTTGCGCAATCCACCCGCCCATAAAGCGGCATGTCCACGGAATTTGCAGGGACAAAACATATATGAATCAATAAAAAATTTTAAAATACATGTTCAAAACATCTGCGGATTGAACGCTAACCATGACCACGTGCAACATCATCTTGAGCACGACAAACCGAACATTCTATTCCTTACAGAAACACAAGTTTCTGAAAATTTTCTCTTTATAGAATCGCTTAATTCCAAATATAGGCTCGAATCAGCTTTCAAACTCCATCAGGGCGTATGCGCATTCATTCATGAGAGTGTTGCGTACACGCGCTTTCCAAATTTTGAACTTCACGGTGACGGCTTCAATACAATGGTTTTAAAGATTTGTCTTCCAGAAATGACTTTTTTTACAATAGCTTTATACCGGTCCCCCAACAAACGTAACCCAAACTTTTTTAATATACTGACAAAAATTATGGACGAGATTAGAGCAAAGTCCCCTAATTGTGAAGTTATCGTTACCGGTGACTTCAACGTCCACAACAAATCATGGTTGGAATTCTCCAAATCGACCGACGATGTTGACAATAGTGGAAAACTGGCAGAAATTTTTGCCGCGTCTCAGGGCCTATTCCAAATTGTTAAAAGCCCGACTTTCACTCCCCGTAATGGCGGTGATAATAGTTTTCTACTAGATCTCTATCTTACCACAATGCCAGATATTACGAGTGTCGATGTTGCGAAAGGTAGTATTGGAAATTCTGATCATTATTTAATCTCATCAGTTATCAAAACTGATTTACTTAAAACTACAGCTCCCAAACCCCGTAAAATATTTCACTACTCAAAAATGGATAAGAGTGGTCTTCAAAATTTTTTCCATGGTTTCCCTTTCGACCGTCATTGTTTTTACACTGACAATGTAAATGTTTCTGCTCAAAACTTTACAGAAACCATCCAATTTGCTATCAATAAATTTGTCCCTTTCTCCATAGTAAAACCCAAACAAAAATACTTGTATTCGAAAGCTGCCAAAACGGCACTTAGAAACAAACGTAGATCGTTTAATATTTGGATTCATAACAAAACGCCCACTAATCGATCCCAATATCTAAAGGCCAACAAAATATCTAATCAGATTATCTCAAACGAAAAGTCCGAAATTGACAGAGCGAAAGCCTCAAAACTTACGTCTATGTCTGTTTCTGACAAGAGTTTCTACAGTGCCATTAATTCTTTAAATTCTGGTACAAAATTTTCTATTCCCCCTATTATTGATGGTGATTTAATCGTCAATGATTCCGCAAGAAAAGCTAACTTGTTCGCTGAACGCTTTGCTCTGAACTCCACTGTTTTGGAAACTCCTAAAGAAATACCCCAAATCCAGTCTTCAGGAGTTAATATGAATGAACTTCACTTCAAACCCAAAATAGTCGCTAAACTTTTAAAGGGGTTAAACATCAACAAAGCATCAGGAATGGACAATATTCCACCCATTATTTTAAAAACCTTTTCCAAAGAACTTGCACCAACTTTAACTAAAATATTCTACCAATCCTACAAATCTGGTATATTTCCCTCGTGCTGGAAGTTGGCAAATGTCCAGCCCGTCCCCAAAAAGGGACCAAAATCCGATATCTCAAATTATAGGCCAATAGCTTTACTATCGGTCCTATCCAAAGTCTATGAGCATTATATTAATACACATATTTCAAAATTTCTGGAAGAAAATCATTTAATATCCGACAGCCAATACGGTTTTCGAAACAAAAGATCAACTACCGATCTATTAAACTATGTAGCGCATTGTTGGAACAGCATACTTGATAAAGGTGGTGAAACATACGTTATTGCTTTAGACATCTCCAAGGCATTCGATCGAGTCTGGCATGCCAACTTAATCAACAAGCTCGTTGCGTACGGTTTTCATCCCAATGTTGTGAAGCTGATTCAAAATTTTCTATCCGACCGATACATTTCGGTCTCCTTAGACGGATATTCTTCTGAGTCTAAACTAATTAACGCTGGTGTACCCCAAGGCTCAGTATTGTCCCCAACCCTATTTTTGATTTATATCAACGAATTGTTGAAAATCACCAGCAACCCAATAAATAGTTTTGCAGATGATAGTACTCTGCACAAGTCGTTCGAGCCCCTTCCTTCAAAAGGTAAAATGCACGAACGAATTAATCCTGCCCGGAGAGACGCTGCCATAAACGTGAACAAAGACCTGAATAAAGTCGCCGACTGGGGTGACCAAAACCTTGTCAATTTCAACTCCACCAAAACACAGCTGTTGATTGTTTCCAGATTAAAGACCGAGTTCCCCAAAGATATTTTATTTAGTATGTGTGATGAACCAATAGGTGAATGTAAAAACATTCGTTTATTGGGTGTCGCAGTTTCAAATGACCTACTCTGGAACGATCATGTAATGGCGATGGCAAAAAGCGCGTCTAAAAAACTCGGCCTCCTAAATAGATGCAAAAAATTTTTCACTCCATACCAATTGCTCCATGTTTATAAGTCCTATATTCGTCCCTGTATGGAGTACTGCTGTCAAGTTTGGGGTGCTGCCTCTGTTTCCATCTTGGCCCTCTTGGACTCTGTTCAAAAGCGAGCTATACGAATTGTAGGTGATCGAACTTTGACATCAAAACTTGATTCCCTACAACATCGTCGCACTGTTGCTGACCTCGTTGTTTTTTACAAATATCGTCATCAGCAGTGCTCAGATGAAATCAGCGGCATCATGCCTCAGACTTATTCTTACCCCCGTTCCACTCGGCAATCGGCTGCCGCAACCAGTGAAACGGTAAAGATCCCGCGCTGTCATACTGGCAGATCGCAGAGAGACTTCTTTGTCCGAACTGCGTACAAATGGAATAGTTTGCCGGAACACTTAGTCTCAGGTGGCTTCAACCCACAGATGTTTAAAAAAAGCGTTAATCTACACCTCAGAACGCCAGTTGTTGTGGGACCCAGGTCTAGACCTAGGTCTTAAAAGGTATTTATGTGTTGTTGTGACACATATTCTAAACCCTATTACACAACACATTTTATTAAAAAAAAAAAAAAAAAAAAAATAACTATTGTGGAGGTTATATATTAATTATAGAAGTGTTAGAAAGTATCGAAACCTGTAAAAAATTTATTGTATTGGTTTTTATAAAGTTTGAATAAAAATAAGAGTAAAAATTAAAGAAAACAATAATTTAAATTTATTTTTTTAAATTTTTCATTGATCTTCAGTGTTAATTTACAAAAATCAATATCAAATTGAAAAATACTCTTATTTGTATTGCTAATTAAAATATAACGATTAGAGGTAAAAAAAATTGTCATCAAAACTGTATGAAAATCGAAGTTTATGTTACAACGTTTGCACTCTCCAATTTCATGTCATATTTATTTTATTGACCAATATATTTGATAGTGTGATATACGCCTCATAAATTTGGGTTAGCCAATAGATGGTGCCGTATTTGTATTTAAAGGTTGTTTTTAACGTTGAAGTTTGTGCAAATACACTACGATTTGGTTTTTCAAATTGTCGTGTATTATTTTTTCATTGGTGATTGGTGATACTTATTTTAATTGGTTTTTTGTTTAAATATCGGTTTATGCGCGTAGTTTGCTTTGATCAATGTTTTTATAGTAATAATTAAAGAATTCAATAACGAATTAAATATATACTCCCGCAGGAAAATTTATAAAATTTTAAATTTTTGATCTATGGTTGTGATAACCCCGCGTACTTAGGTTCCTGCTATTTGCATATGAGTAAGCTTGAGTTATCGTAAACCATTGGCAATAGCAGTGAGATATCACTAGCCAAAGTGATATCTTAGGGATGTTGGCGGATGAACTTTTTTCAATCAACGATAGCACCCTTAGTCTTAGTTATAGAATATTCTTTGATGATGACACGCTATTTCTTTTAAATTAAATGTGTTGGGTAGTACGAACTACAATGTGAGCAACAACAACTCATGACAACCTTTGAAGAATAAGGTCCACAACAACAAGCTTTCTAAGGTGTTGATGGACGCAAATTTTTTATTTTTTTATATTTTTTTAAAAAATGAACTTTTTCGTTTGCTTGAAACAATGAGCTTCCATATACTATTAAATATGCCAGGTTTGATCCTTCAGCAAAACCATGTTTACATGATCTTGGTATATGCTTCTAGCACTATAAGGATAATTGGTAATCCAATTTAGCTTTGTTCATACAAATTTGAAGAAAAACAGTACTTTATTTTTATTTGCTCCATTTTATCATGATTTTTCCCTATGTCGTTTATTATTATGTGATTTATTATTTAGTTTTCCATTCTTTAAAATGAATATAAAAACCAAAAAATAAGAAATTTGCGTCCATCATCTTAAAAAACCTAGGTCTTAAAAAACCTAGGAACCTAGGTCTTAAAGGGTTTTATGTGTTGTTGTGAGACATATTGTAATTCCAACTACACAACACATTTTATTAAAAAAATATTTGAAATATTTTGAAAAAGCACTAATCTTTTTGAAATTTTTTGGTGAAAAAGATGATGAACAATGTCATTGAAGCTACAATTTTGAATGGAAAATTCAAAGGGGAAAATGTACTGTTGCTACGCATTTCAATGATCCCAACAGATATGGCATTTGAATTCAAACGTTTAGTTTCCAGTGCGACTCGCTTTTGCAACGACCATCAACAAAGCACAAGGAAAATTGCTGCAAGGATGTGGAACAGGTAGATTTGGAGAATCCGTACTTCTCACTTCTGGACCTTCTGATTTATTCGTGTGCGCATCTAGACGGAAAAACACAAAATATAATGTGTACCCACAAGCACGAACAAAGAAATAGAATTAAAACGACATTTTGAAATTTTTTCCTTATTAAAATAAATAATTGTTGCAATAAAAATGATACAATGTAAATTGAATGTTTGGTACATTTAGTTTGACTGAAACAACTGAAAAAACAACAACAATTGTATTAAATTTTTCGTTGTTTCAAATGCTTCAGTCAAATTGAACACGGCTGTTATCAGAACGAGTTTTCTTGAATTTCCTTTCTTATGAGATACCGACAATATGCGACGGGCATAATGTTAAATAAACAAAAGTTTTACACTATTTGGTGTAAAATAAATAAAATTTTGAGAGATTTTTAGAGTGATTAAGCTTAAAGTAATTATTTTAATTCACATTAATTTTGCAATTTTAAACCATTTTTTATTTTCGCTCACAAAAACTTCTTTAAAACAGTTTTTGTGTGTTTCGTGTCGGGAACAAATACAATTTACAATTGTATAATCATAGATGAAGAATTCAATTTAAATAAATATCAGACAATGAAGTTTCAATTTAGAAATTATCTGAACATGAAAATTAAAATATGTTTTATTGTTGTTTCATCCACTGGGGCCGAGTCTGTAAGATGGCTTTGAACTATTATGTCTCTGATGAGTGTGAGTTCAATCCCGACAATAATTACTTATTATCGGGAATAATACTTTCAATAATTACTTTGAGCAATAATTGCTCACAAATTCGCCCAAAAATTAATATTCCATTAATGTTGTCTATATATGGAACATATATGCCAATATATTGACCGTGTGTAAGATATTAGTTTCTCATTGATTTGCAACAATCAATAATGACTTTAAAATGACTTAGGATGTTGACTAAATAGAAATATTTCTCATCCTATGAATTCACATCCTATGAATTCTAATACAAAACCATCCAAATAATTTTGATTTTTTTGCATCACTTCTTCTATTCCTTTTTTGCATCACTTCTTCTATACCCTCATCGAATATATTATCGCTATTCTTACTGCCCTTGCTGACCATAAAATGACATAACGATCAAAATTTTTTGCAACGTTTTTAGTAACCTACCACAGGTAAAGAAAGCGTATATTAAACCGCATGAGCACTGTGAAAATTTGTGAATCCATTTTTGTTCCGTATGTTCTAATGTTCTATATAGAGACACACCTGAAAACTTATTCGATCGCGTATTTTTTTATATATCATTTGTTGTATATATAATACTATTTTTTTTATATTTTACTGATCAACTAGAGTGCTGATCCTTTTACATTTATATTTAACAAAAAAATAGAACAAAATGTATACACAATGTAAAATGTATACACACAAACTTTATTTATAGGCGCAGCAAAGCACGCCGGGTCCCGCTAGTTTGAAATATGTATTTAAATATTTTTATGTTTTTATTTTAAATATTTTTATTTTAGAAAAATTAAAATAAATATTGTTAAGAAAAATGTTAGTAAATGTCTATTCTACATTATTTTGCTTTCATACAAATTATAAAAAATTGAATACATGAAATATTTATTTTTTTAAATGGCATTTTGACACAATACTAAACATATCTTTGTAAAAAGGAGTTTGTGAACTAAGTTAGTTAGTGTATAACGATATGCGAGCTAAACAATAAATTATAAACCTTAGATCAAGTATATAGCAGACCTGATAAACTTACAATTTTAAATATCAATTCATGGTGTCCACTTATTTTTCAAAACAAAATTCTATGACTTTCCAGAACAAAAACTTGAATGTTCCATGACTTTTTTAAAAAATAAAACAAATAATTTTGTAAAAAGGCCTGATTGAAGTATAAATGAACCTGAGATATCACATACCTTTGGCAATAGGAGTAAGATATCACTACCGAAGGTGGTATCTTAGGAGTTAGGGGTACTGGCGGATGAATTATATTCAGTCAATAATAGCATAATTAATTTTAGCTAACGAATATTCCTTGATAATGGCACGTTATTGATTGCTTGAAGAAACGAGCCCTCATATTACTTTGGGTGTTGGTTTAAATGTTGGTTTATATGTTGGTTGGTTGGGGAAGACAGTGTGTCCCATGATCAAGTAATATGCCACTAACTGCATTATTAGGCACTCCATTTTAGTTTTGTTCCTCCAAATTTAAAAAAAAACGTTTTATCTCTTATTTAATTTTATTTCCTCTATCCTATCAAGAATTAAATATTGGCCTATTTCATATTTTAAACGTGATATGATTTATTGTTTCGTTATCAATTCTTTAAAAAATGGTATGCGCCGTTCAACACTTTAGAACGCCTGTTGTGGGACCAAGGTCTCAAAAGATTTTATGTATTGTTGTGACACATGCAAGACATTTTATCAACTACACATTTTATTAAGGGACTTTTTATGTGCACTTTGCGAGCTATTTGTTTTTTAATTCCAATAAATGTATATATATGCATTAGAAAATATTGACAAGTCTGACCACTTTTTAGTAACGCCAGTTGTCAAAAGTATTTACTAAAAACTAGTTTCCAAATCCAACCAGATGTTTCACTTTTCAAAAATGTACACCAATGGTCGTCGCCGAAGTATTTCCCAATGTTTTTTTTTCGATCGACATTGTTTTTATACTGACGATGTAGGTAAATGTTTACTTAAACCATTCAATTCGGTTTTACAAAGTTCGTTTTTTTTTTCAATAATGAAACCACAGCAAAATAGTAGTTTAATCAATGAGTGAATAATGAAGTAGTTTATTCTCAAGCAAAAGTTTAAAATTTGAGCGAGGCACGAGCGAGAATTTTAATTTGCGAGAGAATAAAATTCATTATTCACGAATCGATTACAATACTTTATTCTCTGACAAAGATTTTATTATAAAAAAGAATTGTGTATTATAAAAAATAAAAACATTTTCTTCAATTAAAACAATAAATCTTTATTGTTTTAATTGATAAATCAAATTTCTTAATAAAAAAACCCTGATGATAAAAAACGCCCTTCTCATACAATCAACCAAGTTCAACTAAACGAAATAAGAGAATTTATTAAAATTTGATTTTTGAACAAAACTTATCAAAGCAATTGTGATTATAATTTGAAAATAATTTTAATGAAATCAAAACAATTTGACCAATTGGAATCATACCAATTGAATAAAATTTTCATTAGGCAATAGGTTAAGTTCATTAGGCTATAGGTTAGAAAACAATACAATAATACATACTATTATTATCGAAAAAACATACAAATAAAGCTGATATAATCAAATGGAAGAGAATAAATATTTGTTTTTGAGTCGGAAAAATTAGCTCCTTAGAAACAAACGTAAATTACATTCACAATTTTACAAAAAGTAAATTACATATATAAAATTTGGATTCATAATTAAAATTCAATAAATTACTCCCAATACCCAGAAATTGACAGAGCAAAAATGGCAAACCTTTCAACTGCGTCAATTTGTGATAAAAGAATTAGTTCTTTAAATCTGGTACCAAATTTGCTATCTGTCCTATCATTGACGATGGTTTAATCATCACTGAGCACGTACACCAAATGTGGTGCTACGCAATAGCATATAACGCCTTAAACTATCCAGGCAAGCAAATCAGAGCCAGATTATTTTTAGTAGAGGACTTACTACTACGGTTGGGATAGGTTTTGCTTATATAAAATGTTTTGACAATGACGAATTTAGTAGTTTTTAATTTGGTAGAGGGGGGACTTTTACCAACCGACGTCTTACTAGCCAAAAACCTTTCAAAAAAACAATCGCAATTATGACGCACAACAAAATCACCATCAGGAGATTAGTTGCCGGGTTGACTGATATCACATTTTTCAAATATTAATTAGCAAATTTAAGGAATATGTTCAAAAAGTTTTTGATTTGTTCAGAGTGTCCGTTATATGGTTTGCTATATTTCTTTATCTTGGTTGATGATTTGGTGATCATATGATGATCTGGTTGATGATTTGGTTGTTCAGATGTCTCGTTGTTTGCTATTTGATTCCTTTGACTATAAAATGTAACTTAATTTTGATGCATACAAGAAACTATAATCACCTCCAAAATACCAGAAAAGGTCCGATTCGAGCACGTAGTGTATTCGTTTTTAAACGTTTCAATTTGGTGAAACCTATGTCTGTCGATTGAAGAGTGATTTTATCTCAGCGACTAATATCATTACGGCTGCTTTCATGCATCAACTAACAAGACCACCAGTACCAACTTCAGAATAGAACAGAATAGCTCCCTAACAATAATTTTCCGTTTCTTCCCAGATTTTGTGTGCGTGTAATGGGCAAGATTTTAAATTTTGGGTGTACTTGCATTTTCCATCCTATAGTAATATACTATAGATCTTAATTTTTCACTAACTTTTCAACCGGTTTGTGTAACAACACAACTGGTTAAACATTCCAACGTACATCCAACACTTCCGGTAATAAGCTGTTTTTTTTATTAATTTTCTACATATTTTTTTTCTTAAATATGAAAGAAATTTAAGAAGTAGTAAAATAAAAGAAAATTTATGCTGACGAAATTTTTTTCGTGCGAGGAAAATTTTTATTAATTGTTTTTTTTTGAATGATTCAGTGAGTTGGTGGTTGGTAGTGGAGTTGTAAAGTTAATTAATTGATTGGGATCGGAACTTCGGTTTGAAAAGTTCATTTTTTTTAATTGATGAGGAGCTGAGTCGGTTTTGTTTGAAGTGGGAAGTGCAGTTCGAGACAGAAGGGTAGTTTATTTGGTTTAAGTTTGGGTTATTATGTTTTAAAGTTTTTTTAAAGCAAGTCTCGTTTATTATATCTTACACTAAGTTTTTTGTGTTGTAAAAATTATTAAGTGTCACAGTAAAAATGTAAAGTGAACAAAATTAAAGAAACAAAAAAAATTAATATTGTTAATAATAAGGCAAACAAAAGGAACATTGTTACGAAAATATAATAAAATTTGTGTGATGGTGCTTCATGCAATGTTGGCTAGACCAAATATGTCGTTTTATTTTAATTTGGTTTTTGCACTATGTGACCTGCAATGAGAAGTGGGTGAGATGTAAATTAAAATTATGATTTCTGGGAGGAACAAATTGAAATTAAGATGTCGGGAATAAGGTACTTACAATTATGATGTCTAGCGAATGTTTTGTTGCAGCCGTTTGACTTAGATGCAGAAACAAGTTGTGATTTGGATGCACCATTTGGATATAAAGTTTTTTTTGAATAAATCGATTAAAGAAGGTAACCTCATTTATTTATATTTGTTTTTTTTCTTATTAGTTTTTTTTTTGTTATTGTTTTGGCATTGTTTTTTTTTTGTTATTTATTGTGTTAAAGTAAAATGATGTGTTAAGCGTAAATATTATAGGGAGAGTAGTGATATAGCAGATCTTCCTTCTGGAGATTCTGGGTGAGGATTAATGCACGCGTGATGTTTCGTTTTATTTAAATTTCTTGTACAGAGGTGGGTCTAGAACCTTCGCTCTGCGAGCTAGCGGCAGGGTTTTTTTTTGCGTGCAAGACCAAATGGTAGACCTTCACGGTCTACCTGAAAAACCTTCCCTTTACAAGATGGCGTCCAACGGGGCCTCTCGAGCGACAATGTTTGGGTCTATGGATCCAAACAGGGTTGTTCTAGAGACAACAATTTTTTATTTGTGTTTTTAGTTTTTTTAAATTATTAATTTTGTGTTATTGTGATTACCGCAGGAGTGAGCATTAGCCCATAAGGCTAAGGTTCAACGGGGTTTACGATCCCGCGGACTCCAGTTAAAGTAAGGTTATTGTTTCGTAGAGGAGGTCGGAGATGATGGAACAAGCAGGTGATGGACCTTGTTGGTTATTGGTGGTTTCCGCCAATACCATCCCACCCTGCGAATGTTTCATTAGACTCTGGGTCCTCTGCAGAACGAAAACTTTATAATGCTATGCTCATCTAAATTTATTTTACCATTGTCTTCAATACCGATTTTTAGAGCATAGCCTGTTAGGGTGTTGTTGGAAGACAATATCCGTGGACGATAACAGAGATATATTCGTCTGTTCTTCGTGCCACGGTTGTTGCATCCAAAAGAACACCACTTCTAACAACCTTTTTTCTCAATACAGGTTGTTTGGGTGTTGGTATTGGGACGACAGGGGAACACATGTTGGAAAATGCTAGCCCTTGGCTTCCTGAGCCATAGCTAGACCTCTTGTGTTTGCTTCTCGAACTGTTGTCAACACCTGGACAGTCTATTAAAAGCCCGTTAGTTTAATTAAATTTTTTATCACCACCTAGTCTTTTCGGACTGGTTGATCTGTCAGCCACAACTTCTCCCTAATTATTTTTGGAAATTTAATTTTGTTGTTATTTTGAATTTTAAGAATTTTGTTGAACTTTAGTTAATGTTTAATTTTATGTTTAATTTTGAAAAATATAAGAATAATAATTGTTTTTTTGAACTTTTTAGAACATTTTTTTAGATGTATTTTTGGTTAATATTATAGTAAGTAATGTTGAGAAATTTTCTGGTTTGATTATTGTTTCAAATTTTTAAGAAATTTGAATATTTCTTTTGTAATTTTCTTACAAATTTTAAATTAATTTTAAGTAATGTTGAAAATTTTGTTGTATTGTTTTGATTTTTTAGAACTTTGATATTTTTCTTATTGTATGTTCTTAGAATTTTCATTTATATTTAATTCTTGTATATTTTAGAAGAGTATTTTAGTAATTTTAGAATTTAGAAATTATTGTTGGAAAATTTTTATTAAGTTTTTAGATAAATTTTATTGTGTTTATTTGTTTTGCTAAATTTAAGTTGTTAGTAAATTTTGCATAATTTTAAGAAAATTTTCGATTTTATTTTGAGATTGTTTTGTTTAGTTTTTTTAGAAAATTTTAAAATAATTTTGTTGATTTTTTTTTTGGAAAATATTTTATAAATTTTATTTAATTTCTAGTTTTGAAGAATTCTTTGAGAAAAATTGTTAGTAAGTAATTGTTAGTATATTTTGTAATTTTGGGATTTTTTTAAATTATTGCTTAGGTTTTTTTACTGTTGTGTAATATTTTTTTTGTTAAATTTGTTTAAGTTCTGAAAATTTTGGTTCGGTAATTTTTTTTTGAAGTAGTTTTTATTATTTAAGAATTTTTTTTTGTATTTATGTAAGTTACAATTCTTAAATTTTAGAGAATCCTAAATAATTTTGTAGAGTTTAATTCCTTAGTTAGTTAGTAGGAAATTTTGATTTTTTTTTGGAATTAATAATTTTTTTTTGAATTTAGAGTATCTCGAATGGTAATTAATTAATTAATTTTGAAAATTTTCGCTAAAAGGTTGATTAATTTTCGAATAATTTTGAAAATTTGGTTTGTGTTCTTTTAAATAGATTTTATTATTTTTATGTTATAGATTTTAAGTTTTGGAAATAATTTTTGTTTGAAATTAAATTTTTTTTTGTATTATATTTAAATTGGCTAATTTTAGACTTTTAAATAAGTTTTAACTTCGAATTTTTTATAAATTTTTGGAAAATTTTTGAGTTCTTTTATTAAATTTTTTGAATATTTCTCGTAAATTTTAATTATTGGATATTTTTGGTAATATTTGATTATTGCGAATAATTTTATTAATATTGAAATTTTCGGTTATTTTTTTTTATAATTTTTGAATTTTTTATTTGAATTTTTTTTTGATATTAAGAGTTTTAGAAATATTTTTATATACTCTTGGCAATTGTATGATATATTTAGTACTTTAAAAATTTTTTTTGTTATATCTGGTATTTTGAAAAATTTAGTTTACTTAATTTTTGGTTCTATTGTTCTGAAAATTTTTTTTATTAATTTTGATTTATTAAGTTTTTTGATTTTTCTAAATAATATTTTTTGAGCTCTTAAATTTATTTGAAAAGGGATAATTTTTATTGAAATCAGTTCAACTACTAGACGACCAACAACTGCCACCGTACAACTCGATTAATATTTTTATTTTGAAGACTTGAATTCTTCTTGGAATTCTTTAAAAGTTTATAAATAATTTACGACTTTTTTTAAATTGATTTTTGGAAAATTTTAAAAGTTTATAAATTTTATTTTATAAGTACTTCATTTTAAATTTTTGAATTTTAAAGTCGTTGTAATTTAAAATTTTTTTTCTGGTCAAAATTTTTAGTATTTTTGATTATATAATATTTTTTTGAAGTAATATACTAGTTCAATCAGGAACTTCAACTCCACCAACTCCACCTACGCCAACTCCAACCGTCTTTCATTTTAGAGGTTAGAGTAAGTTTATTTTAGTAAGTTTTTTTAGAATATTCTTTTGGATTTTTAATTTAATTTTAATTTTTTTGGAATTTGTTAATCTTTTTATTTAGAATTTTTCGTATTTTAAGATTTTTGAATTTTTTTTAGTTAGTTTAAATTTTTTTAGTTTTTCAAATTTTTGAATACTTTTGATTTTTTTTTGAAAATTTATTGATTCTGAAGTATCAGCTCGACTGCCAACCGCCAACTCAAGTTTGTATTTTGTTTTCAAAATTTTTTTTTGTTGCTTCGAAAGGACTTTATTTTTATTTTAGATCGTTTAATTTTTTTTTGACGTTATTTGTTTGGAAATTTTATTATAAATTTTGAATTGCGCTGAATTGTTTTGATTTGGATTTTTTTTTAGTTTTTTGAATGCATAAATTTTATTGTATAATTATCGAAGTTTTGGAATTTCATTTTGATTTTGTTCTGTATTTGTTTGGTTTTTCTCAAATCTTCATATTGTTAGGTGTTAGGTGTTCTCTGTCAAAGTGTGACATAAGAGCCATCAATGTTTTCCGAGGTCAAATTAATTTTCCTACCCAAGTTTGTTATATTTTTGGTTAGACTTTCAATCCGTTTTTATCTGACACATTTTCAGTCATTATGGCTCCTAATCCTTATTCTCGAGTCCTCCGCAGCGGATTGGGTAATTAGGCCACTCAGAAAAAAAAAGGGTCTGAACATGACCTAGCTTGTGTCCTGTGGTCATGTCTTGTAAATATTTTTAAAATTCTGTTTTGTTTATTTGAAATTTAGATATTTGGTTGGAATTTGTGGTTTTGAAATTTTTTTTGTTTGTATTTTGTTTTCAAATTTTTTTTAGAATTATTTTGTTTTAGGATTTTGTTTTTGGTATGAATTTGTGTAATTGCGCGTTGTTCTGTGGGCGGAAGGCAAGAGTAAGTCTAGAAGTCCTGACGCGCAGACAACATTTGTGTATTGATGTGTGAGTTTGATTTTGTCTGAGGTTGTTCTGTGGGCGGAGGGCAAGATATCCTGTAAGTCCTGACGCGCAGACAACATTTGTGTTTGAATTTTTTTGTTATTCAGTTTTGTTTTGTGGGCGAAAGGCAAGATTCTTGTAAGTCCTGACGCGCAGACAATTCTGTTAGGTTTAGTTTTTGAGGTATTTGTTTGGTCAAGTTTTGTTCTGTGGGCGAAAGGCAAGATCCTTGTAAGTCCTGACGCGCAGACAATTCGTTGACGTTTAGTTTATATTTTTTTGTTGTATAGTTGTTGTTCTGGGGGTGAAAGGCAGAACTTGTAAGTCCTTGACACACAGACAACATTTAAGTTTAAGTTTTCGTATGTTTATTTTGAACCGCAAAGGTAGGAAAGGTCCTTCAGACGTATTCCTAACGGGCTTTACGATCCCGCGTACCTGAGTTGGGTGGGAATTGGCTGCTGCGAGAGGGTCGTGAGTGGTGATTTGATATGGGTCAGATCTTGTTGACCCCTGATGGTTTACCATCTAGGTCATCCCACCATAATTATTTTACCACATTCACGGGTTCTCAATGAGGTCATGACCACCAGTTGTTACGCTCAATTAGTCTAACTGCCATGGTCTTCAAAAATTCTGTTTGTTAGAGCGTAATTTGTTGGAGGATAGGAAGAACGTAAAACAGTAGACGATAACAGGGAAATGAATCGCCTGTCGTTCGGGCTGCTGTAACTGACGTCTCTATCCTTAAAACCAACTTCTTTATTCTCAACACAGGGTGTTCCGGTGGTGTCATTTGCTTGTCAGGGAACAGGGAGAAGGAAAATGCTAACCCTTGGCTTTCTGAGCCATAGTTAGACCACCTCTGTTCTCTGGTCCAGTCCATCGATATTATCGAAACACTCTTTCAAACTCCTTTTTTTATTATTATATGTTTAGGTTAAATTTTTTTGCGTTTGATTTTTTTTTCTGTTTTTTTTAAAATCATCTCGATTATTCTGCTGTCACCTATCCCATTATTTTTTTCGGTCTCTAGTTTTCTTAGATTTGTTTTTGAGTATATTTTTTCAGTATTTTTGTTTTTTTTTTTTATGGTTAATTTTATTTTTGGTAAATTTTGTTTTGTCTGGCCCGGCTAGCTCAGTCGGTAGAGCCTGAGAGTCTTTCTCGGGGTTTGGGTTCGAGCCCAGCTCCCACTTCATTCCTTACTTTCTCATACGATTCTCAGGACGAATGTAGTCAGCCGGACTTCCTCCTTTCGTCCTGTCCTGTAATGGGAAAGATTTTAAATTTTGGGTGTACTTGCATTTTCCATCCTATAGTAATATACTATAGATCTTAATTTTTCACTAACTTTTCAACCGGTTTGTGTAACAACACAACTGGTTAAACATTCCAACGTACATCCAACACTTCCGGTAATAAGCTGTTTTTTTTATTAATTTTCTACATATTTTTTTTCTTAAATATGAAAGAAATTTAAGAAGTAGTAAAATAAAAGAAAATTTATGCTGACGAAATTTTTTTCGTGCGAGGAAAATTTTTATTAATTGTTTTTTTTTGAATGATTCAGTGAGTTGGTGGTTGGTAGTGGAGTTGTAAAGTTAATTAATTGATTGGGATCGGAACTTCGGTTTGAAAAGTTCATTTTTTTTAATTGATGAGGAGCTGAGTCGGTTTTGTTTGAAGTGGGAAGTGCAGTTCGAGACAGAAGGGTAGTTTATTTGGTTTAAGTTTGGGTTATTATGTTTTAAAGTTTTTTTAAAGCAAGTCTCGTTTATTATATCTTACACTAAGTTTTTTGTGTTGTAAAAATTATTAAGTGTCACAGTAAAAATGTAAAGTGAACAAAATTAAAGAAACAAAAAAAATTAATATTGTTAATAATAAGGCAAACAAAAGGAACATTGTTACGAAAATATAATAAAATTTGTGTGATGGTGCTTCATGCAATGTTGGCTAGACCAAATATGTCGTTTTATTTTAATTTGGTTTTTGCACTATGTGACCTGCAATGAGAAGTGGGTGAGATGTAAATTAAAATTATGATTTCTGGGAGGAACAAATTGAAATTAAGATGTCGGGAATAAGGTACTTACAATTATGATGTCTAGCGAATGTTTTGTTGCAGCCGTTTGACTTAGATGCAGAAACAAGTTGTGATTTGGATGCACCATTTGGATATAAAGTTTTTTTTGAATAAATCGATTAAAGAAGGTAACCTCATTTATTTATATTTGTTTTTTTTCTTATTAGTTTTTTTTTTGTTATTGTTTTGGCATTGTTTTTTTTTTGTTATTTATTGTGTTAAAGTAAAATGATGTGTTAAGCGTAAATATTATAGGGAGAGTAGTGATATAGCAGATCTTCCTTCTGGAGATTCTGGGTGAGGATTAATGCACGCGTGATGTTTCGTTTTATTTAAATTTCTTGTACAGAGGTGGGTCTAGAACCTTCGCTCTGCGAGCTAGCGGCAGGGTTTCTTTTTGCGTGCAAGACCAAATGGTAGACCTTCACGGTCTACCTGAAAAACCTCCCATTACATGCGTGACATTGTTAGGAAAAAATGTTCTAACAGTGTAAGGACGTTTACTTTTAGTCTAACTATATCCGTATAAAGCTGGCCTTCGCTTCCTGATTATATTAGTTGTCCGAGAGCAACCATTACACGTAAGAGTTTGCAGTGCAATTAGTTTTAAAATTCTTGCATCAAATCGTCCATCTCAACTATTATTGACGGTGTGGCCACAAACAGCTTGCATAAGGTGGGAAAACTACGTCATCGCATTAGACATTGCAAAATCATTTGATCGAATCTTGTTTTCCAACTTGATCGATAAGCTCGTTGCATATTACTTTAATTCTGCAATCGATAAGTTAATTCAAACTTTTCTGACCGATATAATTCAGTTTCCATTTGCTTTCTTTATACAAAGTTAGTAATGCTTGAAACAATAAATTATAAATTAACGTTTCTGAATATCCAAAGATACTATGTTAACTGACGTTTTTGTAAACGACTTATATTTGTTTTAAGAAATTCATGGAAATTAACCCCAATCTGGGAATACACTTTGCCATAAAAACCCCAAAATGACAAAGAAATCCAAAGAAGCGAAACTCTTGAAAAAGTCATACTGTTCTTGATTAAATCATATGAACAGCGGAGGTGGGCATTGATTTGATCTCCTTAGAAGAATACGCAACCAAAATGTATTTGTAAAATATTGGCAATTCTGCAACTTTTCAACGTAGGTTGATTTTCTTTTGAGTCTTAATTAATAAACGCTGGTGCTCCCATGATTGTTTGTTATCCAAATCTAGATTCAGTTCACTCTATATCAAAGAGCTGTTGAAAACCACTATTACACTCCACAAATCATTCGTCCCCTATCTTCAAAAGTACAATACATGAACGATTAAATGCCGCTCGGGGCTGCGATAAATGTAAACGAGGACCTAAAAAGTTGACGATTGGGGAGTAAAAATTTGTTCAATTTATATTGTAAAAAACACAGCTGAGTATACTGATTATTGAGTTTTCCAATGATATTTCAATTAGTATGGGTGACGAGCAAATAGGCGAAGGTTTATTTGGACGTTTTCATATAATGACGATGGCAAAAACGCGTCTAGAAAACTCGAGCTCCTCAATAATAAATCTAAAAAAATATTTGACCCCATATCAATTGAGTATTGTCAAGTTTGGACGCTGTATCTGTTTTCATCCTGGCTGTCTTGGACTTTGTCCAAAACTATGTTACACGAATTGTGAGTGATTGAAAATTTAACATCAAATTTTGCCTTCTTACAACATCGACGCACTGTTGATCTTGTTTTTTTTTATAAATATAGTCACTAACAGTAGTCGGGAGAAATCGGGATTCGGGCGCATTATTGCATCAAGCATATTATTTTACTCTTGACAGTCAGCTAGTGCAAACAGGCAATCTGTTGAGGCCACATACTATCATAGCGATAGAGTGCAAAAGGCTTTCTTTGTTCATAAACGAAAAAATATTTTTTCTACTCCTATCACAGTAAATTATAAATTATATCACACTATCCATGACATGTAAATTGATTATTTCAAATAGTGTGCGGTAAGTAAAAAATAGCGTGCAGTAATGGATTTTCATATATATATTACCGCACGCTTTTAATAAAAAGAAAAATTTTTATTTAAAGAAAAATTTGATTTTTAAAAATTAAATATTTCAATTCATTTTGACACAGAATAATGCAAAGCCTACCAAAATTTGTAAACTATTTGCATTTAATGTATAGAGAAACTGCGACAAATGAAAATACGATACTAGCGCCCATGGTGACAAATAAAAATACTTCACGAATGACATCTAGTTTTTCGTTGATACAAATTGGCTGTTAAAATTTCGTTAATTTAAAAAGTGAAAACTAAAAGTTAAGCATAAAAATTTTAAAGAATCAATAAATCTTAATTGTATTATATTGTTTGTAAGGGATTAAAATAAAATATTTTAAATTTATTTTGTATTTTTTTTTCCTATTCAAAATTTAAATGGAAGTGATTGTGTTGAAAAGTGGCTTCCAGCAAATTACAGCCAACAATTTACGTTTGTCTGCGGAAACTAAGGGTAAAAACCTATATGAGAGTGGGCACGTAAAAAATGTCGAAGAACGGCAATTTATTGATAAGTCCGTAATTAGAGCGCAAGTTATTCGTCAGACTAACATAAAATGCCATTTCAACGTAACAATAAATGTTAGTAATCTATTTTAAAAATTGCAGTAAGAAACTAGCTATTGATCGATTTACTGTTTTTAGGTTGACTTACAACGTAATTTACTTCATAGTAATTGCGAATGTCCTGCTGGATCAAGCCAACAATGCTGCAAACATACAGCTGCAGTAATTATTTTTGTTAATAATGAAACTGCTAACTGCAAAACAAGTAGAAGATGTGAATGGAACATACCATCAGTTTCTTCACTTGCAGAGGAGTATAAGAAAGGTAGTAAGATATGTGAACTTATTCGTCCTAAAACATATAACAAACCATTAGAACCGGTGGTTCTACCATGTCTAAATTTTTCTTGTCCACTTGCCGATATCCTTTATGCAATGAGTGTTACCGAGACAACACAAATCATAAATGGAATTTTAAATGAATTGGTAAATGTAGTAGTTGAAATAGCTTGTAGCGCAATATCTTTGTGTATTTATAATCAAATTATAACACAGCATTCTTCAACAAACATTTATTCCACTAACAACAATTTTCGTAACGAAAATCACGAAACGTTTTATCAAAATAATGTTAAACGGAATATCAACGAATTGGCTAATATATGTTCCAAAACATATAATCAGGCTGAATGTGAGATATGGCATACTGAACGTATTACCAGAATTACATCTTCCACGGCACATCAAGTTAAAACTCGTAGGTCGAAATTTGAAGAACTTGCCAGCAAAATGTTAAATCCAAAGCAAATGAAGAGATTGCAAAATTTAGATTACGGTTTAAATAATGAAAACGCAGCTCGGACTATGTATAAAAATGCAACTGGATACCAAGTTGAAGAATGTGGTCTGGTTATTCATCCATACCAAGAATGGTTATGTGCTAGTCCTGATGGAATAATTATTGTAGATGGGAAAATTGTAAAGACCCTAGAAATCAAATGTCCTATTACATTAAGAGATTCGCCATTGGTTGATAATGATGGAAAAATAAAATTAGGCTACTTAAGGTTCAATGAAAATAATAACCTGATATTAAAAGAAACGCATTGTTACTATACTCAAATCCAGTTACAAATGTATTGTACTGGATTAAAAAAATGTGATTTTTTTATATACAGTCCGAATCAAGACTGTTTATTGATAGAAATAGCTAGAGATGAAGATTTTTTACTAACATACATCCCCAAATTAGAAAATTTTTATATAAATGTTTATTTAGAAAAATTATTTCATGAATTTGGATTAAATAAATAAAACGTAAAATTAATGATAATTAAGTTTTGTTTTAAGTTTTTATTATAGGAGTTTGTAAATTTGTGAGTACACAGCACAAATGCACAATATCATCTATGTAGTACAAAAGGTCAGTACTTATTTTATTCAAAATGTTGTAGATTTTAATTCTAGAAATACACCTTTCAACATGGATTCGGACACTCGCAATATTGAACGTCTCGGTAATTTCCTCATCAGTCAATTTTCCAGCATGCAAAAATGGAGGTGTTACAACAATTGCATTCGGAATACTGATTGAACTTTGTATGTGTGGAAATCCTTTGTCTGCCATAATTACATCACCTGGCTCCAATAGCTTCAAAAAACCACTATCATTGGTTATAAAAGGGTCACTTGCTCTACCTCCATAACATTGCGACTTAAACGAAATCATTCCTGAGGGTGTTATACCAACTAAAAATTTTATGGTATACCCAGATTTATAATTGGAATACAAATGATTTCGTATTTTTATCGGCCCAGGTTGTTCCGTACGGATTTCTGTGCAGTCAATTATTACTCTACAATTTGGGTAGTGTAGTTTAAATGCTGGTGGCATAGTCAACTGGACTGCTTCTTTGCTCGGCCAAAAAACAAAATTCTTTGTTTTGTTTGCTAAAATTACAAGTATCTCGTGAAAGATACGTGCAATAGTAGTCGAGTCTACATTAAACAGTGGTGCAATAGCATCAAAAGGTAATCCAGTTTTAATTTTCATTAAACAGATTAGGAGTCGATTTTCCGCACTTACTTTGTTGCATTTAAAAACTGGCAACATATCAAATAATAATTTAAACACTTCTTCTCTTACTCCGGTTAATGATTTTAATTGCTTACTGCCTTTAATAGATGGATAACCATTAAAATTTGGTGAAAGGATTGGATCAGTTCCCACCATTTGATCTTTTTTTGAAATGCAGCTGCTTCCGACAAAGCTTGAAGGTGATATACAAGCTTGAGTTGAAACAGTATTTGGTTGACAGTTAAATTGACAAAAAAATTCGAAAGGACTTTCTATTTTTTCAAATGACACTACCTGAATTTCTTTGTCATATTTTTTTACCGCATCACTTTCAACCGTAAAGTTATTTGAACATGACATTTCAGTCGAACTTTGAGTTTGTAATACTGATTCAGTTTTCCGTTTTTTCCACCTATTAAATCGGACAATATCAGCATTGGAGTATGCCTTTCTTTTATATTGGCATGGGAAAAGTGTTGGATTAAAAGATGGATGTCTTGGATCTCCAGATTTTGATCCTCCAACAAAATGCTCACTGCAAATTCTCGAACTTTTATTTGGTTGCCACAACGTACCATCGTTGCTATAAATGCAGATTTACATTTTGATTTATTGTCATTGATTTATTTTTATACTTACTTCAAACGATTAATTGAATTTATACAAATTTTCCTACGTTCTAATTCATGGGGCCTTGCGGGAAAGGAATATAATTTAACTAAAGCTGTTGTATTACCATAGGTATTACAACAACCTACAACACAACATATCGTGTTACCGGATCTTTGCATTTTTGAATGAAATATATGAAAAATTAATATAAAAATTATTAACACCAACAATATCAAAGTAATCTTGTTTACAAAATTATACTGTCATTTCAAAACTTTTAGAAAATCCGGTAGAGGCACTATCTCCGATTTTGCAGTTTCTCTATAATTAGTAGTTAATTTTTTCAAGTAATTAAATGCGTTTGGACATTAAACCTAAGTCGTAGAAAAAGTATATAACAAATCCCGAGTTGTAAAGCATTTTCCATGCTCGTGAAGATACTGCACTCGACGCTACGCGTCTCGTGCGCAAAATTTTCCCTCGCATGTAAAATGCTATTTACAACTCTAGATATGTAATATACTAATGTTGAACGTTTACATAATCTTTGTGAGTATCATAAAATTTCTAAGTATGGAAATTCAAAACATTCAAGTTATGGTTATGGTATTACAACTTGCGTCGCTTGCAAAAATAATTAAGTAAATTATTAAGGATATACGAAAAATAATTTTAATAAAAAAAGTTTGTATTAAATAAATTTTTTCCAGAAATATAATAAATTTTCATGACTTTCCATGATTTTCCCTGACCAAAAAAAAATCCCCTGACTTTCCAGAATTCCATACCTGGTGGACACCATGCAATTTTTATTGTTATTTTATTAAACTCTCCCATACACAATACTACATGTTGAACAACCATTAGCTCCACCTATTTAAAATCAAAACGTTTTTATTTTACTTCAAACGATTTACTCCAAGCGACTACCATCAAATTTGTTGACAAACTTCACACTATACACTATAAAACATTCTATAAACACAACCAAGTTGTAAAACATGTAGTAAAGTGTATGGGCTGCATAATGTAATCTCTATTACACCGTTTAGTATAAAAAATAAACCAGTTTTACTTTTGGAATTTAACCAACAATCTAGAACATTTCAAGTAGACGTAGTATCCAAAAACGAAACCAAACTTTTTTTTAAATATATAAAATTAAATGAAACAACTTACTTGGATTATTATTTGTTTCTGCCCACTGACTTACTGGTTGACAACCAAATGTTGTTCGATTGGTACTTTTACAACAAGACCATTTTCTCGAATACCATAGCCCAGGATGATATCGAAATGATTTAAAATTATTCCAAATATCACAAGCTGCAAACGCACCAGAATATTAATGTTGATAAAAAATACTACAAACACTTATATTACCTAATCGAATTTCTTTTATCCAGTCATTACGATCATTTTCACTACTTGAAATTAAATATAATGTGTATTGAGGTGGTGAGCTGCCGGGTAATAATTCGTCAGTTTCACAATAACCTACTTGAAATGGAAAACCCTAAACAGAAGCATATAATTATTAGTCAGTCAGAAGACCAGAATATTTAGTTACTTACTTCAGGGGATGAGGAATCACTTTTCTCTACGGAAAGAACCGCGAATTCAACTAATCGAATTCCTTTTACACTTATTTGTCCTCGTTCCCGTCTTTTCTGTAAAAGAAAAATTAAAACAATTTCCTTAAATAAATGCACAGAGGAGTGGTTTAGGGTTAGGCAACATGACAATCCTTCTACCATGGCAACATTAATATTACAGTAAATAGTAAATCAACCAAATAAATCAAAATAAAACTTTATTCATATCATTATATTCATCTATATTCAAGATCGTTTCCCTAGTTACGGGAAGAAAAATTAAAAATTTATTGATAACCAAAAAAAATCAATATGATGCAGTCTAACGCTATTACGAATAGTATATGAATATAATTTTAAATCCAATTTACCCTCATACTACAAAAACCAATAACTTGTCCATTACTACTTACAATTGCAAGAGAATTAATATTTTTTCAACCCCAATTTTCATTCATTTTCTTTTCAAATCCGAATCCATAAATTCTTTAAATAATTTTGTCTTTTTTAATTCCTAAATTTATATAAAATAATTTTTACAAGTTTTTAACTATTTTCCTTTTTTTTGAAAAGAATAATTTTCCTTTTACACAAAATAATTAAAACGTAAATATTGTGGCGGCCAATTTTCTATGTCGGAAAAAATATTATTAGGGTGGTTCTCATCTTGAAAAATAAGGGATGAATTATTTTACTACAATTTCTACAATATTTTATCGATCAATATTTTTCGAGCAGTTTTTGACATATTTGTGTTTTTTGAACTAATAATTTTTACAATTCTAAAAATGTTAATAAAAAAAAATAAAATCATAAAATAAACTTACCTCTACATTTTCAGAATCATAATACGATAAATTATATTTAGTCAATTCGAACCAACGAGTTTTAAAATTAATTGGTGTAAAACGTTTTTTATTTTGTGAACGTTTAATCATTGATCCACTTTTTAAAATTATTGGATTTTTTTTAGACATTTTAAAAAAATCAAAAATTACATTTAATAATTTTTTGTAAAATATGTTGAACCCTTCCTTTTTCCTCCGTCAATGAATTGTTTTTATGACAGATGATATTTCTTGTGAATAAAAGAAACTCTCCCTTTCAATGTTCTCTCATTTAAGAGAAACTTTTTTGATTACACATTCGGAAGAAAACTATACATAAATGTATATATTTTATGTACAACAAAAAAAAAACAATAAAGATTTTAAAATCTATTAGAACAAAAAAGCAATACTAGACAATTTTTAGCATAACAAATACAAAAAGTAAAAGATTTTAAAATTTCATAAAAGTGTATAATACAAATAATATTGTAAAGCTGAACAATAAAACTGTAACAAAACAAAACTTAAAACAATTTATTTTATCAACATAACAGCCATAACAATTTTTAAAATTTTATACCAGTTTCGTTTCAAAATTTCAGTTACTCCGTAGATGTAAGCACTTAAATTTCATATGTTGTTCTTTGGTAATAATTACTATCACATTGTATTATAAACAAAACAATTACAGAAGTTTAATTTTTGCCTCGATTTAACTTAGAGCAATGCCATATTGTAATTTTGTTGACAGATTTGGAATAAATGTTAATGAGGTTGGCTACACTTGGCTGGGTTCTAATTATTTTTCATAGATGGGAGTATAAAAAAGTTTTAACGATTTAAATTTAGTGACATCCAAGAAAATATGTTGCAAATACTTTGACCAAAGATTGAAGTGCAGGTAAATAAGGAAATTTAGAAATTTGGTATTGTTTAAGCATATGCAGAATTTCATTTCATAAAAATGTGCACATTTTTACTCCAATCCAGATGATACCTTCTTATGTAGATCAAAGATACACAAACTTTGAGAAGATGCGATCTCAGTCTCCGATAGACAAAATCTACATTCCTGTTTTTCCTCAACCCCAATATTCTTGAGGTGTTTTCTTACTCTGCAGTGTCATATAACCCAACCCAATTAATTCAACATACTGCATTAATCCCGTAGCGTTATACCAAGTTCTTGACCGTTCCGTCACAGTAGTATTTCTCATTCTTTCGTGGGTATGTTTAGTCTCTAGTCCACAAAATAGTTTCGGTTCGACAAAATGCCTAATGCCTAATGGACACTGAGCTAGGTACCCATCACCTCAAGTATTTTGTTTTCAGACCAAATACTACTGCATCAACCCCTATCAAACTTGAGCTGCTTGATTATTTTGTCTTTTGGAAACTCAAGCAAGGGATTTTCTCTCAAAACTCTGGAAGTTTAAACTCAATCATCATTCCCTTCCCATGATAAATCTCAGGAAAACTTCTCCTACTATGCTATTAATTTTCAAATAGGAACCAGTCTTAACAGCATCTCAGTTGGACTAGTCGAACATGTTCTCATTGCCTCTGTTATGCAGATACAAACCAGAACTTGTTCTAACCCCGTTTTCACAAAAATGTTGTTCTTTCTATTCCATTCAACTGCTCAGTACGTGATGGCTAGTTTAACTTTTGTGACTTGGACTTCTCACTACTGGTTTGATGTGGTTTTGCGTTCTAGAACTACTCCGTTTCCTGTACCAACTTATTTTCACGAAGAACGTTCCCTCTGTACAATATCGCAGAGTGTGTCCTCGAACTTACCTTGCGATAGTGAATATTCCATCCTGAGAATCTCAAACATTTGATTCCTTGGTTGGTTTAGATAGTCAGAATTTCATCCACCACTGAACTCCACTAAGGGGTGATTATATTCCACCCTGTGGACAACCTCTTGTAGTACGAAGGCTGATTTCACAACCACAAATTTTCGGTTCTGCTTCTCTAGTTCGCAGCATCTCGTGCGTTTAACGTTTTTAGACCCTTATTTCCATGAAGGACGCAATTAGAGTCTTGTTGTCAAAGACTCCTTTAATGTTTAGCAAGGCACATAGACAGTCACTTGCTAGTGAAAACAACGTGGTTTCCGTTGATTTGCTAGTTCGAATCTGGTTGTCGATCATTTCCATAGTTTTTAACATGAAAGATGTTAATCTGATGATACTAAGACTTCACGACTGAGTTCCATTTTCTTTTGGCGGAAATTTAATACAAACAGATTGCGTGACCCGAACACAAACCTCATCTTAAAAGAATCACTCCAACTCAATCGTCCAAAGAATGAAACTACCAAGTCTTGATCAAAAGTGGGATCAAATTGAAAAAGCTTACGTAAAACCTGCGACCGATATGCTCGGATACCAAGACAAGTTCCGAAAATCATAGATTAGTGATTATACCGGAAAGTGCAATTTTGTCACGAGAGCACAACGAAAATCCGAACAAAGGATAAGATTACAGCTAAACAAACAAAAAAGATGGCAAGAAATGATCGCAGAAGAAACAACTTTCTCAAGACCGCTAAATACGCAGCTGAGAAACAGGTGAACACAAAATCACTGTGTGAGAATGGTTACCAACAGGTACACAAACAAACTACCAATAAATAGTAAATCTGGTCAAACACTTACAACACATGAACAACTGTTTAATACTTTGAATACTTTGAATACATTGAATACTTTGAATTGAAGAATACTTTGCAGACAGCTGCCAATAAAATGAAGGAAACTTGCAGTCCGATAAACTTTTCGGGCGACAATTATAACTATTCATCAACACACATTCACCTACGGAGCGTGAACTTATAATTTCTATACAGAAACTGAAGAAAACTAATGCAGCTGGTACCTACAACATACTAGCAGAAGCATTCCAGCCAGATGCAGCTATAACAGCTGAAGTTCTAACACCACTATTACGACATATAGAACAACTAAAATATACCAACTTTATGCACAGAGAGTTTAACCATAATAATTCCAAAGAAAGGCGAAGAGGAAAATGCAAGAACTAGAGAGGTATATCCTTACTAATAACCACAATGCAAGTATTAGGAATGATCATTCCTCTAAGAATATCTCTTACAATAACCAAAAAATTAAGAAATGAACAAGCTGCAGGGTTTATACCAGATAGAAGGTGTACTGATCATATCAACACAATGCGTATAATCATAGAACAATCGTGTAATGAATGGACTGTCTGTGTAATGAATGACTTATAAACATGTAATTAATGGAGCAATCGTGTTATTAATAGAACTCATCACTGTATCTACCTCTTTCCACTCCCAAAATTAGCATTAGCGTACCAGATAGGTGATACCTTACACACGTTTGACCTATAAAACCCTGAAGTTTTATGTAGGGGAAAAACCATTAAAAATCAAACACTGAGAAATCGTTATTCATCTTTCATTTACCAACTCGATGAACAAAAATTGGATACAATGGATATGGCTAAAATTTACACTGATCTCGTAAAACCTAACCTCCCGGGTGCACATGCATCAAACCACCTCAATTTACACCAGGTTCTCAACTTTTACTAATCCTGTTACTAACAACCATGTTCATGAACCCGCACATACAAAATAAGCTGTTTCAAAGCAGTAAATACTACAAATACTTATATTTTAACAAAAAGTTTCTTAAATACTGACACTCTGTGATAAATCTGATTTTTTATTTAATTTACATATTTTGTTCTTTCGATGTAGGTTAAAATAATCGATTCTCTTTTGATTTCCATACTCTTTTTTGATTGTACACGAATTTTGTTGCAGTATATATATGAACATATTTTGTTATTGTTTGATTCTGGGTAGAATTTTTTTTACGTTTATATATTATTATTTAAAAAAGCAATTCAACAAAAATGTTATACTAGCCAAAAGAAACGTACGGTAATTTTCGTCCAAAAACCATAATCAACGAAAATCTAAATGACAACACCAAAATGGAGAAAATGCTAGAAGTCAACGCAGTGGTGACGAATATAAAGCTGCAAACACTGTAGATACATCAACCACAAAACTGATTGCGGATTGCAGAACAAACCTTTGACTTTTAAAAGGTCAAGAGCGATAAACAGAAGTATCTGTACGTATTACATGCTCTAACACCAGAAATATGCGACCTCACTTCCGATGTCAAAGTTTTGGGGATCAAACACAGTCACAGATCAAACAACTGGCGAGGAACAATTACCAGGATATAATCATCCATTTCCTCTGGATCGGGAACATGCTGGAGATCATCACAGTGTACCAATTTCAAACAAACTAAGTACTATAGTGCATAGTGGATTACAACAATAACCCATACCATCACTCAAACTGTGACAAATCATGTGGACTCCGGTCATAAGATCCCGACACGGTACAACAAACGATAAAAACTGCATTCACAGAATTTCAGCTTATGGTCGAATTAGGAATTTGTCGACCTTCGTCCTCTTCGTTATTAACATGACACTAACCCATTAACATTAACATGACTCTGCTTCCGATTGTTAACCGATACCCCACATTGAGAACTTCTTCATCCACTTACAAGGATGCAAAATTTTCTCAAAAACGATCTTTAATACTTTAATACTTCCAAAGTGACTAACGTAACATTTATACCAAAATTCACAACTTTGTTTCCTTATAACTAAAATAGTAAAGATTATTTTAAGCACTTTTCGACTTTTTAAAATGTAAATCAAGTTTATTTATCTAAATCAGAAAGCTTTTTCATTTAAATTTAAATTTTTAGATATTTTTTAAATAAAAATTTAAATGTGACTTACGTATCATTTTTTATACCATTAAATTAACACCTAAATTATGAACCGAAATTTTCTAGATGTTGAAAATGTACGTAAAATTTATTGATAAGTTTCTTTAATGTTTAATTAAAATATTTTTTAAAAAAGCCAATAACTTTTTAAAAAATATGTTAGTTTTTCTTAAATTGACGCTTTTGATTAAAATGATTTGTTACTAACGTAACGTGACTAACGTAACACAAAAGAATTTATGTATTTAAAATGCTTACCTCATTTATTTGGAAAGCAAAGCAGTCCAATTCAGATACTCCAAACTTGAGCTTTCAGAAAATAAAAAGTCTAAAACAATTCAGTTTATTATATTTGTGCTATGTTAAATTCTTTTTAGATATATTTTATCTCGTATATTAAGCCTTTTTCACAGCCATGCGCTTAATTGCATTCTAAACAAAATAACTAGATTGTAATTTTCCCAGTTGTTGCCATATCTTATAGTAAAATATATGAAAAATAAAATGATAGGCACAGTTACAGTTTTGTGAAGAAAAAAAATTAAGCTTGAAGGTTGACTTTAAAATGGAATGACCCTTTACACAATTTGTCACATCTTGGAGTGCAGGCTCCAGGTAAATTGATCACAGCTCGATGTTTTGGCTCAGTATAAACAAAGATGTGAGTCATTGGACTGCATCTTGTTTATCTTGCCAACGATCAAAAGTTCATAGAAATACAAAATTTCCAATAGGACCATTCGACATTCTAAAAAGTCGATTTGAACATATTCACATAGATATTGAAGGACCACTTCCTCCATCTAATGGATTCTCATACTGTTCAACCTGTGTCGATCGTTTCACTCGATGGCCAGAAGCGTACTGCATGATACACTTATGTCTGCAGTAGTGATATAAAAGTGTTTAATACCATTGTATAATACGCGGTATTAAACGTAAAATAGCGTATTGTCCAAAACGTTGTAAAATACAAGGTATTTTATTATACAAATATGTTTTATTCTGATGCGCAAAGTAGCAAATAGCCCTTTTAAAGAATTTATAGCTGTGAAAATTTGTTTACTACTACATGTATAAGATATAAACGACGTCAAGGAATAGAATTAATTTAATCCTTGTTGGTGTGCGTTTCAAAATAATTTTTAAATTTCTGTTGTACCAAGATTGTTCTAATATCAATAGAACACAAATATCAATAATCGATAGTTGCTTAGAAGCAACCGTTACAGAAAATTTTTTAATAGAGCAAATCAGAATTTTGAAACATGGATTTGTCACTCAATTTAATAGCTTTGAGTAGCCTCAGATGTTGACCGATTCTCTCATGTGTTCAGATTTATCAACTAGCACAAACATCTCAAAACATCCAGTTTGAAACCGATAGAAGTTGTATTAATTGTATAGCTTGATAAATTAGAGTTTGTGGCTGTTCGGATCGGATTTGTTATTTTTCATTGTTCTGCATCTTTAAATGTAACAGAAACATCATTTTTTATATGCCTAAATCATACCAAATTTTAATTGTCTTACAAATCAACGAGACCACAAACTCGTTCATGTCAAACATGATTAAGACCTCTAACAGTTTATCAATGTGAACTGGTAAGGATCCGATTTGAATAAAAAAAATAAACACAATTAAATAATTATTAAATTTGTTGATTTAATAAAAATGTTTTATTTTTCTAACAACTTTTATAAAATATAAAAATCAGACCGGTTTCAGATATATATATCTATCATCAGTGAAATTTTTTATATTTATGACAATATTATTTGAAAATTTGTTTGTTTCAAAAAATATGCATACTAAATTAAACATAAAAAGTTTTTTAAAAATAAAAATTGAAAAGATTAAAATTGTAAAATATGATAAGAACAAAAACAATAAAGAAAAATATTAATTTATAATTAAATTGTACAAAATATTAGAACGAAATGATAGTTGTTCATTCAAAATTAAAAATGGTGACTTCTTAGTAGCTTTATATATTTCAAACTCTTCCATTGAATCCATGAGAGGACCTTTGTTACAAAAATGTAAAACTTCAAAATTATTTTCAAAACTTGTATATGAATGATTTTCATCGACTAGATGTTGAGCAAAAATAGATTTTATATTTTGAATGTTTTACATTGTTTTTGATATTACAATTAACTCTAGCTCACACCATCCATATTCTCAAAAAATGTCAGCTTATAATTCATTTATAAATAGATTACTTACTATTCCAATGAATCATTTAAATTTCCAGAATGAATTAAACACAATATACCACCAATATACCATATACCGAATTTCATATAATTTATTTCTTCATATTTGTTTTATATATCATCCATTACAAAAACCTTTAAAGTTTGCAATATATTCTTTTTTTCGTTTCCGGCACTTATCACTTTATTTCGAATGTAATCGTCCTGAGCCATTTTATTTTTATAATTAGTTCGCCTGGGATACGTTCCGAAACTTTACTATAGCTAAATATTTAATGCACCAATCAAATCACCGCATTAAAATATTTAATAGCTATAGCTAAATAATTTCTGAACGACGATCATTAAGTAAAATATTAAATACACAAATACTAATACAATCTGTCAAAATCGTATGTCAGAATAATCTTTCATAAAATGTCTCAATTAAATAAAATTAAAATACAAAAATTAAAACCAGATAAATTAAAAAATAACAAAAAAATAATTACATATATTATTATGGAAAACTTGCATTTCATACAGAATATGAAAAATATATATGCTGCAGTAAGTAATATATATATATTTTTATATAAAACACCTACCTATTGATACTGTTCTAATTTTTAGGTTATGGAGTCTGACACATCTTCAGAATCTTCATCGTCAAGTTCTTCTAGTGATTCTGAAGGTGATAATATTATAAACGAGGATTGCGATGGAAGATTGGCAACTTGCCTTGTTTATTCCATAAAAAAAAACCTTTACGGATACAAAATTACCTAGATAGAGTTGCAGCAAATTATGACGAGTTGCAATTTCAGCAAAGTTTTCGTCTTACGAGAGATGCATTCAATGTGCTTTTCCAAAAAGTTACAGTTTTAGCGAATGAGCATATTGTTGATGTAGGAAGACCTCAAACTGATATGGAAAAACAACTTTTAGCCGTGATTTGGCTTTTGGCAACCCCCGAATGTTATAGGTAATAGAAAATTTGTGTGTTATATTTTTATGCTTTTGAACATTGGATTTCAAGATAAATATCATATATCTTGTTTTAGATCTGTTGGAGAACGTTTTAATATGGCCAAGTCAACACTTTCAGCAGTTTTTTTTAGAATTATTAAGCTATTGAATCATTTAGCGAGAGATATTGTTAAATGGCCAACTAATACAGAAATTATGGAAATAAAAGAAGCATTCAACAGTATTGCAAGTATTAATAATGTTATAGGTACGATGGTACATGGTACCGATGGTACATATATACCAATAAAGCCACCAAAAGATCAAGCATTTGTATATACAAATCGGAAAAAATTTCACTCGATAACATTGCAATCTGTGTGTAACCATAAATTGAAATTTTTGGATTGCTCAGTTGGTTACCCAAGTTCGGTCCACGACGCACGAATTTTCCGGAACTCGGGACTTTTTGAACAGGTTGAAAACAATATTCAGCGTTTCTTCCCAGATCAAACTGTTATTTTGGGGGATAAAGCCTACCCAATTATGAAATGGTGTATTCCTCCTTACAAATCTCGAAATAATATGACCGACCTACAAAAAAAATTTAATAAAGCTCACGCTTCTACCAGACAAGTGATAGAAAGAAGTTTTGCGTTGTTTTTTGGCCGATGGAGAAGAATGCAGCACATCGACATGAGCAAACATGAATGGATTCCATCAGTTATAATTGCTTGTTGCGCTTTGCATAACCTTTGTCTTGATTTCAACGACATAGATACCGAGCAATATATACGTGATGGATTACAACAATCTGTTCGTAGTTCCACCGATGACAGAAGCAATAATAGGACCGAAAACATAGAAGGTCAAACATTGCGGGATATAATGGCACAAAATTTATTACGTCGACAAAATGTCTAAATAAAAAGATTAATTTTACTAATTCTATTATATTGTTTTAAATAAAAAAAGATTGTAATTAATTTACTTTTAATTAAATTAAATAAAAATGTTACATTATCATATTAAATCTTAAAAAAATTTATTTTTTATCTAATAAGCGTTCCATCAATGCTTTAAGGGTTTCTGTTCGGTTGTTTATTGCCGCAACTACATTTTGTTTTTCCTCCAACATCAAATTCTGTTGCTTTTTTTCATCAAATATCTAATTTAAAATATTAATTATAGTTATATTGTGTGTATATTAAAAACATGATTTTTTAAGTAATCGTATATTACACTCTTCTCTTCGACGATTCTTGTATAAAGTATTGATTTTTAATTCAACATAACATCTTACAATTATACCTTGCCAGTAATATTACATATGTTAGTCAAGGTACACTGGATTATAGCTTACAAAATGTGGGCGACTCTAGAGTCAAACAATTCAATAAATCAACGACGAGTCAAAGTTCTTTGATGTATAAAGGGCTAAATCATTTTAACAAATTGCCTACGGAAATTAAAATTGAAGCGAATAGAACCAAATTCATAAAATTTTTAATTGAATAGGTGAAAATAAACAAAAGAAGTTGTTTTAGGTATTTTTTTTATGTTTTTATTTTAAGTATATTTTAACTTATAAAACTAATAAAAGACTACTACTAAATTAATAAAATATTGTTATTATATTGTTTAAATTTATTTATTTTCAATAAAAATTTATATTTTGTTTAAGACGTTCCATCAATGATTTATGTGTCTCGGTTGCGTGGTTTATTGCCGCCACTAAATTTTTTTTCTCTTCCAATTTTAATTCCTCTCGTTTTTTTCTATCCTCGTGGCGTGCTTTTTTCTCCTCTCGTGCCATCTGTTTTTCGGCCATGTACCGCTCCATACGTGCCTTTTTTTCATCTGCATCCTTCTCCAGTTGGTCTACTAGTACCTCACTGACATTCCTGCGTCTTCTTCTTACTATTGAAGCTTCTTCCGATCTCCTTTCTTCTACAGTTTCTGCAGTTTCAATCGCATTAGAGGTCGGTTGCTCGTATGTTTCAATGGTGTTGTTGTTATGCAATACTGTCACGTTGTGGTGTCTGGAGAACAACTCATAAAATTCCTCCATATGGTCAAAGTATCTGGGGTTTACACCAGTCTTATTGTTATGGTCTTTCACCGTAGTATACTTTATTTTTAAATTTTGGAATTTAAATTTACATTGATCGGATTCAAAAGGCGGCGGATTAAAACCTTCACCGTTCATTTCATCCGCTACTGTTTTCCATATATCGTTGTTTTTGATGCTCGTTCCTTGGAATTGATCTTGATGACCTTGTAAGATCTTAGTAGATATTTTTCTTCCGTTCTTTTCCAAGTTTTTCTGTATTTGGAGCTATTTTCATGATCATGGGATTGTTGTGCTGGAACATTGGAAGCTTGGTTGCTGGTTCCAGGAGTTGGAACAGATGTTGGAACATGTGTTGTAAAAGATGTTTTAGAACTCGATGGTTTTACGGCTGGCGATTCCTCTTGTCTCTCGGGTGTTGGATTTGGGTATATTTTGCTGATCATTTCTGATGATATCCCCAAATGATCCATTAACTCATCCGTTAAAAGAACATGGGATTCAGCTGGACTCCCTTCGAAATTAATAAAATTTAAATGAATGTTACAATTTATTTTTTTTTATTTTATTCAAAATATAAATTTTTTAAATTATTTACCATCTTCATTTAAACCGCTTTCCATAACCAGATAGTGATGCCCCTGATTATCTGATGCTATTTTGTAAATAGTTTCCATTCTATTTGGTTCTGAAAGAAAAGAAGCTATATTACTGTTTGCTATTTATCAATACAAATTAATATAAAAATTTTTATCTTTAACACATTGTTCACGAAAAATATATCATTTTTCCATGGAGCCGGAGGATTAGCACCAAACACGTCGCTACAACAACAACAACAACAACAACGAAGGAAGATCTTTAATACCGCCCAAGGGCAGAAGCAGAGTTCCTGAATCTGGACTTGGAGCCGGAAGAATAGCACCACATTTCGTTGCTACAACAACAAGACATGATAGCTCAATTACTGATACTAATCATAATATCAAGATGAAACAAAAACAGAAATATTATTTTATCACTAAATTTTAATTTAGACACACAAATGAATGTTACTTACATATAATGATATATAATAACTAATCCTTAACAAATTAACAAAAACGGGAAATTAAATGTTGTTTGATTTAAATCTGAAAGAAGAAAAATAAACTATATTAGTTTTTTATATCTATCAATAGATATTTATTTTTGTTTGTAATAAATAGATTTTCAGACAATATTTCTATGAATTTGTGAGAAGCACAATGATTTTCATTGGATGACATCCTAAAGTCAAGCTGTATAGTCCACTGTTGATTGTTTGACCAATCAATATGAAATTCATGCGTGAGAGGTTGCTCTTCCAATCATTGTAATATGAATTCCCTTTTATCATACAGAGATATTCATATTAAAATTAATATAATTTAATCACTAAAATCTATAAAAGATAAATCAATGTTACTTACATAATAATGATGCTTTGTGATAATATAATAATCCTTAATAAAATATGAAATGAAACGATGCTTGATTTAAATGATAAATCTGAAAAAAAGAAAAAAAGCTTTATTAGTACAAATTGAATATTTATATTAAAATTAATATATAATTTAATCACTAAAACACAAATGAATGTTACTTACATAAAAAGATGCTTTGCGATGAAATAATAATAATCCTTGACTAAATAACAAACGTAAAACAACACTTGAATAAAATCTGAAAAAAAGAAAAGAAGTTATATTAGTTTTGGATATTTATATATAACTTAATATAATTTTATCACAAAAATTTATAGGCACAAATTAATATTACTTACACAGAATGATGCTTTCATTAGAATGACAACAAAAAAATATTTCAAATTAAATCGTACTGTCAAATTGACATCGTCCTATTTTAAATAATGCTTATGTATATGTGTATTAAATTTTTAACTCTACTCGAGAGCACATTTAATTTTTTAATAAATGTGGGCGGAGCGTAGTATGTTTCAGAACGCAAACAGCTGTCAAATAGTTAAATATTAACTTTACTATTTTGTTTCTGAACGACCGATATTTAAATGATATTTAAATATAGTTAGCTATAGTAAAGTTTCGGAACGTATTCCTGGTTTTGTATAGATTCCAACGACCTATTAGTGGAGTACTATTAGTGAGCAACGACCTATTAGTGGAGCACTATTAGTGGAGTAAATTGCGATAGGTAAATGCACTAATATTCGACTTTTACGATAAGAAACGATTAAAACGGATAGGAATTAACAGAAAATAAAATAATGTGACATAACCCATTGAAAACGATTCAAAACGATAGGTAAGTACACCAAAATTCGACGTTTACGTTAAGAAACGATTGAAACGGATATGGATTAATAGAAAATAAAATAATGTGAAATATCCCATTGAAAACGATTCAAAACGAGAGAATAATCTATACCAAAAAACAATGTACAAACATTCTATCGGAAAAAAACGATACAGCCCCATCTATATTCATTCAAAAACCACATAGAAAACAATAGAAAACGGCTCTATTGGTTTCTATCGTTTCTAACATTTTTATTACAAGGGATCACATTCACTATTCATTAAGGATGTATAGATAGTCAAATCGCGTAGTACATCTAATAAAATTTCAAACAAATTATTATGTAAAAATTTCAATACAGGAATGCTTTTTATCAATTACAACCATTTTCTATGATAGAATATTTCCAAAATATTATATAACTTCATAGTACTAAAAAATATGTGTCTCGAATTTGACTACCACTACTATATGGAAAAGTAAATCTGGCAACCTCGCAGTCAGTCAAATATATTTATTATTTTAATTTAAAATTATTTTGTTTTATTTGTCCTATAGGAATAAATAAATATATTTATTATTTTATTTTAAAAATTGATTGTCACGATATCTTATTATGAACACGAACAATGAGAAAAAACTTCTCTTTGACCGACACACACCACGTTGCCAGATTTTCTTACTGCAAATGGCGGTCAGCTTTTCGGTGTACGCAGCAGATTTTATAAATTTTTAAATTAAATATTTACGTCTGATTGCCGGTGGCACCGCTGTTTTTTGGGCTCAAAAAATCATAAATCGCACAGAGAAACTTATCGTAAGTTTTTTTTTCGGGTGTTTTTGCAAGAACATTCTGAATTTTTAATTTTTCTAACAAATTTTGATACTTCCGCCGAATATAACATAGATTGAATGATAACTTTTAAATTGATTATTTCGCAAAAATTGTAGGTGAGATCTAAATTTTTTGATTCCAATCGATGCAGGAACGTTTAGGCCCGCTATACACTTGAGCTAAACTATGTGAACTATGCGAACTATGTTTTTTGTATACAAATAATTCCATTTTCAAAAATTTGTACTAGTTTAGAACTTGTACTAAAAACGATATCTCGAAAAGAGAACGAGAATACCAATTAGTGGAATGGAATTATTTAGCGAGAAATCAAAATTCGAGAAAATAATTATTCCATTCCACTTCATTTTTTCTCACAGAACCAGAATCGAGGTACTGGTCATTTTCCTATATTTAAATAAATAAGTTCCAATATTTAGTTGTACTTTTTTCCGCCAGACGTCTCATATCAACATTCTCCACATAGTCCACACCAGCTGACACATCAAACTTGAGAGATGTGTTTATTTTTTTTCAAACAGTCAATGTTTCACAAGTCACATCACAATTAACAACAAAGTGAGTTGATGGTAAATGTTGTGAATACGTTGCATAAAAAATCATTATTAGATAATTTATAATATTGAAGAATTCTGTGTTAAAATGGTGATAGAAGAATATCTTCCGATTGTAACATTCATGTCCTCAGCATTCTTATGTTCCGGTCTAATTGCAGTAAAACAATTTCACAACATATTCTTTATTTCAAAACTTCACATATATTTTTATTTATATTTTTAGTTATATATAGTTTTAAAATTATCGGCAGTACCTTATCCCATAATAAATCGTCGCAAGGATGAGACAACATTTCAAAATGAAGATGGAGCAATGGTACTATTCCCTTCGATTGATGATGATCCAACAATTGATTTAAGTATTATAATACCGGCTTTTGACGAAGCGCTAAGATGTAAGAATCAGTTTAAAAATGATAAACCTAAAATTGAAATGAATTTCTATTTCAGTACCAAAAATGTTAGATGAAGCTATTGAGTATCTTGAATCAAAACCAAACCTTACGTATGAGATAATTGTTGTAAGCGATGGTAGTCGAGATAAAACCGTAGATATAAGCTTAACGTATACACAAAAATATAAATCGGATAAGTTTCGTGTGCTAAAGTTAATAGAAAATCGTGGCAAAGGTGGTGCCGTTCGACTTGGTATGTTAAGTGCACGGGGAAAGTATTTACTATTCGCCGACGCTGATGGAGCTACGAAATTTTCTGAATTACAAAAACTAGAAACTTCGATTAAAAAGTTATCAAACGATGATTGGAAAAATGAAGTGATCGTTATAGGTTCTCGTGCACATCTAGAAGAAGAATCAAAAGCAACTAGAAGTTTTTTCCGAACGATATTAATGCATGGATTTCATATGCTTGTTTGGTTGTTTACAGTAAAAGGCATCCGTGATACTCAATGTGGCTTTAAATTATTTACCAGATCAGCCGCAAAAACAGTATTTCTAATTATGCATGTCGAGAAATGGTATTTAAAATTTTTGGTCGGATTTTATGCTTATGCAAATAATATTATTTTATTTGTAGGGCTTTTGACGTAGAAGTACTTTTTATAGCACAATCGCTTAAAATGAAAATAGAAGAAATTGGGGTTGAGTGGGTGGAAATAGATGGATCAAAAGTAACACCATTTTGGTCATGGCTACAAATGGGTCGAGATTTAATTCTTATTTGGACAAGATATGCGATAGGAGCATGGATATTAAAAAGACGAAAATAAAATTTTAAATTAAATATAATTTTATTCTAATAAAATATTCCTATGAATTTTAAGTCTATTAAATACTAATCTACAATCATTATAAATAAATTATATGATAAGTTTAAGAGATTATCACTATTTATTACATCGACTTTGTAACGTACACAATCTCATACTCTTACAAAAAATCAGCTCATTGGAACACGTCATTTTTTGACGTCTCATTCGTCCGTCTTTTCCTCTGAAACATATCCAGTAATCATTTATTGAATCTGGATCGGATATTTTTCCGGTATCCAAACATCGTATTCTTCGCCGTTTTACTGGTTTCGTGTTCATAACAACCGGATCATTCGTATCGTCTGTCATCGATAGCTCTGGCATCTCAATATTTGTTGATGTCAGTTGTTCTGTTTGAAGTCGAATTAAATTAGTAAGTGCTTGAGTTTTAAGAGCCTCAGCTTTGATACGTTTTGCATCTTCAAGAACTTTATGTGCTTCATTTTGTATTTGAATATTTTCTTCAACTGTATAACGATTTAAAATGGCTTCCGGTTTGCAAAATGCATATGTCTTACCGTCGCATATTTTTGCAAGTTTATTAAATGCGGTGAAAGGAGGACACGAATATGATAAGACATTATGAGTTTTTGGATTACAAACATAATATTTTGAGCAATCGGTTGTATTTGGTTGTCTAACTCCTGATGTGCATGTCAAAACTTCTATTCCTTCTGAAAACGATGATGTTTGTTGGAGAAGTGGAAGCATTGCGTTTTTGTATCTATCATATGATACATAGCTTCCGCCGATATTTATCAGTTTATCCACATTACTTTCGTCATTATTTGTAATAAATTCACCTAAACCGAATGGCTCTAGATTGATCTTATTTCTTGTTGGATAATTTGTTTTATAACTATCTCGATTATTGTAAATATTTTGATAGTATTGAGATTCATATTCGGGTTCCATTACCGCAACACCATCGTCATCTGGTTGCTCGTTTGAATAAATTCGTTTTGTTGTTGTAGGTTGTGGTGTTGTTGTGGTTGTAGTTGTTGTGGTTGTAGTAGAAGTTGTTGGTTGGACATACGAAGGAAACATTTGATTGTAGTTTGAATAGTAAGACCCTGGATTGTAACTAGTGTGGTAGTTTGATGGTTGGTTGTAATAATTTGTTGCTGGATTGTAGTTATATTGTGATGAAGGGTTTGAAGGAAACGGATATGGTGGTTGTTGATAGGAGTCAAATCCTGTATTCGTGAAGCTGGGATAATACGAATCTTGAGTTGGGTAATATGGATTGCCATAACTATTATATTTTTGATTTGATTGATTAGGAAAACTATCAAAATTATCTGGCCTTCTATAACTATGCTCAGCTTCATCCTTTTGTTTTTTCACTATATTCTCATTCTCCTTATAAGAATTAAACGTGTGACTCAAACTCATCGGAGCTGTTTCCTTATCTTTACCAATCCCACCGTCCTCACTATATTTGTTTAAATTTGATAAAATTGGAATTGGAACTGTGTAATATATAGGATAAACCTGAGGTACATGTTCCGTTTCAATCATTTGTTTCGATAGTTTTAATATCGTTTTCATGGTTTCTTCTGAAATATACGGTTCATCCCTGACAGGAGTATGTTCAGTTACTGTATGCGAAGTTGTCAGTTTATTATTTGAATTCAGATTAAAAAGAATTGAACCTCCAGGTCGATTAACAATAATTTGTGATGGACGTTTTATTTGACCATTTTCCGGTCGGCGATAATTTTTCCTTACCAAATTACTATTACTACTAGGAACCTGCGTGTTCGAGTTGAAATTCAGTTTGACATTTGGTGATTTAACAGGAAATGCGTTTGTCGAATTCATTATGCTTGGAACTGTTGGTTTGAAATCTTCGATAGAAAGTTTATTTTGTTTTTTAACGATATCGTTTAAATACTCCACTGGAATATTTCCATCATCGGGTAACAATAATTTGTCTTTATCATTTATATTTGAGTGTTCCGATTGCAAAGTGATTATATTATATTTATCCAAAATATGATTCAGTTGATCGGCAACCAATGTTTTGTTATCTAGAGTAAGCGAGTTATTCTCATTTTTTATATTATCAATTAATTGTGTAAGCCGCTGTAGTTGAATCGTTAATCGATTGTCAAACACAACCGACTCTGGAATAGGAATACTATTCCCTTCCTTACTCTCTAGCATTGCTCCATCACCACTATATTCCATATCATTGTAGATTTTATCGTTACTCTTATAAAATTGAGTTGTTGTTTCAATGACGAATGGATCAGATAAATTATCATTATCTTCATCGATTAAGATCACGTTTTCATTGTTGTAATTTCCATTGTAAATTTCCTCACTACTTTCAGTTCCAACATCTCTAATTTGTATGTTATCCACTCCATAAATATTTGTGTCATCATTTGAATTTTTCATTTGTATAATTTCGTTTGTGATATTGCACTCCCAGTTATCACCGGGGACAACACAAGTTTTGAGTGATGGTTCGTATATTAAACCTTGTTCACATTGTTTCGGTATCCAAACGTATGTGTTTGTTGGTAGATTAATACAACGAAAATATTTATCACATCTGGTTTTATGAACTCTGGTCATCTCTGGACATGTTTTAGTTCCTATAAGAAAAAGTTAAAAAAAATTAGTTACCCTAAATTTTGTTATGTGAAATGTTGGCACTTATCATATTTGAACATTGAATTCATGTGCAGAGAGAGAAATAAGCAACTCTTTTCATCTTACAACAGTTTTGGATATCAGTGAGAGATGGAACAGTCTCTTAAACCAAATTGTCTCCTTGCAAGTTTTGACAAAGATTTATATTATCCTTTTGTTGATGATAACGTGATTAAACTGGTTGCGTCCTACCCTGGTAACGTAATTACTAGGACCATCGCATTTGTCATTAAAAAGACAAACCGTTTTGGTATTAGTACGTTATATGTAGCCCAAAGACACATACGGCTCTAACCTATTCCTATCCTATTCCGACAATTGATTACACTAATGAGCCAAACAGTTTCTTTTATTAATCTTTATTTCATCGTTAGACTTTCAACTTCATTCATGTAGAAACCGGTAAATTGCCTCACCAAATTCTAGCTTTAACCAAAGCTTATGTGCATCACGAACAGCCACCAGTAAAATCCCACACTAGAGCGCACAAAAATCCGAATCGCGAGATAATAAAATGTACAAATAAAATAAAAGAAATGCACGGAAGCTCTACAAGACAACATAAGAAGCTCTTTTTTGATCAAGCTTGGTCAAGATTACTACATATTCGCGCACGGTTATACCTATCGGATTGTCAAAACATGTCCAAAATTGTGCAATCCAGCTTCAAGGCAACTGTAACAAACTATTAGCAATTCTTTATAAATTTCGCCGTGCTGAATCTGAACTCGAGAAAACAGTCAAATCCACCTAGAAACTGGGACTGCCAAACTTAGAGAGCAGATGAGTGATACAGTAACTAGCCGTGTGTCTTCCTACCCCATCATCGGAAACATCTAAACCCATCGCTCTTGTAGCAAAGCCTTGTGGCAAAGTGTGTCCTGCTGAAGTGAAGATTTCTTCCTACAACGTCCCAAACGTATAAAAAGTATTTCCTTCGAGCATTGATTTTCGCGTTCCTCGTCCTCAATTTCCTTCTTCCTTTGCGCTTCAACCTAGACCTTACTATCCACAAATGGGTATTGCTTATAAATGAAACATCTCCTATGATGGTTTACCAATAGGAATACCTATAGAAGGATAGTCGTTGTGTTTTTACTGAAAATACAGGGAACCGCATTGGTCATATTCCTGAACTGATTTTACAACCATCACATCGTGTTCACGACAACTACCAACGTAAAGTAGTCGAGGAACTGCTACCCGTACAGAATCAAGACTGTAGTATTGCTGCTGTTGGTCGTGCACAGGACATTAATCAATCTAATTTCACTTCACGAGTACACTCTCAAAAATCACGAAACATTTCTTCCAATGTTGTCGCCTGGAACTGTTTAACGCCAGGACACATATTCATTGACTGCCCTATGGGTACATGCATTCATTTGATTTCGGTTGCGGCACTTACAATTTACTCAAACCATATTGTGCTAGATGTACTCCTCGGCCGGGAAATACCTATCTGGAAGTGAGGAATCCTGGCACTCGCTCTCCTTCAATTATCCCACCAAATACCCTGCCAGCCACATCAGACGCAGCGCACAATGTCGATCCGGAATTGTTTCAGCAAAAACACGGTTAAAACCTCAAGAAGACGATAAATCTAAACTCGAATTACATTACGGAAAACCCTTTTTCAATTTTCCTCATGTTTCTGAGTCAACTAACGTTTCTAAAGCAACATTTTCTAATGACTATCATTCACCAGTTCCGACCAACCCCTTCCAAAGCTATTATTCTTCACTAGAACCTTTCCTTGATAACACAAATCCTTTCCTTGATAACCGTTCTGCCGAAGCAGTAATAGTCCCTGGGCCGGCGCCGATTTCATGTGTTGATTACGACATATTTTTTACTTCGTAAGGTGCCTGTCCTTGACGAGTCCGAAAACTTTTGTTCTGCAATTTTTCTCGATTCGGCCACTTTTTCGTTCCGCAGGCTCCGAAAAATGCCGATTGCCCGGGATCTTATAAATTTTTTTTTAACTGTGAGGGTTAGAAATTTGTTTTAGAACACGAAGGTAACCTTGTCCGACAAAATTTGTCCGTTATTGTCTAGTCCGATAGCTCAAACATCCAAAATGTCAGTTGTCGGACTCCACAATAGCAGACACATTTTGGTCGGACAAGCTTACCCTCGTGTTCTAAAACAAATTTCCAACCCCCACTCCAAAAAGCGGTCAATTTGAGGAAAATGGCAGAACAAAAGATTTTGGACTCGTCAAGGACAGGCGCCTCACGAAGCATAAAGTATGTGGTAATCATCACATGAAATCGGCGCCGGCCCAGGGACTATAAAGAAACCTATTGAACCCAATAAATGCCTATTCCCATGCAAAAATTCTACGCTAACGCCTAGTTAGTTATCTTTAAGACCCAACCGCTTGAAAAGAACTCAAGTTTATTTTGGTCAACGAAGAGCTCGTCAACTTGTATTCGTCACAGTGCTCTGTGTGGAATATGATTCAAGACCCTATGCATCTGTTGACATTTGTGGTCTTCCAATGCAATTGGTTTACTTGATAGCGGCGCAAATATTAGCTGCATCGACAGGGGAGTATCCGAATTTCTGAAAAAGTTCAAAGATAGAGTTTATATCCTTTTCGATATCAAGTTTTTACTTCTTGTGGCACTCGCAGAACATTTGCCCTTATTGCATGGTGTTGCCGATTGCCTCAAACGAGGTGGTGCAATTAACGTGGAAGAATCGGTTTTGCCTGAAAGAGCTATAGAATATTTAGGTTGTGTTAGGTTGGCATATAGGCGCTTCATTTAACATCATTCTACTTCTGCATCTTCCCTCGCGGATCTCTTTAAGAAATCACTGCAATTCCAATGGAACGATGAGGCGCAAGCTTCTTTTGAAACCTTGAAGTCAAACTTTATATCAGCTCCAATCCTTGTGAACCCTGACTTCTCTAGGAAGTCATATATCCAATGCGACGCATCCACTACCGGAGTAGGAAGCCCTATAAGAAATCCATCGATAATTTAAAACCCTGCACCACATATATGTCGATTTTATTGGTCTTTACCCAAGGCTAGAAATGAAAACACCTCAGAAATTGTAGTATTAGACCATTACTCGCGGTTTGTGCAAATTAGAGCCGTTCGTCAAGCAACCTCAACCCTCCTAGAAAACCACCTAAGACAAGATATTTTTAATTTATTTGGTGTACGTGAAACCATTGTCTACGATAATAGGCGACAGTTCCAATCGTACTTATTAAAGGACTTACTGGCAAGGTACGGCGAGTAACATCAGTTTACACCTAAATACACACTACAGGATAGCACTTCCGGAAGGGCTAATTGATCAATTCTATTCACCATCCGATCTTATATAAAAGAAGACCATCGAGGGTGGGTCACATCCGCTTTATGCAAAAGTCTGCAAAAGTATGCAAAAGTCTGCAAAAACTCAAAGCGTTACAAATTGCGAAGCAATGGGTGTCAAATTCAACCGAATTACAAAGTTTTTGTACGGAACTTTACTCAAAGTAGTGACTCGGATAAATATTCAGCCAAGTTGGCTCCTAAATTCTGCACTGCATATGTTGATAAACCTGTAGGTAATACTTCGTTCCAGTTAAAGGACTTGCATGATATTTGGTAAAATACTTGAAGCGTATCATACAAAGGAAATAAAACATTAACGCAATCAAACTTGGGCCCGTGTTTGAGACATCAACAGGGGTGAATCTTCCCCACGATTGTAACGTCACCGTTTAGAGTTCAAATAGAATTCCGGCATATCTTTTAATTCACTTGGAATTACTTACTAAATACTCCTCTGGAAAGCGAACGGAATATTTTTTTTTTAAATAAACATGAAACATGTTTTTTCTTGGCAAAACAAAGGTAAACGAAAACTTTTTTGAAAATGCGATTGGTCAGTGACTAGTCTCGTGAATGGCTATAAACGGCCAAAAAATAATAAAGAAATTTATTAAATAAAAGCTAGTTTCGTTAGATAAGTTAAGTATCTCTAATACAGTAAAAAGAATTACATTGAAATTTTGAGTTTTTACTTCATCAAAATTTTCAATTGCGCGAAGTAATGCAATCTATCTAAAAAAAAAGTAATAGTAGGTTTAATAGTAATTCGATACGCAGCCTCCTGCGCCGAAGAAGAACCTGTTCGGCTAGCGAGCCCATACCCTTCGATATACTGATACAGGGCCCATAAGTCTTCCTGCAGATCTCTTTACTAACTTATTAGTTTTTTCGTTCCCAAGATTTTCACTGTGCCTTGTAGTCCATACCAGTGATATGCTGTTTTTGAGTCCGAGATAACTCAAGGACCTAAAGTATTCTTGTTATATTTTTGAATTAAGAGTGTGGTATCCATAAAATTTAGACCAGCCTGGCTATCAGTAAAAATGTTAATGACCTTGCCAGACCGGCACTTCAGTTTCATTGCTCGCCTCGTTGCTACATTTTTGGCAAATACTTCAACCTGAAAGACTGTGCAGTATTCGCCAAACGGAAATTTAAGCCCAAGATCTTCATTTCTGAAGTAGACCGTAGTTTTTGCAGTTAGAGGTTCTGTATCATCAGTCGGCATGGCAACATCTATATCAAGGGTTCGTCTAGATCCCTTCGTAGCGCGTATTACTTTTTCTACATTCCTTGGTAGTTCCCCCCCCGAGTTCGAGTCTTTTTGGAGTATGAATTCTTACAAATATATGCAGGGGAAGAAGCCCTAATAAAACCTGTATACTAGCTGTATGTGTTGTCTTGAAAGGTCTTGTGATACATAAGCAAGCAAGCCTTTATACTGTACCGCTTCCAGTTTTTTATCGTGTTCCCAACAAAAACTCTTGAGAACCATGCAAAGGGCCCATAGCTGATAGTGGGTCTAACAATTAAGCCAGGAAAATAGTGTTGATATTGATTGGTGTTTGATGTTTAAAAATGGAGCTAAAGGTTCATCATTTCTCTGTGATAAAAAAAATCAGGCTTTGAATATCGAGGGATTTGGTTGAAAACTAAAGTTAAAAACTTTAACTGTGGTTAAAAACTTTTATTTAACACACATGAAGACACAACAAGCAGCTCTGGTCTCACGTATATACGATCTGATTCTTGCAATCTGGGACCAAGAAGAACTACCTGCTGAATGGAAAACAGCTCTCATTGTTCCGCTACATTTTTATTTTCGTAATATGTATTTAAGTTTCTTTTAAATATTCTAGTGTATATTTTAAATTTAGTTGAAGTTTAAAAGTATTTGAGTGCTAACGTCATACATATTTGTTTTAATTTAATATTTTAAATCGTGGGAACATGTATACAAAATGTGCATAGAACTCTTCGGCATAAATACATTAATATTTGATGTATGACTTTTAATATTTTTGGTAACGTCATTACGACAAATGATGATTGATCTTGATCTGTAAACCGACAAATGATCTGTAAACCGACAATAAAAATGACAAACAAGCAATATTCAATATTCAATATTCGATATTCAAGCAATATTCAATAAATATAATAATTTTTTTGAATCACTAAAATTAATTATTCAAAGTGCCCGTTTGTTTTTGTGGTGAGTTTTCATTATTTTCACAAAAAATTCCTTTCGTACATAGTTTTAGATGAAAATAAAATTAAACTCATCAATTTATTATTACGAAAATCAAATTATCTCAAAAAAGTTAAATGAAACAAATTATTTTAGAAAATGTTAAACTGCTTTTTCACTCCCCATTTTTTTATTCTTTGTTTATTATTCTTATAATTAAATAAATTTCGTTTCACTTTGTTTTTTATTATTCGTTTTGATTAACTCATTAACGTTTGTGTGCACATATGTGCTTGGACGTTTTACGACGGTACAGTATGGTGCACATTATAGAGGATCACGAATCCATCTACCATCCATCTACTTACTAAATCAATAAACATACATTCCAATATGATTCAGATATCTCAATTTGTTTTATCAATGAATTAAACTAATAAAACAAAACAATAACAAAACAGTTTTCTATACGAAAATCTGATTTCATATTACTTCGGTCTGAAAGACCTAAGTATTACATTCATGAGCTAAAAGAGAAATTCTTACCCCCACTTTTTTTGGCATTTCTCGACGTTTTAGGATCTACTGATTCTAAAAAGCAAAAAAAAATGTATGTCTATTTGGCGGCCGGCCGGTCGTCCGGCCGTCCGTCACAACCAACGAAATCTAGAAAACGGCTAAAGGGATTTTAAAAATTTTGGTTTTGGTGTCAAAAGAAAGATTTTTTTTTTAACCATTTTTCGGAAAAAAATAAAATTACTTGTACGACATGAAATTTTATTATTATTATTAAGAATTATGGCATTATAAGTTTGTCAAAAAAATAATGTCAAGTGTGTCAAAAGAAACATTTTTATTTATTTTTTTACCCAATTTTTTGGAAAAAAATAAAACTAATTATTTGTATGACATGAAATTTTATTATCATTATAGAGAATTATGGCATTATAAGTTTGTCAAAAAAATAATGTAAAGTGTGTCAAAAAATGATTTCATTTATTTTTTTACCCAATTTTTTGGAAAAAAAATTAGCTGTTTTTATGACGTAAATGTAATTGAACATGAAATTGGACATGGAAATTTTTGAATTGGTGATAGTAGAAGAAATTGAGTAAGCAGTTTTGGAGTCTAACAACAAACTCTGAAGAAAAGGAAAGAACTCTGAAGAAAACTGTAAATCTATATATCGTACAACATAGGATTAGCTGTAAGGTTTTTTATTGGTACATAATCTATTGAATTGTTTTCCCTTTTTTTGTTGAAAATTATATGATGTTATGCTAATTTAACGACTTTGCATGGGGATACGGCATTCTTAAGGCCACAATTACTGCTGGTTGTATGCCTTAGGGCTTAGGTGAACCATAGGTTTAAAAAAAATATGATACGTCTCTTTGACATTTTTTAATTTTAAATTCGGTTTTTGTATATAATTTCCCACGAATAATTTTTTTGTAGCAAGCTAACATGACATAACAACAACCGCAAGAGCAGAATATATGAATACATGAATATATATGAATACATGCTTGGGCCTTGGCGTGCGGCGTTTGTGATTCGGATTGAAACATTATGTTTCAATTTTACTACTTTTGATCGACTTTTTAAGGTTCCGTTAGCAACCCTTTTGGTCAGGGTTCATATGATTTAAATCAATTGATTTTAATCTTTGATTTAAATCAGATTTAAATCACTTGATTTTTAGGGTTCCGCTTTTTATACGGAACACTATTAGTGAGAGTAAAACGTGTTTTTCACATTATTTAGACTATCTCGATTAATATAAATCCAATGAACTTGAAATTTGGCATGCGTATAAAACTAATCTGTCCACACAAGATAAGGGGTTGAAAAAAAAACAAAATGGATTTCGTTTGGTTAATAGGGTTACGATGTGAGGCCTTTGAGAAAATAAATTTTTATATCGGTTCAAGTAGGGTATCATATGAAAGGGCTTCACTTCAGTATTTCTAAATAATATATTTTTATTACCTCACCATTTTTTGTGTAAATCTAAATAATAGCGTTTTCTGTATGTTTTCTTTCCTTGATTAGCTCCGAGCCTAAGTAATCGAAAATCTTAAAAAGTATTTTGAATAATAGAAAAATTAGTAAGTTTTTAAAGAAAAATATAGTGAGGTACCATATACTAATAATTATACTTATTAAGGGGGTGGATATGAGAAGGGGTAAAAACATTTAAAACCCGGTCAAGTGGGGTGTTATTTGAAAGAGCACCATAATTAAGAAACATTACAATTTTTTTTAGAATTTTGCGATGCACCGTTTTTGAATTATTCTCAAAAAAGTGCAACAAAATGTTGGTCCCCCCCCCTATACGTTTCTTCATTGATTGACAGAAAATTTTGAAAAAAATCATAGAGATAGGAAATTTGATAAACCCTTAACGAAAAATACAGCGAAGCCTCAAGTGATTTTATTTATATGTGTTTAGGGGATGGGAGTGGAAAAGGGTGAAAAATATGTTTTTTGGCTCGCATGAGTGGGGTGTCATTTAAAAAAACACAACTTTTTTAGAATTTTGCGATGCATCGTTTTTGAATTATTGTCAAAAAAGTCCTATTTTTAGTGTTAACACCACCCAAACCCTAAATTTCGTCGTTGATTAACAGAATTGAGTCGTTCCTTAGCTACCATAAACAGCTATGGATAACATTTAACCTAAAGTAATATTTTTTATATCATTTCGATCAATTTAGATGAGATTGACATTTACTATTGATATCTACGATGAACCATTTATTTTTTATGTGTCTATGGTCTGGCAATATACACCCTTTACAATACAACTTTATGTTAATTATTTTGATATTGTTTTCTTTACATTCACGGAACCCTTGACGAGCGAATTTTATTCGCACTTGTCTGACTTTTTTAATATAAATCGCTTATTTAAACCAAAATTTACAAAAAAAATAAAAATGCTAAATAAATTATGAAACACCAATTTTAAATAAAAAATCCCAAAAATTTGCGCTCTTTTGCATATCAACCTAAAGCCCAGTTTACACGATGCGAGCTACTGGTGTGTCAGTAAACAGTAGCTCGCTTGTTCACTCACCGTAAACTCACCGTAAACTAGGCTTAACTCATTTCATTTTCTGCCAACTATCATTCCTTTTAATTTTAAATTTTGTGCTCACATTTTTTTCTATTTGTTTTGAGTTTTGACTGAGAGAACATGAAACAAAAGGTCATTGAGTATTTGCCGTACAAAACAAACTAACAGTAATAAAATTTCAGACAGTGTGATTTGCAAGTAAATTTGAATCAACAAAAAATAATTTCGCTCACAGATACAAAATGGCCCTGAAACTTTGCTATTATGCTGCGTTTCTAATTTCACCCACCTAAATGTTAGATAAAGAAATGCTAATTGCTAACGGAAGAGAGACAATTGGTACAAATTATAATATTGAAGAAGAGTTTCCTATTTCGTTCTTGCCAATCTATTTTAAATTTCACGGAAAAATTGAACCATTTTCTGGTGCAATAATGAAAGAAGAAGTATGTAATTACGATGACCAATTTAAATTAATGGATATCGTTTATAACATTGAATCCGACAGGGGTTTCTAAACTCAGCGAAGAAAAAATATATCAACTCATAACTGCAGTTTCTTTAATAAATGTAATAAATTTATATTTTTCTGTAATCACTTATGTTATTTTCGATTCGCACGTCCGATCAAAAAAAATTGATTTTTTTTTGATCGGACAGCAAATTTGTGTTTCATTGGTATGTCAGATCAAAACCAAATCGATTTATTTTTGATCTAAAATGTGTTTTTCAAATCTGAGATTATAGCTAGATTTACCCCTCAGATCAATTCCGCCTACACTAATACCAATTAAAGTGAAATTTGACATATGTCTCCTTTAATATGAGATTTCAAATTTTAGATGAGTTTATTAATTGTAAATTAAATTAAATTTAATGAAATAAATAATTCTAAATTAAATAAAAGTGTGTAAAATGCGTGAAGTGTGTAAAAAGTAGTTTACTATTATCAAAGCACATGTCGCAAATGTCATTTTTTTTACCCATACAATAAAAATATTAAAAACAGCTGATTTCATGTTCGTTTGGTCACCAGAATCTAGATCTTTTTCGATCAAATCTGACTTTACCAATCGGAAATCACATTGGTTTCAATTTTAGTACATTTTTTTAAAAAAAAAAGTGAGGAAATCAAAAAAATCGATTTTTTTGATTTTTTTAAATAAAAATCAAAACACATATGAACCCTGCTTTTGATGAGAGTGAAACGTATTTTCCTATGATAGCGATTATCACGTAAGCTATGAAACTTGAAATTTGAGATACGCGTAAATTTAACCTATCTACACAAGATGGCGGGTTCAGAAATAAATAAAGAGTTAATTTCGTTTGTTTTACATGACTGCAATGTGAAACAGACAATGCTTTTTTTACCGAGTGAAGTATGGTATCCTATAAAAAAGCCCTATGCTTGAGTATATCTTAAAAATTTATTTTTAGGGTTCCGTTTTTTATACGGAACGCTATGCACACAAGATGAGGGGTTGAAAAATAAATAAAATGGTTTTCGTTTGTTTTACAGGACTACGATGTGAGGCTTTTGAGAAAATACATTTTTTTATCGAGTCAAGTAGGGTATCATTGAAAGGGCTTCACTTCAGTATTTCTAAAAATATATTTTGCATTTTACACCCCACCATTTTTTGTGTAATTCAAAAAAATGGCGTTTTCTGTATATGTTTTCTTTCCTTGATTAGTTGCATGACTAAGTAATCGAAAATCTTAAAAATTACTTTGAATTATAGAAAAATTAGTAAGTTATTAATGGAAAATATAGTAAAGTACAGTGGCGGATTTACCATATGCGAGGCCATAGGCAAGTTTTCTATTATATTAGTTGAGTTTTTAATTCTTGTGTTCTATTATGTTTTGGATATTTATTAGAACGTAACGAAACAAAAAACGCACATAGGTTTCAAATGTACATAAAGTATTTTTTTTATTTTGAATGAAGATGCACTAATAAGACTACTCAAAATGCGGTACCGTTTATTTTTTTCGCAGATTTTAGGAGGATCTTTTACATTGACTTAAAACTTAACCTTTCGGACTTTTAAGGACGCAAACTCATCAATTAAATCAGAACAGTCCAAGGACCGACTTATTTTATTTTCAATGGAAATTAAAGCTAATGCAGATAAGCGGTCTTGACCCATAGTGGAACGTAAATAGTTTTTATGAGTTTTAATTTGGAAAATAACCTCTCTGCGCTTGCCACTGAAATAGGGGAAGTTAGTAAAATTCGTAGGGCAATAAATAAATTTGGAAAAATTTCGAATAAAGAATTTGCCGTAATATACTTCAAAATTTCCAGTGCATCTTGCGATTCCGCCGAAGCTTCCATTCTCAAAAATGTATTTATTTCCGAGTATAACTCTTCATGGTTCACGTCCGATTCTTCTGTACTAGGATTTCTCAGTGATATTTCTAAATTTTTACAATCATTCAACAATTCATTTGCATCTAAACTTCGCATTTTTTCGGTACGGGTTAAAAAACCAAATATTTTGTTGTATGAATCAAGCATTTTGAATCTTTCATTTAACCTTACTAATGCAACATCATTTATTGCATTCAAAAAATCTACTCTATATTTAGACTTGCCATTTAGAGTATCAGTTCCTTCATATTCAAAAAACGTCGTTTTCGGCTAAGCCGCACTTGAGGGAATACTGGCTCAGTACCTAATTTTATAGCTATTTCTTCAGATTTTTTAATAATCGCTTCAAATGATTCATCACTTCTGAATAATTCTAAAAATTTGTTCGTAGTTTCCACCAGATTTATCATAATAGAAATATCTGCCGAGGGATTCTGCATAGCTTTACTTACTTTGTTAATTTCATACAATATACCACGCCAAATTGTAAGTGAAAGTATAAACTGATATGAGGATATCTCATTCGCAAGACCGTTAGCTTCAGAAACAGCAACTCCAATTGAACTTGAATCTGCCACTTTGTATAAAGCTTCTATAATTTGAACCAAATTATCTTTTACAACTTTTATACTATTTATACGGCTTTCCCAACGCGTATCTGATAATGATTTAACAGTCATTTTACAAACACTTTGCAGTATGTCCCATCGAACGGTTGATGCAGCAAAAAATGTAAAAATTCGTTGAACAGTACCAAAAAAGTTAATTGCAATTGATACTGATTTCGCAGCATCACATACCATTAGAATAAATGTGTGGTTAGCACATGGAACGTAAAGAGCTCTGGGATTTTTTTCTTTGATTAAAGCTTGAACCCCTTTGTATTGCCCTCGCATGTTAGCACCATTATCATACGATTGCCCGCCCCAAATTATACTCAGCTAATAAATTTAAAAAATTTTCAACAAACTATCAGTTATGTGAAAAAACCACAAAAAATTCTTCAATTTGTACTTCTTCCTGATTAATTTTAACGCATCTCAAAAGAATTGAAAGCTGTTCCTTATGACTTACATCAGGAGTGCAATCCATGATAACAGAAAAATATTTTGATGACTGTACAGAAGATACGATAGTTTTCAGTATTCTTCTCGATATAAGTGGGGAGTCATTTAAAAGAGCACCAAAATTAAGATACGGTACAGTTTTTTTTAGAATTTTGCGATGCATCGTTTTTGAGTTATTCTCAAAAAAGTGCAACAAAAAATTGGTACCCCCCCTATACGTTTCTTCGTTGATTGACAGAAAAGTTTGAATAAATTCATAGAGATAGGAAATTTGATAAACACTTAAAGAAAAATATAGCGAAGTCTCAAATGATTTTATTTCAGTGTGTTGGGAAAGGGAGTGGGAAGGGTAAAAAAAGGTTTTTTGACCCACATGAGTGGGGTGTCATTTGCGATGCAAAGTTTTTGAATTATTGTCAAAAAAGTTCTATTTTTAGTGTTTGCACCTCCCACCCCCTAAATTTCGTCGTTGATTGTCAGAATGGAGTCATTCCTTAGCTACCATAAACAGCTATGGATAACATTTAACCTAAAGTAATATTTTTTATATCATTTCGATCAATTTAGATGAGATTGACATTTACTATTGATATTTACGATGGAACATTTATTGCGCGTAGCGCACGAGGGAAATTTTTAACCTCAAATGGCATGAGTGGTAATGTTGAAAAATAATCGACTAATATAATTTGGTGACGAGTTGTATTTAGCAGACAATTTAACGAACAGAAATAGTAACATTATTTCATACAACATACTCATACATAATAAAATATTATTTCATCTTAGTAGGCTCATAAATGTTATAAATTTGAAATTTATTTTTGACAAATAAACATAAACATGCAATCATTTATGAATGAAAACGGACATTTTTATTATTTGCAAATTGCATTTTCACATAATTTTGTATGTGAATTTTTGTTTTAAATTAATATATTAAGTAGGCGGAAAATATTCGAAAATATTCGCTGTTCCTTCCTACCAGAAAAAAATATTCGAAACAAATCGTTTTGATTTGCTAAAAAATAGTAAATGAAGCGTTTTGATTGGACCTTATTGAAACTTTATTTAGTGAGTTGAATTGTCGAAACAATTCGTTTTGATTTGTTAAGAAATAGTAAATGAAGCGTTTTTATTGGACCTTATCAAAACTTTATTTAGTGAGTTGAATTGTCATAATTACATTTATTATTTATTAAGAGTGAAGTGAAGAGGGTGGAATAAGAAGAGGTAAAATACCATTTAAAACCAGGTCGAGTATGGGTCAGTTGAAAGAAAAGTTAGTTTAAGTAAAATAGCATTTTTTTTAAAACTTTTAATCAGTTTTTGCATAGTTTGTGAATTATTGTCAAAAAATGTAGTTCTAAGTTGGCCCTCCAATTGGCTGCCGAGCTTGAAAAATTTGAATAAAATCACAGAAACAAGAAATTTAATAAGATTTAACCCGATGTAACATTTTTCATTTCAAACGATTATCAATTGACATTGCTATTGAAATTTACGAGGAAAAATTAATTTTCTATGTTATGTGCCTATGTTCTGGCAATATAACCAATTTAAAACATAACTTTTTGTCAATTATTTTTGATATTTTGTTTTTTTACATTCTCGAAACCCTTGGTGAGTGGACTTTTTTTTTTGGTTATTTCAATTAATCGAAATGCTGATACTTCAGAAAAGATTCTATAGACTAATTGATCACCCATATATAATAATCGATTGATAAGTTTTGAAGTAAAACTCAAAACGAAAATCAATTAGATTGTAAAAATTACATACCATATGTGAGAGAGATTTGAAGACACCCTTCGTCTATATTAACGTCCATTAACGGCACACACAAATTTTTGATAAAATCAACTCAGTTATTGGAAACAACCAATTTGTAAAATATTCAATTAGCAATTCTAACTCTAACAAAATGACATCTAATTTGTTTATGGCAGTTCAATTTATGAAGATTCAAAACTTTTTTGAAGAAGGCTTAGGTTAAATCTTAATCCTAATGAAATTGATTTGGTCAACGAAATGCATGTTAGTCCTAATTTCCTAACAAAAAAAACGTTACCATATCAATCCAGTCTTTTGTTAAAAATAAATTATTGATAAAATTATTGTTATTGATAAAATAGTTATTACGGTTATTCAAAATTAAACATTTTAAAAATGTTAAAAATCGGGTGCCTAATTAGGCTTGTAAATGGTTTGAGTAACGTTTATAAAATCAACGATCAGTTTGTTCAATATAAATACAGTTGCAATTCATCTATAATATTTGGTATTCTCAACAATTTGAGGGCGAAATTTAAGAAGTGGAAGTTAGAAGTCTGTTAATCACAATAATACTGCATCCCACATTTGGATTGTCGTTACTATTTTAATTGTTTTTTTTACACTTTTATCATACTACATTTTTTTAGATGTAACTAGGAAATTTGAATATAAGCACTCTAAATGTTTATAACTATTGGTGAAGCTCGCCAATAAATCTGTGCTGTTTTTATCGTATCACTATACTATACTTTGTTAATTTTTAAACTGGCTAGCACTATTTCAATAGTTAATTTTTATTATACTGGAAACAAGATAATTTCGAGGAAGAATTTAAAAAAATAACAATTAAAACTCAAATAGTAAAATTACACAAATTCATTAATCATTACAACATTAAATCTGATTTCCTACCTGAGCACTTGTCTATTAATCCAAACATATTTAAAATTACAAGAACATAAATATAATTATTAAATTTTTTTTTTCTTCTAACAATCATTTTTAATCAATGATTATATTTATTTGTTTTTTTATTATTATTTTTTAAATATAACAATACAACATATTCCACACAATTTTGCACAATAACTAAACAATAATTTTCATTCCAATATAACTGTCTACTGTCTTCAAACGAGGAGACATTTGAAGAAAATAAAAAAAAAAATTTTTTTTGACTTAGATTTCAAGATTTCGGTTAAAAAAGTTTAAATAAAAAGTAAAAGAAATTTTTAGTATAATAAAAAAATTATCAAGTTTAATGTGATAATTAATTGTTGCATTTTTTTTTGTACAAATAAAATAAAAATTATTAAAATGTCTGTTAAATAGATCAATAAAAATTAAAATGTTGAAGAGAAAAGTTTTGGAAAAAAAATTTGATATTTACAATCTTTAGTTTTCTTCAGTTGGTAGTTCCACATTGAACCCAGACACCACTTTCCAAGCTCATGATTAACAAAAACTTTTTGTGTTCTAATTTTGCTTTTTATTTTTTTTTATAACTTTAAGCATCTTTCGTCAGAAAAGAGAGTAAAACTTTGAACTAATTTTTAAAATAAATAAAAATGCGGACACACCACAAGCCATATGAATTTTTCTTTATATGTACATATATGTTAAAGTGTTAAATGGTAACTCGTGAGTAATTAAATTATAACATAAACCAACAATGACCGGTAGTTTTCATATAGATTATTTAGATATCACTTTAAACAATAAAATAATGTAACTTGTAAAACATGAAAATTAGTTATGATTTCTTTAATGAATAGTCATAAACATTTCTAGGGCAAAATGTACAAAAGCCTTACTTACCTAGTTTTATTTAACTTACAATGTTTTTATCATTAATAAGAAAAAGTATGGATCTCAAGAATTTTCTACGCAAATCAATTTTTTTCTTAAGCCAAAAAAAGCGTTTCTGTTGATATTAGTTTGGCCAATCTGTGATTTAAATAGTTTTGTTTTTAACTATGGGAAGGTTGATGAAGGTTTTTTATTAATTATACTCTTAATGGTAGAAATAGAAAGCTTAATAAACAATATTTTATAGTCTAAAACATAATATTGACAAAAAATATGTATTTTCAATAAATCAAAATTTAAGTGTACTAATTTGTGATAGTAATTACTTTCACTTATTAACTGTGAACAAATAATAAATGAAACAAATTGATTCATCAGAATTGTTTCTAAAAAATGCGGAAAATTGGAAGAGCCAATAAAAAAATCAAAACAAAGATAAACTGACGAGTCTCACACCATAAAATTAAAAATGGTCGTTCTATAGCGGCCTATAACTACCTAGACAAAAAATATAAAAAAATAAATGAAATTCATTGAAGAAAAATCGTAATGTTCATAATAAAGTTAACTAAAAATTACGACATTCAATATATTTCTGGAAAACAAAACATGATCTCAATTACCAGATATTGACAAGAAAGCTAGGTTGCATTCAACAACGGACTTTTGAAACTCCTGGAAGCGCATCATTTGTCACGATTTTCAACTTTTTTTTAATTTAAAGTTAGGCATATTTAGTGTTAATTATAATAAATTATAAATTAACCTCTCTGAATATCCGAAGATACCATGCCAACTAGGGATAGAATCAAATGTAAATTAAGTTTCTCTGAGAAATTTATGAACGCCAACTTTAAGCTTCTTAAGATTAAAGTCATCAGGGAAAACCCACGAAGCATTCCATAGATGAGAGAGATGTTGAAAAAGTCACGTTGGAAGGCTACAGTTCTACACCTACTTTTTTGATCCATATAAGAATTGGCCGCTACAGTTGCTCTGGTGAAACGGGATAGATTTGCAGTTTAGAAAAAATCGATTTGATCTCTTCAGAAGCTCGATCATTCATAGTATATTTGTAAAAAATAGTCAAATCAGCAACATTTCTTCTGTGCTGCAAAGATGCTCCACCCCATATCTGAGAACAGTATTCCATGCAAGAATGTATAAAAGATTTATGAACCAAAAGAAGATGTTCGCTATTGAAAAACCTACGACATCGCCCCAAAAAGCTTAACTTTTGAACAGCATTCTTAGCCAGTTTAAAAATATGAGAATTCCACTTCATATTATTTTCAATCTCAACTCCTAGAAGTCTGACAGACTCATTCTTCAAAAGATTTTTGGTGCCAAACGTTACCCTTACTTCGAATTGACAGTATTCTCAATTTTATAAACGTCCGAAACAGAAATGATTTACGGAAAGCCTTAATGAAATCAGTCCGTGATCAGGGTCAGAAAGAGCAAACCCTATTAGAATTTTAGGGCTCATCTTATTTGAATATATCCGGACCTGATTTGGTTTTTCGTACTTGATCCTTAGCTGGGCAATCTGATCAGGGCCTGATACAAAATGCCTTACTAGGGTTTGCCTATTTAATTTTATATTGCGACCTTGATCACAGCCTGATCTGCCTATCTCAATCATAGCATGATTTTGTAAAAACTACACTCATAATCAGGACCCAATCGAACTAGGGCAAAACTGATCCAGGCCCTATTTGAGCCCAAAAAAATTTCTGCTCGGGGTATTTTCCTTATCTTCTTCTGGATTCGACAACTGATCAGTAAGCACACACACCAGGTTTTATTAAGTATTCAACACCACCACAACAACAGAAAAACAATACAGCAAACAATATGCCCATCTAGAATATTCAACAGCTTCAAAAACTCGAACGTTTGATTGTAGATAATTTTTAGTTCACAATATCCAAAATAATACAAAAAATGTCTGTGAAATAACACATTAAACTTTATTCACATTTAAATTTTATTTAGCATACATAATCTAATATAAAAAAAACAAAACAATCGAAATTCCTTATATACTATTCCGCTTTATTTTTCATATATTCTAGGAAAAACCATTTTTTTTCAAAGAAAGCTCCAGAAATCTATAACGTTATTATTTGGAATATATTTTATTTCATGTTTTGACCCTTTTTCTTGGAAACAATGTGACGTTGATTTTACTTTTTGTAGAGGTTGAATAGAGGTAGAGGTTGAATACAATTATGTTTTGTATTGAATTGCGATTATGTAGAATTGTAACAATATTCATGCTAGATTTTTTTGTATACTTAAATTTAAATTCGATGAAAATTTTTTTCAATTTTCGAATCTATTTTTCTTTATTGAAAATCAATTTTAATCAAGTTCATATGTGCCATTATTATCTGCAGCCTGTTGCCATTTTATGGGTAATTTCATGATTCCATTGGTGTAGAACTTTGCAAAAAACTTGGTCAGGTGATTTTCGGTAGTCCTTCTGTCGGGAAATTTGTTTCCATTAAAGTAGTTTTGCAGAGACAGGAATAAATAATCAGATCGTGCAAGTTGTGGGGATAACAAAACTTTCCACTCATTTTCAGTCTTTTTTTGGCGAGTCATCAAAGTTTTGTTAGGTTAGGATATAATGGCCGTCTTAAGTGACGGGACATAGACATAAGCGGTCCGTAGTCATACCATGAAAAGAACATTTTGCTGTTCAAGACACTACCTTTTTGGAAACCAGAAAGAGCTTCTCAAGCAATTGTCTCTGACGTTCAACTTGCAGACGTTCAGCAGATCCTGTAAGGTGCATGCACACAGAATCCTGAATTTGGTCTAAACCAAACCAGGATACTAGCTGAGAAGCTAGAAAACCGTGTCCTCAACCTCCTCGCCATTTCGCCATTGCAGTGAGACGGTGATCATGGGAGAGAACATCCAGACTGCTGCATGTTGGCCAATAAGACAGTATCCTGTGATGACACCCACAATCTCTGCGATTAATTGATAACAGTTGATCAGACCTGGAACGGTTCAGTGCAGGCCAGACCTGCCTGGTAATCACAAAGAGTTGCCCTCAACGGTTTTTGAATCTCTGGAGCGATGACTCTATCTGGTCCAGCAGACTTAAAGGCTTAAAATCTTTTACAGTAGGCAAGATTTTACTTGTGGTAATAACTAGTTCTGCAAAGCCCTGATAGCCCTGTTTTCACGCGTTACGTCCGCTGCAGGTATCTCAAAGCAAACCTTAAAATGCATTTCTATAGCAGGAGTTCTAAGGACTAAATGCAGGAAGTGATCCACTGACTATCTGGTCGTCGAAGATAACTTTAGACATTGGATAAAAGCATGAAAGGATACAACTTTGCGAAGTCTTAAATCTACATTAGCACCTTCACGAATCATTCTATTCATTCGAATCATCTATTAGTTTTAAGGACTGATCTATAGGAATCTTTTATCTATAGGATTCCCCAACAGACACAAGAGCCACCTCAGAGTTACTGAACGTATCAGTCAGCGTGTCTATCATTTTTAAAAGGCACGAGTAAATTCAGGAGTTGCAACTGGGTATTCCAACTGGGAGCGTGTCAACCAGAATACCTGTAAAGGTGTCCCAGTTTGTTCGTTGTTTTTGTTTCAAGATGATCAGAAAAGTTAGATATGAAGTCAGAGACAAAACTTACATCCAACAATTCTTGTCTATTAGAGGTTACAAATAGCCAGACATGTGCTAAAGAGAAATCTAAAAGTAACTCACCTCGTACAATGGTGTCCCTATTGCACCCAATTGTATGGTATGCATTAACATCACATCCAAGGATGACGCCATCTTTTCGCCTATAAGCATCCGAAGCTAGGTTACTTTGATCAGGGATCAAAACCCCGTCATACGGTAATTGATCAGAATTTATCCAGAAAATCTGGTTATCGATCTCCAGGCGCACCGCAGTTTGATCTGCACCGCTATAACCTGTAAGCAGAAAAATGTTTAGTTTGCGTGTAACCAGAATGCAGGAACGAACTCTACCATAGTATTTTACAAACAACAGTTTGTAGGTTTGAGTTTTGTGCTCAAGTACCCAGTCATGGAAACCCAAGGTTCTTGGATCAAAACAACATCTATAGCTCCCCTTCTGGTCAATTTGTGCAAAATAGTAGCGGTTGATTCTTTACAGTGGTTGTAGTTGACTTGGAGAAACTTTAGCATGAGTCGTTTCTTCCACCTCTACAACCGTAACATTCAACTCAATTCACTTGATGAGTCAAGACAATTCTTATTCGTATCCTTATCCGTATCCGTAGAGAAAGCGTCACCGTTGGTATCAGTTGAGTGACACTACAGCATATTAGACGTGCGTCCTGCATCGGCGAGGTTGTCTTTGTGGAGAAAGCATCCTCAACCGATTCAGCCGCCCTGTATTATCCACAGTCTCATCCTTCCTAAATACCGTTGTTGTTGTTGTTGTTGTTGTAGCGACGAGTTGTGGTGCTATTCTTCCGGCTCCAAGTCCAGATTCAGGAACTCTGCTACTGCCCTTGGGCGGTACCACAGATCTTCCTTCGTCAGGTCGGTTGGTTTCTCTGGACAATTGAAAAGGTGGTTAGCATCATGTGGCGTGCCCTCACATATGGGACACTTGTCAACAATTTCATGGTCAATTCTACTCATGTAGTTATTTAAGATGCGTGACCAACCGGATCTTAACTGCGCTAGCATGGTTCTGGTGCTGCGTGGCAGTTTTACCTCTTCAGCAGCGACTTGTGGTGGTTTGCTATTGAGAACTGGATTCGGAGCGTAGTTCTTTATTGTGTCTTCAACGGTTTTGGTATGTAGATTTTTCAACCCCCTCTTATACGTAGGCTCGTCGATGTTATTTATGTCTTCCTTGCTTCTAACATCTTGTAGGAAGCATTTCGCAGTTCTTCTTATATCTCTAGGTGGTGTTGTCATGGATAAGGTGTCATTGCAGGGATGCTGCTCTCTATGACAGGACCAAAGCTATTGTTTGGTAAGCATTTCATTGTGTTCACGGACCGGCAATATGTTACATTCCTCGTGCAGGTGATCTCGATGGGCCATCAAGTAACATCCGGTTGCTGTACGCAAGGCTGCGTTCTGTGTTATCTGTAACTTATTCCAGTGGGTGTCAGCGACTTGGCGTGTCCATATGGGAGCAGCGTAATTTATGAAAGGCCTTCCTATTGCTATAAATGCCGTTATTTTTGTGTTTTTATCCTTACCCCACGAACTTCCCGCTAGAGCTTTCAGTGCGTTGTTCCTGTTTTTAAGTTTTGTATTTATTTGTTGAGCATGAGCGTTGAATTTAAGTAGTGGATCGAATGTTACCCCCAGCAGTTTTGGATTTTTAACAGTAGGAATTAGTATGTTGTCAATGCAGATATTGAGTGTTGTATTTATCTCCTTCGTCCATGTGGTGAAAAGTGTAGAAGTGGACTTTTCAGTGGACAACTTCAAGTTTTTGGATTTAAACCATTCATTCAAGGTGTTGAGGTAGGTGTTTAGGGCATTGGTGAGTTGTTCCAGGTTGTTTCCTGTTGCAAGCACCGTGCAGTCGTCTGCATATGACGTGATAGTTACTCCTTCCGGTGGTGCAGGTAAATTACTTAAGTAGAGGTTGAATAATGAAGGCGAGAGAACTCGACCTTGTGGAACTCCTTGTCTGAGTACTCTCATCTTAGATCTAGAGTTACGAAACTCAACGCACAACCAGCGTTTTATTAGACCTGGCAGATTGGTGTTGAATATGTCGTTCAGTAGTGCAGCATGTGACACTGTGTCGAAAGGTTTTGACAGGTCAAGTGCAACTAAAATTGTTCTAGCACAGGGTTGTTTTTGGTTTAGACCATCGCTGATTTGGTTTTGGATTCTATGAAGCGCGGTGGTTGTACTGTGTGCTTTCCTAAAGCCATGCTGATGTGACGCCAATTTGCATGATTCTGTTAGCCGAGGTAGTAGTAGTGCTTCTATCAATTTTGCAACCGATGAGAGGATAGAGATCGGTTTATAGGATTCTCCCTTTTCTTCAGGCTTGCCAGGTTTCAAAATGGGTCTTATTCTAGCCGTTTTCCAGATATTTGGTATCTGGAGCGTATTTAGAGATGTGTTGAGTATGGGTACAGATGTAAATTTACCGGTAAAATATTTTTATGGTAATTTTACCGTAAAATTACCGGTAAGATTGGTAAAATTGGTAAAATAGGTAAAATATAAAACTGGATCAAAAAATTAAATTATGGTTGCATTTTTAATTAATTAAAAATGCACGACTATACCACAACCATTTCAGTTTATAAAAACATTAAATGCAAATCAAATATATTTATATGGAATTAAATATGATTCGCAGAGTATTTATAGACAGAAATATACATAATCAGCAATGTTTTATATCTAAAAAATGAATGAAAATCGGTTGTTGTTTACTTAGCAGTACATCTTGAAAACGGACAACACGTTTTTTGCACATCTGCAAAAATGGAACAAATCCTGGACCAACTGGCTACACGATGACTGTTTTTTGTTATGTCGATAACTTCGTTTTTTTACCACAATACTATATTAGGAAATGTTTACGTATTAGTATACATGGAATGGAAATATAAAAACATTTGAACGGCACAAATTCAAAAAGTGAGTCTACAGAAAACCAAGCATATTCATTGAAACTTAATATATGTTCAAACTATATGCGATGCATCCCAATCTAGATAAATGCTACTTTTATCGCTTGCGGTTGGAAAATGAGCCCGGTTCAACGCTTTTCAGCATTGATAATTGTTAACGGCATTAAACGTGTGACGTGTCACTCCACATATGCCACACTTCATTCCTTTTATTACGAGGTACACTGGGTAATAATAAAGGTTGATCTCCTTCTAACATGCACATCACCTTCTGCAAGTGGTTGCTCACAAATAAAACACAAATCAGCCATAATTTTCAAAATTTTACTTCCGTCGTTGCCAAGATGGAAACGAGAATAAACGACAATTTTTCAAAGTTCGAGGTAATATTCACGATTGACTTTATATTATAGTACTTATGGCCGCTGTGCGCTCACTGCCTTCTCTTGCAAAAACTGTTGAGCGCATGGAAAAATGTTTCGTTTAAAATTGGTCGCAAATTTTATGCTCTACAATTTCTGTCATAGATGTTAACAGAATTGGAGCAATAGAAACCGAGATAATCACGAAAAACTGTTTTTTTAATTTGACCTTAAATAACTTACGAGACAGGAGATCTTATGAGACTTTTGAGACAACATTTAGAACGCCAAAATGAAGGTTTATACGAAAATTCAGCTTATTATCTCTCATTCCGAGGTTGACCCCTTTTTTATGCTAAAATGATTGGACTATAATTCCACAAAAAAGCACAAACTTTGATTTTTATTAATAGGCCAGTAATAATAGGAGAAAAAATTAGAAAAAAAAAAATAATTCGTTACAGCAAACTGACAGTGGGATATTGTAGAACACGATATTGTAAAAGAGGGAAACATAAATCGAACCAGCAGCTGCTATCCGGGGGAGAATGGGGAGGGTTTTTAGGGGTTGAAAGGGGTTTTTCATGATTTCTGGCTAAACCGTGCCTCCTATCAAAAAGAGTTATATGTAAAAGTTGTAGGGAATAAAAAGATCTACACTTATTGTACGGACCATTTTTACCCTCACCTCAACATTTTTCGAAAAAAATGCGAAAAACCGATTTTTTTCTCTTTTCTTGTTTTCTTTTACAAAAAAAATTTTATGAATTTCAAATTTTGGAAAAAGATACCTCCATTTATTGGAAAAAGGCAGCAATTTTTTCGGAGGGAAATATTTAGACGTTGTTGTTAAAATTAATTTTTTTGAAAAAAAAACCAAATTTTTAACTGCGATTCCTCTTAAAACTACGCCTCCTAATGAGTTCAGTTTTGACTCATTTACTCGTTCTTACGTCTATTTTTGATAAGTGGTAAAAAAATGGTACACTGTTATGGAAAAAAAGGCGGGAAAATTGAAAAAACCGAGAAAATTGATTTTTTTTCGTGGTAATTTGCATATTTATCGTTGAATAGTCGTTATTAATTAATAAAATCATTTAAATTTTTAATGATAAACGTAAACGACGATCATTTGGAAATAAATTAATATATAATTATATGCTTTCGTTACTTTTAGTTTATTTAGGTAACAAAAAACTAAATTTTATTCTTCAAACATATCGATCTCAAAAAGTACCTTTTAGTTTTCTTTCATGTTTTTTATATTTTACAGATTTGTTATTTACTTAAATCATACTAAACCTATAAGGACAATTGTTATTTTTTGTTTTTGAGAAAAACACATTTGAATATAGGTTGATTTTTTTTGTACTTTGTGCCATACACTTAACCCAAGTTTACTGATTCTATTAAAATTATTTTGGGTTTAGAAGGTACTAAATGAGGTTTAAAGAAGGAACTAAATAAGCTTTTTTTGGGTTTTCTGAAGGTTTAATATTTTACCCAAAACATACTCAAATTACAGACAGACGTTTTGTTCGACGATAAAAACCAATTCGAATATTTGTTAGCAAAAATATGCCAGTTGCAGATTTTGCTGAAATTTATCAAATAGATAGTGAATTTTCCTTTCAATTACAATAAAAAATTCATATTAAATTAAAATATATCATATATTAATTATCATATATTATAAACTAAAATAAGCATTAAATATTTTAGAAAAATGAAAATTCTGCCAATCCCATGTACCTTCGAAATCAAATTGCTCAAGAACGGCTTTACCAATTTTATCAAACTTTTTTTTTTGTAGGTGATTAGTTAATCGTTTGAAAAAAAAAATAATTAATTGTTTTTGTAATTAATTTTTAAATTAAAATATTAAAAAACTTTTTTAAAGTTGGCGCTTGGGTTGAAGATCAATTGAAATTTAATTTATTGTTTTTTGTAAAAACAGTTCTATCCTTACTCTAAAATATTACAAATTTACAAAGAGGCTAATATTCGTGTTCTTGAGATATTTAATTTTTAAGATTTTTAGTACGACTGAAATTCTAATTGTTGATTATTTCTTCGAACAATTTTTATCAAGTTCGAAAACGAAAGCATCTAATTATTCATAAATGTATTTCCGAATGATCGTTGTTTACGTAATAATAAAAAAAATAATATGATTTTATTAATTAGTAACAATTATTCAACGATAAATATGCAAATTACCACGAAAAAAGCAATTTTTTCGGTATTTTCAATTTTCCCGCCTTTTTGTCCATAGATTTATACTTTTTTTACCATTTATCAAAAATAGACGTAAGAACGAGTAAATGAGTCAAAACTGAACTCTTTAGGAGGCGTAGTTTTAAGAGGAATCGCAGTTAAAAATTTGGTTTTTTTTTTTCAAAAAAATTAATTTTAACAACAACGTCTAAATATTTCCCTCCGAAAAAATTGCTACCTTTTTCCAATAAATGGAGGCATCTTTTTCCAAAATTTGAAATTCATAAAATTTTTTTTGTAAAAGAAAACAAGAAAAGAGAAAAAAATCGGTTTTTCGCATTTTTTTCGAAAAATGTTGAGGTGAGGGTAAAAATGGTCCGTACAAAAAGTGTAGATCTTTTTATTTCCTACAACTTTTACATATAACTCTTTTTGATAGGATGCACGGTTTAGCCAGAAATCTCGAAAAACCCTTTTCAACCCCTAAAAACCCTCCCCATTCTCCCCCGGATAGCAGCTGCTGGTTCGATTTATGTTTCCCTCTTTTACAATATCGTGTTCTACAATATCCCGATGTCAGTTTGCTGTAACGAATTTTTTTGTTGTTAAAATACTATTTTTCCTGGCCTATAATCAAAGGTTAACAAAATTTTATTGGAATTTTACCAATTTTACCAAGCCAAAGTAATATTACGTAATATTACCAATTTTACCGGTAATTTTACCATGGGTAATATTACCTTTACATCTGTAAGTATGGTAGTGAGAAAGTTAAATCCTTTGGGTCCAATTTGTTTTAGCATGATGGCTGAGATGCCATCTGGTCCAATAGCTTTAGATGGTTTGGATTTCTTTATTGCGTTTCCAACATCTTCTTCGGAAAATATGATACCCTCGAAATTTTCAGTATTAAGTTTGCGCATATGTCTTAATACTGACCTGGTTTCTTTTTCATGTTTACTTTGCTTTTCTGTAAACTGCGTGTTGAATTTTGTTGCGCATTTTCTATGGTTTTCGGTAGGGATATCATCGAAAGAGATCATGCAGTTGTTATGCGATGGACGCGGATGTGTTAAACCCTTAATCACCTTCCACAGACTTTTATTTGTGCCAATGTTTGACTTACTCACTAAATCTTTCCATTTCTTGCGTTTGTGTTCCATTAGTAGTTTATTTATCTGCTTGTTCAGGCCCGAAATTCTAGAATCAGTTGGATCTGCCTTATGGATGTCATCTCTTTGAGAGGAAAGTACACAGGCTTCTTGTGGGAAGTTTGGTTTAATATTTTGTATTCTGCCGGCTGGAATGAAGCGAGATATAGCTTTGTTAAAAATTTCTCTGAATTTTCTTTGCCCAGAGAGGTCGTCAATTGGTAAAATTTGCTTACTGAGTTCTAATTCAGTACAATTGGTAAAATTATCCCAGTCTGCTCTGTTAAAATTAATGTAAGTTTTCTTCTCGGATTTCATTTCGTTTAAGAAACGGCTTAAGGTGATTATGATCGGCACATGGTCTGATCCCAATGCAATTTCAGTTCTCCATTCAGCAATTGGCATTAGTGACATGCTGGCAAGTGAAACATCTGGAGACGAGTATGAGTTGTTTGTTACTCTTGTTGGTTGTGGTTCATTGAGGACTCCAAAGTTGGAGCCGTCAATTTGATCAGCAATATTTTCACCTCTTGAGTCAGTGTTTAAGTGTGAGTGCCATAGATTGTGGTGAGCATTTATATCTCTGAGAATTAGACAGTCTTTGGTGTAAAATAAATGTCCTATGGACGGTTCATAACCTATATCACAGCTGCTTACTGGTGGAATATAAATATTGACTAGATTTATTTCCGTATTTCCGGAATTTATTGTAATACCTAGTTGTTCTAGGTGTTTATCAGTTCCCGGTACTGCTGGTAATGTGGTTGTATGGTAGATAATGGTTTTGTGTATGATAAAGGTAAGGCCACCACCTTTGTCCTTCCCTCTATCCAGTCTTATAATTCTATAATCACAGATACTATCACTAATCTTAGATCTAACATTTAATTTGGTTTCTTGCAAAACCGCGACTAGAATATTGTTTTTATACATAAAGTTGATGATATCATCGATTTTGTTTAAGAGACCGTTACAATTAAGCTGCATTATTTTCACATCACTTGGGGTTTCCGGATGTGTGCTCATTCGCATTGTTTTCTGTTGCGAGCCCGTATTTATATGTTGACTTGATACATAGCAACATGGTGCTATGTAGTTTTTGGTCCATTGCTTATGTGTTGCAAGGCCTGAGCAGTTCTTAAGATGACACCATTCTTTACAGCTATTACACTGGACGGATATAGTGTTTGCCCTTAAAATGTTTTTGCATATTGCACAATGCCATATTTTAGTTGGTCCAGGATTTCTTTCAATACCGGCCATGACGAGGAGGATATGAAGACGTGAGGCCAGTGACAACTGCTTCTTTATCCAAAAAATGGAGCGTTGGAGTAGCACCTTTCGTCGAAATTTTTGTGATGGTCCTTGGTCGGAATTGGGTTCCGAGTACTTCTGGGGCGTAGACCCGTCCATCTTGAGAAGCCGGTCTTAAATACCGTCAAGAAGACTGCTCCAAAGCCGAAATTTATCACTCCGTCACTTTCAGATGGGTGAGCCAAGGATTCCTTATTGATAAGAATGATAGCCGGTCGGATTGGTATCTTTATATATATATCTCCTCTGTTCGGTTGTTTGTGACTGAACTCCTCCTAAACCGCTTGATTGATTTTTATGAAAGAGTGTGTGTGCAATGAGGTTGATCTAAGAATGGTTCATATCTATAATTGGATAAAATTGGACAAAAAGGCGGGGGGTCTCCCGAACACCTGAAAGTTTAAAACTTCAATAACTTCTAATCCTGGCTTTCAATGTTATTGATACTTTATATATAAGGTTTTAGTGCTGTTTCCGATATTTTTGCGTACCTACTTTGGACTTGTCACTTCCGGTTAAAAAGTTTTTTTAAATTTTTTTAAAGGATTTATCCCTACTATAGTCTACAGTTACAAATCGATTTTCATAAAACGTTGACGCAAGTTAAAACAAAAGATTTCAAAACGATTTTATAAGCTTTTGAATACATTGGACAAAGGGTTGGAGGGGCATGTCTCCAGAACTTCGTTTTTTTTAAAGATTTATAACATTTGTACCTGATAAGCGAATTGAATGGAGATGGGAAGGACAAAAAACTGATTAGTTTCTTGGCGATATTGGAAAATGACGTGAGGGGTCTCTTGAGGATCTGTTTATTTGAAACTTCAATTATACATCAGTTTCTGATAATGAATTTTGACGAAACTTGGTATATATGCTAATATATTGCAGAATGATTTGTAAAAGTTTTAAATTTTTGAAAGTATATATTTCCAAATTTACAATATATATATATATATATATATATATATATATATATATATATATATATATATATATATATATATATATATATATATATATATATATATATATATATATATATATATATATATATATATATATATATATATATATATATATATATATATATATATATATTTTTATTGCCATTAAATTGAAGACATTACTTGTATTGAGGCAAAATAATTAACAAAACCATGCCCATTTGAATTCCAGAAAGTTAAACTTGTCGAAATTTTTTTAAAGTTGCCACAGCTATATTTGTTGCTTGTTTTTGAGTACTTACTTTTCATCACTAAATTGAAAAAATATTGTCAATAACTACCCCTAGCCTTAGGGGTAAATTAAACCACAAATGTTTTTTAACACACATTTGTTTAAATTAACACTGCTAAATAGTTTTTGAAAATATTTTCAATCTTATATAATTTGTATAGTCATAAAATTGTATTAAATCAAATGACAATGTGAGATTAAAAAATTAACTTAGTTATACACATCATTGTCATTAGAATGCTACTTAAAAGGAACGTAGAAGATTCGCAGTTTTAGGTATTCCTGGTGCTATCAAGAGTTTAAAAACCAGTGTATAAAGGCTGAACAATCTTAAAAAGCTGAAATTACTTAAGAATGATATATTTTGATTTCTCAATTTAAGTTCAATCTTTGACACGATTTGGCTTAGGTTATTCATTTTGAAAATTCATACAATTTTATAAACTAACTTAAGCTGAATTTAGCTTATATTCTCCTTTCGAAACCTTCTTCTCATCTCCTACTACATAGATGAAAAGAATAAAATGTTTGTTTATTTTTAGAAAAGTGATCTTAACTTTTGTTTGGTTAATAAAAAATTTTTACATTTTACCCTAAGTAGAGTATGAAATTATTACACTGATAACAAGTTTTTAACAAAAGCCACACTTTTATAAATTTGTTTACAGCAACAACAAACATTTCCCCTTCATTATTATGCTTCTCCGATAGAAGCTGAAAAGATTTCAACAGTGTTTGAATGATTATTGGATTTTGCAAAATAATTATATGAAACTAATTAAAATATAAATTAAATTACTAGGTCCAAAAAAACCATAACGGCAGAATATCCGCGCTAAAAATTAGTTGATTTCTTGGCCAAACAATTCTGGGTGCAGATTAGTTTAAATACAAAAAAAACTATATTTAAGATCAGATTAACGCCGAGGACATAATATGCGTTTTTTATATCAAAATTTTATTTAAAGTACAAATAATTGATACGAAAATCATATTTAAATTAACACTTTTACAGTAGAATATTCCATTATTGAAAACTTTTTATCAGTGTAATATTTTTATATTTTAGTAAGGGGAAAAAGAAGGAAATCATTTTATTTAATTTTTAAAACCATTCCGGGACAAGTTCGACTGATCAGTAATCAGTATAGATCGGAAATCACTACATTTTTTCAATGTTTACGGTAAGTCAAGACCAAATGTTCTACACGCTCACTTGCAAAGAGTATATTTAGCTACCATGAGATGAAAATGCCTTTTTTGAGTGAATATTTGAGATGCTCTGTTGCACAATACATGTTCACCAGCCTGAAAATAAGTTCACAAATATAAAAGGTTATCTCGTGAAAATTTTTTGATTCACCAGGATATTCACAGGTTGCAAAATATTTTTGGCATGTTCTCGTGGAGTCTTCTATGGGTACAGGCTTTTAAGTGATTTTTCAATTTAATTTTGACTTGCTGAGTTTTTGATAGATTATCCAAAATATTCTATTCTCCTTTTTTCTATGCCTTCTTTACTCCCAACTATTTTTAATTCGAGTTCAGGAAATATTAAAACAAAATTAATTTTGTTAAACTAATATGTAAAATACACCAATATATTTTTTTCAGTGTAAGGAGTAAATAAATTATATTGGTTCCCCTTAACACTGTTAGAAAGTTTTTCATAGCAATTTAAACTAATATGATGCAAACTGATAAAATTTATTTATAAATTAAACATAAATTAAAATTGAATGTTTATCAAATATATTCATTTTTGGTCCCTTATCTTTATAATGACAAGGGATTCTCATGACATATATCATTTAATCAAATTTATTATTTTTTTAAAATACAAAAGTCATCACCACACTGTTGAAAAGTATCAGTGCGTCGGAGGAATAAGGATAAAGAAATTAATATTTTTTTGCAATTTTATACAAATTTTATAATTGTATATTCAAACAAGGAAATAAATATTATTTTGAATCGTTTAATTTAATGAAAATTAATTATAGTTAATAAATTAATTTAATTTCGACTCAAAACACACAAACAGCATGAGATATTTTCCTAATAAAAAATACGATTTATTATTTATGGTTATTATAAGGACTGGGGTGATAAAAACTTTTTATCAGTGTAATTTTTAATGCTTCACCTAAAGTGAAGAAAGGAGATCTTATGTTGTTAAATTTCTGAATTTTACAAAATCGTTTGAAAAAGTATGAAATTTTGCTCGTCTTAACTAGTAAGAACAAAACCAAAGGATTACAAACCAATGAGAATGAATGAGAGAAAAACCTTCAAGCCAAACCCATAGGGATCAGCAGGAAGAGAGAGCAAGGAAGGCCACTTGCCCACCTGGGAGGTTATTTTGTAGCGTTATCTCACTAGGTGAGATAAATAGTGAGATAAAAAAATTATATTTAAATGATTTCTTTTATCTAATATAATCGATCAAAGACAAATATTTTATCTCACTTTTTATCTCACCTAGTGAGATAACGCTACAAAATAACCACCCAGCTGGTTTTGCTATCTGGGCCTTAAATTAATTTTTCTAATTAAAAATGTTATGTTATAGGAAATACAATAGATATCTTTTAAGCCCTAGGTCCAACAACAACATACGTTCTGAGGTGTTTATGAACTCTTTTTTTTAACCTTTGTGGATTGAACGTCTCCGAAACTACTGATTTGGGCAAAGAATTCCATTTGTACGATGTACGAACAAAGAAATCCCTCTCCATTCTGTCACTATGACAGTGAGTGATGTCAACAGTGTGAGTGCATGAACAAGCCAATTGACGAGTAAAACAGGGGAAAAATGTGGTTGAGGCATGATGCATTCGATTGGCACTGCTCACGTAAAATTTTTTTTTTAAAATTACGTGAAATGTATGCGATAGCAATGGATCTAGCCATTTTGTAATTTAGAATTATAAATCACTAGAAATAAATGTATTCAATTGAATTCAATTGAATACATTCATTTCTAGTGATTTATAAAGCTTACTCAAGAAACAAACGGGCATTTTTAATAATTAATTTTAGTTATGTAAAAAAATTATTATATTTATTTAATATTTTTGTTTGTCATTTTTCATGTTGGTTTACTGATATTTAAATTTATTTTTTTATAATATTAAGGAAATTGTGGAAAATTAATATTATTTTTTATATGGCTTACATCCAAATATTTCAACTTTTTGAATTCTGATTTTTTGTTATTTAAATTGTATCGTTAAAAAATGGACGTTTCTTTTGATAATGCAATCACATACATACACTTTCATTTTACAACTTCAAAAAACGACCGCAATCTTCATTTGTCGCAATGACGTTACCAAAAATATTAGTCTACGAAAGATTCATAACATATTAGAAGATCCTAGTTTTAAAAGTCATATACATAAAATATTTTGTATTTATGCCTGAAAGTGCACATTTTGCGCACTATGCACATTTTATATATATGTTCCCATGATTTAAAAATGTTATATTAAAACAAATAGGTTTGAAGTTAGAACTCAAATATGTTTAAACTTCAACTTAATTTAAAAAATAAACTAGACAATTCAACTCACTAAATAAAGTTTCGATAAGGTCCAATCAAACGCTTCAATTATTATTTTTTAACAAATCAAAACGAATTGTTTCGATTATTTTTCTCTGGTGGGAAGGAACAGCGAATATTTTCGGCCTACTTAATATATTAATTTAAAACAAAAATTCACATACAAAATTATGTGAAAATGCAATTTGCAAATAGTAAAAATGTCCGTTTTCATTCATAAATGATTGCATGTTTATGTTTATTTGTCAAAAATAAATTACAAAATTATAACATTTATGCGCCTACTAAGATGAAATAATATTTTATTATGTATGATTATGTTTTATGAAATAATGTTACTATTTCTGTTCGTTAAATTGTCTGCTAAATACAACTCGTCACCAAATTATTAGTCGATTATTTTTCAACATTACCACTCATGCCATATGAGGTTAAAAATTTCCCTCGTGCGCTACGCGCACTCGGGACCTCAAATGACATTCGTAATAATGATTATGAAAAATAATCGACTATTATTTGACGACTCGTGATATTATATATGAATATTTAAAAAAAACGAAAAAATTATTAAAATAAAAAAATGCACGAAATGAGCATAAACTCGTGCAACATGCACATAATGTTTGTCGGAGTTGGTGACGATATTTATAAAAAACAACGAGATCAGCAACAGTGTGACGATGTTGTAGGGAATCAAGATTTGATGTTAAATTTCGATCACGCACAATTCGTATAGCACGTTTTTGAACAGAGTCCAACACGATGAAAACATATGGAGCGTCCCATACTTTTCTTTTAGACTTTTTTCAAAAGTGAATTTTGGGTGAACGAAATACAAACAGGTATGGGTTCTTGATGAAACTTTTGGTATATGGTCCGGGTTCACTTTAAGATGGAAGATATGGATTCGATTCAAAATTGGTCTCCCCAACACCTGTTTATTTGAATCTTCAACAACATCTAATCCTCCCTTTAAATCTGATTAAGACTTGTTATATATAAGGTTTTAGTACTGTTTCCAATATTTCTGAGTATCAACTTCCGGTTTGTCACTTTCGGTTAAAAGATTTTTTCGAATTTTTTTAAGGTGTTTCAACTTTAAGGTATATGGTGAAGTTTAAGGTTTGGGCTAGTACGCCAACACAAAGCTCCGTAAGCATTCTGTTCTACCATAGTTCCGGGTTTCACCTTGGGCAAACCTTTTTCCCTTTTTTTTTATTCTAACAGGATTTATATCTGTTGGAACACTACAGCTTTCTTAAATAAACTAATTTTGTTGAAACTTTAGCAAAAGATGGACACTCATGTGAGAAGGAACTGATAAGCTTTTGAGTGATATTTGGCAAAATGGTGGGGACTTCCGGAGTACCTGTTTATTTGAACTTTCAATAAAATCGGTACCGGTAATTCGTTTAGATTAAACTTGATATATATGCTTTTGATCAGTTCTGCATGCCAACTTTGGGTTTGTCACTTTCCTAAAAAAAATTCCCTATTTTTGTCGCACAACAAAAATTATGCTCGTTGGTATACTACAGTCTTCGTTAATGAACTAATTTTAATGTAACTATGGGCAAAAATGTAGTGATATACAGGCTAAATGGTGGAGGGGCTCCAGAATGGTCCCTATCAGTGGTAGAAAATGCCGTATTCGGCTAAGATCTGAACCTTTATATAATGCTAGACGACAGTTTCTTTGAGCAAGCAAAAACCCGACATCATCAAGGAATATCACATAAAGAAATACTCCATAGCTATGCCTGAGAGTCCTATCGTTGACTGAATAGGGTTCATCTGCCACCACCATGACTAATGATTTTTAACTGCTATTATCACGTTAACTCCGGAACATTAAAAAATTAAAAAATTACAAAGCAACAAAATCTGATATCGCCAGGCATTAAGTCATTATATCATATATTTAAAAATTACACAAATGTATACATAAAAGAATTCACCCTCTTTTAAGTGAAAATATTAACACTGCTAAAAAGTTTTTTTAATGTTGAATTGTTTGAATTTATTTAATATTATATTCAGCTTGCGAAACTTTTCGTAATTAATTTTCTGCTTCCAAAATTCCAAAAGCTCAAACAACCTTTTGATAAACTTGGAAAATCACACAGACCCAAAAACAAAACGCCATCTATTTAAGATCCAATTTAAATTTGTACCAAAACCTACACTACAGAGAAGGGTGGAATTTCATTCTTGAATCATGAATCTATTAATACTATTTAAAAATTAAATTACATAAAGGGGAATAAACACTGAAAAAAAGTTTTGGGAAAAACAAATGGAATTTAATTATGCGTACGTATATGTACGTTTAATATAGTATTTATACATGATTAGTTTTTACGAAAATATATTAAAAACTGGAATTATTTTTTTAAAATAAGAATTGTATTTGTTTTTAAATTGGCGTCCATCATCATCTCAGAACGCATGATGTTGTGGGACCTAGGTCTTAAAAGGTTTTTATGTATTGTTGTGACATATATTGAAATGTGTACTCCACATTAAATTTTATTTAAAACAAAAAATATATTTAAAAAATATCCGTACATAAGTATAAAATGTACTATCTTATTTTTTTATTCAAAGTTAGGCATGTTTAGTGGTTAATTATATAATAAATTATAGATTTTTTGAATATCCGAAGATGAATGCTAACTAGGGAGCTATGGTTTAAGAGTATTAATCAAGTTTCTTTGAGGAATTTATTAACGTTGAGAGGATTAAAATTATCAAGAAAGATCCACGCCGGTAATAAAAACCCAGTGAACACAAGACGTAAATATTTGACATAAAACTGACACTCGTCATGACTATAACCTGGAATCATTTATATGTTTCATGACATCACACTGATCTTAAATTTGACTTTGATATGATGTCATAATTTGAACTTAAATATGACCTTATTATGATTTTGTTAAATTTCACTAGAGGTATATCCATTCTAATAGTATATAGTTTGAAAAATTCATATAATGCTTCCTAGCAGGCTATAGAATAGTGGGTGAGACAGGTAAGCGTTTTTTTATTATATTATGTTTTTTTAAGTAAAAAAGAATACGTCACAAAAATTTTTTATATTACTATGATATCAACCTTATATACGCTGTTATGCGTCACGAGTGTCTCTACAGACATCACATTTATGTCATTATTGTTATGTCATGTTCTTACGTATAAATAAGTGTGAAATAATTACATACATATGACTTACATATTTCCCAGAATTCAAGGATTGGGAAACTTTTTTACCATTGAAGGACAATAATAATTTTGCAAATCATAAACAGGCCGCATTATGCCGAGTACTGTTGGTTGGGGGGTTGGTATGGGGGGTTGTATCTGTTACTATAATGGCTCTTTTGAACTCTTCCAAAAGGAGTTGTTAATTTAATATTAAATCCCTACAACATCGTCCCACTGTTTTTGATCTCGTTGCTTTTTATAAATATCCTCACCAGCAGTGTTCGTGTGAAAATAACAAATTGTAGTTGCTATGGTATTTTCATGTAACTTTACAAAAATTTTAAATCACAGTAACCATTAAAAAAAATATGAATTTATAATGTTATGTTGTTGATTTCTATTTTGATAATTTATAATGAATATCGTTTATTATTTATTTACCATCGTAGAAAAAATTGCAATTTCCTACGCGAGATGAAAACATTTTACGTTCGTTAAATTGTCCCACTCGATACTTTCGTGTCTCGCTATCAAGTTCTCACACAAGAAAAAGGAGTGTTTTCATCTCTTGTAGCAAAATATACTATATTCTATTAAACTATCGGCGTATAAACGTACATAGAATTAATGGGTTCTTGTTACCTCACTATTTTTAAACCGAAATTACGAAAAAGTTGACTGACTACTGAACTAGACAAAATATTTTCGAAAAAAGCATTAAATATTTAAAAAAAAAATACAATTTTACAAAAAACATTTCGACGAAAAAAATTGGTTTGAATTTTGCATAAAATTCAAAATATGTGATAAGGCCGCAAAGAAAATCTCAAAAGGCCGCAGGTTCCCCACCCCTGACCCAGATCTTACATAAGATGTGACTTAGCGTGATGTAATTTTGATGTCACAATGACGTAAATGTGTTTCTGGGAAGACAGTTCTACATCTTCTCACTCGAACCGTGTCGAAGACAGCATCCTAAAATAGAAACAATGGCTGGTATACAAATTAATTATAAAATAGTTATAATACTTATCTCAAACTTTGTAAGACCACTCAAATTCTAAACTAAAATTATCTAGATGTCACTGTCAAATATTTACTTAACAACACAAATGTCAATTGATTAAAACCTTATAATTGTTAATAATTGTTAACTTATCTCCATCTATCTTAAGTATTTTAAATTAACAAATGAATAGCTTAATTTTATAGCTCAATTATAGATAAAGCTCAATTAAATAGAAAGCTCAATCAAATTAGAGATAAAGCTCAATTAAATAGAAATATAATTTTTTGAGACCTTGAAAAAATGTAATAAAAATCACTTATCCAAAAACAGTCGAAGAGTTTCAATCAAGAATTTTTTAGTTACAAAAAAAACCAAACCTATCAAATCACCATTAAATTTGTGCCAACATCATATGAAGATATTAGAACCTGATCAACTTGGTACAAATCATTGGTCCTTCGAGACAGATATCACCAACCCAGCCGTATATAACATATACTAGCGACCGCAACAATATATTATCATCCAGCACATCAAATCCAAGAAAATAGAACGTTTTTGTCACATCAACACCGCATGGACAACATAACCAAAAAAACCGCAAGTATCAAAAAACTATTTATCCAATTAATTAAAAAGATTTGTATAAAATAAAATTTAAACAAAACTATATTTCATTTTATTTTAAAATTCACTTATAAATAAATATAATCAAAATTCTGTGAGCATTTAATAAGGAAAATAAGGTGCAAGTAGTGAACATAAATCAAATCTCGTGATACATAGTGATACTTAAAATGGCGGAACTCGTATCTTTAAAAAAGAGACGCGCATACATTAAAGGTAGCGTCACCAAGTTGCTGAACTATCTCAACACCATTGATGAAAGAACCAGCTTAGAAGATATCAAAGTGAGACTCACAAACATCGAACGCTATCGGAACGAATTTATCGAGGTGGAAAACAAGATTGTCACACTGGATAACGCAGAAGAGTTAGATCAAGACTTTGAGGACAATTATTATAAAATTGTAGCCGCATTAAACAAAGCGTTAAGAAAAAATGTGGATCCAACAAGCTCGCACAACGAAACGTTAATGGATGCTTCTATTACGGGAAACCACTTGGATGTAAAGCTACCTAGAATAGCAATTCCTATATTCACCGGTAATTACACAGAATGGCAGTCCTTTCACGACCTATATTGCTCAACAATTCACGACATCACCAGATTGACACCGTCACAAAAACTTCAATATTTAAAGGGTTCTTTGAGAGGAGAAGCAGCAGGATTATTGAAACATTTTAGTATTACCGATGCTAATTACATAGAAGCTCTAGGCAAATTGAGAGAAAGATACGATCGTAAGAAACACACAATTTATGCATTCATAAAACATTTTATGTCTCAACCAACGATCACCATACCTAACAGTACAAACGTCCGAGTACTACTAGATACGTCAGACGAAATAATTCGAGGACTAAAGGCACTGGGTGAAGAAGCGGAAACCAGAGACCACTGGTTAATTCATATCCTAGTGAGTAAACTAGATAACGAGACCAACAGTTCATGGGCACAAATTTCGGCAGAATACGACCTACCAACCTTAAAGCAGTTTTTTGAATTTCTATCTAGACGAACAGATGCATTAGAATCAATAAAATGCCAAACCAAGCGTCCTCAAGCTCATTCAACTCACCTGAAACCAAACATAAAAAGTAATGTCATCGCAAATCAACCAAATCGGAATGAAAAGTGTTCAGCATGCAACGAAGAGCATAAACTATTTGAGTGCAAACAGTTTAACGAAATGGCAGTAGAGCAAAGAAAATCTTTGATAGTTCAACAAAATCGGTGTTTCAACTGTTTGAATGATAATCATAGTGTTTATAATTGTAAATCAAGGTTTCGCTGCAAAGTATGTAATAGAAAACACCACAGTTTATTACACGAAGAGTCACCTACATCAACCCAGACAAACACTGCTCAATCTGAATGCCAAATAACCGAAGTGAATACATCCAGCAATACCACAAGTACAAAACTAGGCAACTCCATACTTCCAACTGCATTAGTACAAGTAACAGATGCACAAAACCAAAAATATTTATGTAGAGCACTTCTAGATTCTGGATCGCAAGTATCTCTCATTACTGAAAATTGTGCACAAAAACTACGATTACCAAGAAACCGAGCCAAGCTGGCCGTTACAGGAATTGGAGCCACTTCAGGTGGATGTACGAAAGGTTCGTTAACGCTAAAGATGACACCATGGAATAAAGATCACCCTACCCTACAAATCGAAGCATACATCTTACCAAAATTAACTACTAGACAACCACCAATTTCTCAAAGCATCGACCTTACCTATTTCGATGATTATGATCTTGCAGACCCACACTTTTATAAGAGCAAAAACATCGACATTATCATTGGTGCCGATATCTTCTTTGAGTTGCTAGCTGAAGGAAAAATTACAACATTGGATCATTTCATTATGCAAAAAACCATTTTGGGATGGATTGTAGCGGGTAGATCCTATGAACCAAAAACTATTCAAACAATTACAGCTACCTTATACAATCCAGAAGACCATCTAGACAATCTATTACGAAAATTCTGGGAGATTGAGAACACAGAAAATCTCACACACCAGCTATCACAAGAAGAAAAGTCATGTGAAAGACACTTTGAAAGTACTACAACCACAGATGACACTGACCGATTCAAAGTACGCCTCCCATTCAAACGTTCTCCATTAATTCTAGGAAACTCGTTTCGCACGGCAGTTAAACGCATGTATTCAATGGAAAAAAGATTCAAGAGCGACCAACAATTTGCCACAATGTATAAAGAATTTATGTCAGAATTCATTAGTTTGGGACATATGAAGGCTGTTAATGAAGACCAAAGAAATGGTTATTATCTACCACACCACGGCGTAAAAAAAGACTCAAGTACCACAACAAAACTACGCGTTGTCTTTGATGGCTCCGCAAAAACCACAACTGGAACTTCGTTGAATGATTGTCTTACTGTTGGACCTACGGTACAATCAACCCTTTATGAAATATTATGTCGCTTTAGATTACACAAGATAGTTTTTACAGCTGACGTAGAGAAGATGTTCCGACAAGTTCTAATGGCAGAAGAAGATACCAAATACCAAAAGATACTATGGCGAGATTCCACTGATAAACAATATACCACATACGAGCTCCAGACAGTCGTCTATGGCACAGCAAGCGCAACCTACCTAGCTACACGAGCACTCAACGAAGCAGCGGTAAAATACAAAGACGAATTCCCAAAAGAAGCAAATCATATTACAACCAATTTTTATGTAGATGACCTCATGACGGGAGCAGATACATTAACCGAAGCAATAACACTCAAAACCAACATAAATATGATACTTTCACGGTCCGGATTTCAGCTTAGAAAATGGTTGTCAAACAATAGGGCAATTCTAATGAACCAATCCCAATCTACTAAACTATTGAACAGCCTAGAAATTGAAAAATCTACCTTAATAAAAGTACTAGGGCTGCACTGGAATCCACAAAAGGATTGTTTTCAGTTCAAAGTTAATCTTAATCAGCATCCCATCATGACAAAAAGGGGAATGTTATCAGAAGCAAGTCGCATTTTCGATCCATTGGGATGGCTCGCTCCAATCACAATAAGCATAAAAATCTTATTCCAATCATCGTGGACTAAAAACTTAAAATGGGATGATCCGCTACCCGCTGATTTAGAGAACGAATGGCAAAAATTACGTGAGAAGCTACCAAAAATAGAGCAAATTGAAATTGAAAGATATTTATACACCAACAACACTACCAAATTATCTTTGCATGGTTTTTCAGATGCGTCTAGACATGCTTATTCAGCAGTAGTGTACGGGCACATAACCAAACCAAATGGAGAGTCAATCGTTAAACTGTTATCGGCAAAAACAAAAGTAGCACCGGTTAAACAAATTTCCATTCCACGGCTAGAACTCTGCGGTGCAGTACTACTCTATAAATTATTGCTTAACATAAAGAACTCACTGAAAGTCGAAATTACCGATATCACCGCTTGGACTGACTCAACTATTGTTTTAGATTGGTTGTCTGCATCCCCAACAAAATGGAACACGTTTGTTGGAAACAGAACTGGAGAAATACTTACCACTATGAATAGGTCACAATGGAGACATGTCGATTCCAAAGACAACCCAGCTGACTGCGCGTCAAGAGGAATAGAACCAGAAAGATTATTAGATTTTAACCTTTGGTGGAATGGTCCAAAATGGATACCAAATAGAGTAGATTGGCCAAAAACTCGAAATAATCAAATAAATATAAAAGAAGAACTGCGAATCCAATCAACAAATGTTCAACTTCAACAACCGAACATAATTGAAAATCTTATCAGAAGAAACTCCAGCTTCAACAAGATAGTTAGAATACTTGCTTACGTGAATCGATTTATCGAAATAAAACTAAAACGTAATTCAAAAAATTTGCAATCAACCTATCTTAACACTCAAGAAATACACAAAGCACACCATTTGATATTTAAATTTATACAGGCAAAACATTTCGAGGTGGAAATTAATCTGATAGCAGCACACAAAGAGTTACCAGCGTCAAGCAAACTAAAATACCTCAAACCATTTCTTGACGAAGCAGGACTGCTACGCGTTGGAGGAAGGATCATAAATGCGTCAGTCACCTATAATATAAAACATCCATTAATATTACCCGCAAAAGATGATCTCACTAAATTAATTGTAACAAACCACCATATACGCTACCTTCATGCTGGTCAAACCCTGATGATCGCCACTTTACGCCATAAATATTGGATCTTAGGATGCAGACAATTAGTTAGAAAAGTTGTTCACGGTTGTGTAAAATGCGTGAAATATAGAGGAGAAAATATGAAACAACTAATGGGCAACCTTCCAAATCCAAGAGTACAACTTGTGCGACCATTCCTTAAAGTTGGTGTGGATTATGCAGGACCCTTTCAAACCCGACTCATCAAAGGAAGAGGTCAAAAGACATATAAAAGCTATATATGTATATTCGTTTGCTTAGCTACCAAAGCGGTACACATTGAGCTAGTTTCCGAGTTAACAACTGAATCCTATATTGCAGCTCTCCGAAGATTTGTAGCCCGTAGAGGCATATGCAACGAGATACATAGTGACAATGGAACCAATTTCATTGGAGCCCGCAATCATCTTTACGAATTATATTCATTTCTTAAAACTAATAATAATACATTTACAAAATTTTTATTGACAGATGAAATATCATTTAATTTTATCCCACCAAGTGCACCTCATTTTGGTGGACTATGGGAAGCCGCCATGAAACAAGTCAAACACCACTTGAGACGAGTAACCAACGGCCATACACTTACCACGGAAGAAATGACAACCTTGTTAACCGAGATCGAGGCCATCCTCAACTCCAGACCAATTTGTGTACTGTCAGCCGAAGATCTGGAATATTTGACACCAGGACATTTCCTCATCGGTCGTCCAACAACACAGCTTCCAGAGTATGATCTGCAACACCTCAAGCTATCAAAACTATCCAGATGGCAGCTAGTGCAAAAGATGAATCAGGATATCTGGAAAAGATGGCATCTTGAATATTTAACCAATCTACAAAATAGAAGTAAATGGTACAAAAGGGAAATCAACATTAAAATTGGAGACATAGTTCTTATCAAAGAGAACAATTTACCTCCATCAAAATGGAAAAGACGAAATCATCAGAGTCGTCACCTTAAAAACAACAAACGGAACTATGAAACGACCAATTCATAAATTGTGTTCGCTTCCAATAAATTGAATCAACTGATTCAAGGCGGTCGGTATGTCGAAGACAGCATCCTAAAATAGAAACAATGGCTGGTATACAAATTAATTATAAAATAGTTATAATACTTATCTCAAACTTTGTAAGACCACTCAAATTCTAAACTAAAATTATCTAGATGTCACTGTCAAATATTTACTTAACAACACAAATGTCAATTGATTAAAACCTTATAATTGTTAATAATTGTTAACTTATCTCCATCTATCTTAAGTATTTTAAATTAACAAATGAATAGCTTAATTTTATAGCTCAATTATAGATAAAGCTCAATTAAATAGAAAGCTCAATCAAATTAGAGATAAAGCTCAATTAAATAGAAATATAATTTTTTGAGACCTTGAAAAAATGTAATAAAAATCACTTATCCAAAAACAGTCGAAGAGTTTCAATCAAGAATTTTTTAGTTACAAAAAAAAACCAAACCTATCAAATCACCATTAAATTTGTGCCAACATCATATGAAGATATTAGAACCTGATCAACTTGGTACAAATCAAACCGTAAAAGGATGGACTGCTATTGATGCTCTGGTGTAGCGTATGAAGTTTGCAGTTTCAGGCAAAATCAATTTCATTTGCAAAACAAATCAAGCAAGTTACCGTTTTGGCCGGTAATGTCAGGGACTCTGGAAGGCTAGTCCATTATCTGAGTGAAATTCATCGTAAAGTTAAAAGTTTTGATTAGTTTATCTTAATTATAATTTAAAACAATTTTTTAATTTGTAATAAAATTCACTATTTAAATTAATACTATTAGTAGAGTGTTCCGATATTGAAAACTTTTTATCAGTGTGATATTTTTATATTATACTCAGGGGAAAAAGGAGGATATTATTTTATTCAATTTGTAAAACAATTCCGGGACAAGTTCGACTGGTCAGTATAGATCTGAAATTACTATATTTTTCAATATTTACGGCAAGCAACGACCAAATGTTCTAAGCTCAGTTGCAAATAGTATATGTATTTAGCTACCATGAGATGAAAATACCTTTTTTCGGATGGAGTATTTGTGACGCACGTTCCCGATGCATGTTCCCCAGTATGAAAATTAGTTCGCAAATATAAAAGGTTTTCATCTCTTGAAAAATTTTATCATTATCATTTTTGATTCACCAGGAAATGCCATGGTTCGCAAAATATATTTTTGACACGTTTTTGTGGGGTCTTCTGTGGTTACAGGCTTTTAAGCAATTTTTCAATTTAATTTTGACTTGCTGAGTTTTTGATAGATTATCCTAAATATTCCATTATTCTTTTTTCTATGCCTCTTTACTCCCAACTATATTTAATGCAGAATAACGGCGAGTTCAAGAAATATTAAACATATGTAGAAGATACAAATTGTCAATTGTATTAATTTTTAGTTGAGTCTACAAAATTAATTTTGTTAAACTAATATGTAAAATACACCAATATATTTTTTTCAGTGTAAGGGGTAAATAAATTATATTAGTTCCCCTTAACACTGTTAGAAAGTTTTTCATAGCAATTTAATTTAAACTAATATGATGCAAACCGATAAAATTTATTTATAAATTAAACATAAATTAAAATCAAATAAACAATCAGTTTATCAAATTTATTAATTATTATATATATTGTATAGAAGTGGAAGACACTGATTGGCGAAACATAATAATAATATTAAATATTTAATAATATTAATTATTGATCCTTTATCTTTATAATGACAAGGGATTCTCATATATCATTTAATCATATTTGTTTATTTTTTTAAAATACAAAAGCCATCACCACACTGTTGATTTTACCACACTGTTGAAAAGTATCATTCCGTAGGAGGAATAAGGATAAAGAAATTAATATTTTGTTGCAATTTTATTCAAACAAGAAAATAAATGTGATTTTGAATCGTTAAATTAAAGAAAATTAGTTTGTTAATAAATGGATTGTTTAATTAATTTAATTTAATATCGACTCAAAAGTCAAAACACATACCAATAAACAACAACTTGTATTATATTTTCCTAATGAAAAATACGATACAGTAATCCCTCCGACTGCGCGGTAGTTCCGTTCCAGAAAAACAGCGCGCAATACAAAACCGCGCAATGTGAACCCTATTTTGTATGAAAATGGGGGGTTCGGTTCCAAATTTTGAAAAAAATTGAAAAAAAAATTAATTTAAAGTTATAATTAAACCAAAATGAATATATACAGCCTGAAAAACATATATTACTTCAACAACTCTTGAAAAAGAAAACACTTCATAAGTTAACAGATAAATTAACATAAATAACATTTAAAAAAACAACTTAAATTTACAAAAATTATATCAATAATCTGAATTTGTTTAGAATATTCTACCTTTACTGGCTTGAAATTGAATTTGATCTATATTGAACGTTCCAGCCACACAGTTAAAAATAAACTGAATATGTAATGCAAATTGCTACATATATGGGTCATTCTTTTACAAACCGAACATCTTTCTGACCGACACATATTTGATTTGGCTGAAATTTTAGGGCTTTTATATAGAAAAATTTCCAAATTCTCATTTCCCAAGAAAAGAAAGATATACGTGCTCAAGAATTTTTTTGGGTTGGAAAATGGAGCGGTTCTAAATTTCGAGGATTTAGTGATTTTTGGCTTGAAAACTTATTTTCAAAGATTCATAACTTCGGTTCTGGTAATGATAGGCATTTTTTTCTGTTTTATTTTAAAGCTAAAAGATGAACTTTAAAAAAAAATTGTTATCTACAAAAATTATTAACAAATTCCCATGTGTAAACAGTTTAGCAATAAGTCAGACACTTTCTCTCTGACATCTGCAATTTTGCTCTCTCGTGTACGAGTAGCATTAGAAATAAATCAATTTATCGAGCGCGGAAAGATAAAAATTCCATAAATTTTTGTTGTCCCGCGCTGGATAAATTAATATATTTCTAACAGTAAAACTAATTTCTCCCTTAGTTAAAAACACGTTTTTCTTGAAAATTGAACGTAGAATACGTAGGGCAATCACTAAAAATTGATTTTAACATTTTATTTGTTTATAACAATAGGAATTTGCTAAGAATTTTTATTGACTATGTTTTTTTATTAAAATTCCATCTCTTAACTTTAAAATAAAATAAAACAAAAGCTTACTATCATTAATAGAACCGAAGTAATGAATTTTTGAAAATAAGTCGTCAAACCAAAAATCACGAAATTTAGATCGCCTCTATTTTCCAAAAAAAAATCCTCGAACACGTATATTTTTTTCGATATCATACCAGTAAAAAATTTTTAAGCCAAATCACAAATCCGTCGGTCAGATTTTGTTCAAATCTGTTCGATTTGTAAAAGAATGACCCATGTGGGAAATTTAATTTTTTTTTTCATTTTAATTTTACGAAATTCACCTACATATTCTAAAAAAAAATTTTAAACTTCGCGCAGTGTGAAATTTTAATCGCGCAGTGCGAAAATTAGTATTAAAAACTCATCTCGCGCAGTGGAAATCGCGCAGTTAAAACCCGCGCAGTCGGAGGGATTACTGTAAATGCACATGGTTTTGATTTTACTAAATACTTTTTATCAGTGTAATTTTCAATGCTTTATAAGAAGGGAGATCTTAAGTTGCTAAATTTGGAAATTCGGTTAAATTATCTTTGTTGAACCTTTATTGTACTAATATTTCCTACATCATAACTAAAAATAAATGTTTGTAACAGATTTAAAATTACACAAATATACACAAAAGAATTCACCCTCTTTTAAGTGAAAATATTAACACTGCTAAAAAGTTTTTTTAAGGTTTAATTGTTTGAATGTATTTAATATTTTATTCAAATGTTTTCGCAAACTTTTCGTAATTAATTTTCTGTTTCGGAAAGCTCAAACAATTATTTGATAAGCTTGCAGAATCACGCCATCTATTTAAGATCCAAAACAAAACACAAAACACGAAAAACCTACGCTACAGAAAAGGCTAAAATCATTAATTTACTAATACTATTTGAAACAAAATTACAGAAAGGGGAATAAACACTGAAAAAAAGTTTTGAAAAAAATAAATTGAATTGAATTATACGAGGTATGTAAGTACATACGTGTAATATATTATTGGGTTTTTATGAAAATATTAACAACTTGTTAGCCACTCAGCTGCTAACGATCATTGATGAAAATAACCCGGCAAGAGTATACATACATAGTGAATGTTTTGTATTTGTCTAGCTTTCGGATAGATTTTTGTAGATTTTTTTTGAAAAAGGAATTGTATTTGTTCTTACATTTGCGTCCATCTACATCTCAGAACGCGTGATGTTGTGGGACCTAGGTCTTAAAAGGTTTTTATGTATTGTCGTGACACATATTGTAATTCCTACTCCATAACAAATTTTATTTAAAAAAAACATCAAAAAAAAGTTCCCAAACATAAATTTTAAGCAAACTATCATATGTAGAGAAAATATGTAATGATTCTACTAATACTGTTATCAAGAAAATTTATGATTTACTAATTCAAAGTATTGAAAAAGCACTTCTAGAGACATCTTTCGAAAACTAATGTAACAATTAAACTTTAAAATTGGAATTCAACATTCCAAAATATGCTTCGAAGGAAGAAATTTGTGCTTTAGCCATTTTGTTATGATATGCTAAACGGTAAACCCTAACGCTATCAAGGTAATAGGGTTTGTTTACGAATTTATACTGTGAAAAAGTTTTTTGTTGAGACGAAAACCTAAATTTAATTTAAGTTGCATGATTTTGTTTTACTTAAAGTGCTATTGATTACTCTAATCAGCTACATAAAGAAAATTAATAATCAATGGTATCGTGTTCACTCTGAACTACCGGGATGACAACATTTGGTGACTATTACAAAAAAGAAGTATGCAGTTTATGTTTTTATTCTATTAACAATTTCTTTTTTTTGGTGGCGTTCATGCTCCATGTAGGAGCGTTGCCAGGCTAATAAACTTCGAATATTCTCCATGGTCTTTCGCAACAGCGACATAATTACCATGGCAGCCGATTTTTTAATGTCGTTTATTAGTCTCGGTCAGTCTCCCATTGCAGTCGTGGTCTACCTCGTGGTCGCCCACTCCTTGGGGTACTAACGTACATTCTTTTAATCATTCCAGACTATGAATGGGCTCGTAGAACATGCCCAAACCAAGCAATCCTATTGAAACGAATACCACCTATTATATCTTGACCCTCAAGAAGGTCTCTGATCTCAATGTTATATCACGTTATGTACTCTCCATCGTCTGTCTTAAATGGACCAAAAATGTAGCGTAGGATCTTACGCTCAAATACAGATAAACGCGATTCGTCATGTTGTGTAAGGGTTTATGTTTGTGACCCATACATCACCACCGGTCTAATCAACATCTTATATAACTTGAGTTTGGTGTTAGTTGATACATACGGTGATCCAAGGATAGGCTTAATTGAGTAGAATGTTCGATTATCTGCAGCGATTCGAGCTTTTATATCTGTAAGTATGCTGTTGTTTGAGTTAAGCATTGATCCCAAATATTTAAAGGATTCTACTCCCTCAAATCGTTCATGGCCGTACATCAAATCTTTCTTCTCAGCCCCTCATGAAACATTCATATATTTGGTTTTATCGTAGTTCATTTGAAGACCTATCTTTCTAGCACCACTCCAAAGCGACTTGAAAGTTGTACTCATAACAGCTTCACTTCGGCCGAGGATGACAACATTATCAGCGTAAGCAATCATCTGTACTGAGTTTATTGACAAGATGTTGTTGTTAGTCGGTAGTTTCTTTTGGCGGTACACATATTCTAAGGCTAAATAAAAGAGTATAGGAGAGATAGCATCACCTTGTCTTAACCCGGAGTCGACTTTAAAAAACTTTGATATTTTTTTCTCTATTGGTTCACAGCACTAGGAGTTCTGTACTGTCATTTTGTATGTACCAGTTTTGTTTTGTACCAGGGATTCCCATTGACACCAGAGCAGACCATAGAGTCTCTCGTTCGAGAAAGTCGTAGGCCTGCCTGAAATCAACGAAAAGTTGGTACACAGATGTTGAACTCTCAACACTTTTCCAAAATCATCCTTATCGAGAAAAAAGCATCGGTGGTACCTCGGCCTTGCCGAAAGCCACACTGATATTTTCCAAACAGTTGTTCAGCAAAATTATTGATTTTGGCTAGCAAAATGTATGAAAAGATCTTATAAGCTGTGCAGAGTAGAGCGATTCCCCTGTAGTTTGCACATTGTAAACTATTACCTTTTTTATGAATTGATATCAGCATAGGCGAGTTCCAGTCCTGTGGCATGGTTTCAGTCCACCAGATAATTTTAACAAGTTCAAACAATCTTAAGGATAGAGTTTCACCACCATGTACAATCATTTCGGATGTTATATCGTCGATACCAGCTGCTTTATTGCGTTTTAATTTCGATAGCGCCCCTTTGAATTCCACAAGCTTTGCCCGTCGTCCGACTTGTTACTGGTCACTTAAGTTGAGAAGATTCTCAAAATAAGGGCCCAAGTATCTAAAATATTTTTAAAGTCTACTTGTAGCTGCCCATCTTCGTTTTGAATAGCTGTCGGTCTAGTTTGAGGTCCCTTCTTTATGGTTTTAACTTGTTGAAAGAAGTCTATTAACAATAACATCAGTTTTTATTTAGCATCACCGTATTTCAATTATTTTGTTTGAAATTTATACAATAAAATAAAACCCAAGAAAAAAGAAAGAAGGTTTATAGTGTTAGACTAATTATAACTTAAATAAACCTATACGAAGTTGTTGTTGTTCTACAAGATAATCAGCGTGAAATTTAATTATTTTAATTTCTTTACATATAGCGCATAATAATCGATTATAATATATATTCCACTCTCTCTCTCT
>OY856187.1:137524639-137753834 GCA_963693315.1 Diogma glabrata | reverse complement strand
CTAAAAAAAAAATTGTAATGTTTCTTAAATTAAGTGCTCCTTCTTATGACACCCCATTCGCTTGGGTCAAAAGTGGTTTTTTACTCTCCTTACACCCATCCCCTAAACACACAGAAATATAGTTATATGAGACTTTGCTATGATTTTCATTCAAAATTTACAAATTATCCTGTTCCTGCGAATTTTTTCAAATTTTTCTGTCAATCATCGTCGAAATGTAGGGAGCGAAAGGATCTGAAATTTGCACTTTTTTGATAATAACTCAAAAACTTTACATCACAAAATTCTAAAAAAAATTGCAATGATTTATAAATTAGGTGTTCTTTCAAATGACATCTCACTCGCTTGGGTCAAAAAGATTTTCTTTTACCCTCTTTACCCGGTCCCCTAAACGCACAGAAATATAATTATTTGAAGCCTCTCTACAATTTTCATACAAAATTTACCGAATTCCCTAGCTCTGTGAATATTTTCTGTATTTTCTGTATTTCTGTCAATCAGTGTCGAATCGTAGGGGGGAACGGTCTGAATTTTGCACTCTTTTGCCCATAACTCAAAAACTGTGTACCGCAAAATGCTAAAAAAATTGCAACAAATTTTAAATTATGTGTTCTTTCAAATGACACCCCACTGGCTTGGGTCAAAAAAATTTTTTTTTTACCCTCTTTACACCGGTCCCTTAAACACACAGAAATATAATTATTTGAGACCTCCCTATAATTTTCATACAAAATTTACTAAATTTCCTAGCTCTGGGAATTTTTTCAAATTTTTCTGTCAATCAGTGTCGAACGGTCTGGATTTTTCACTTTTTTGAAAATAACTCAAAAACTGTGCACCGCAAAATTCTAAAAAAAATTTCAACAAATTTTAAATTATGTGTTCTTTCAAATGACACCCCAGTCGCTTGGGTCAAAAAAATTTTTTTTTTACACTCTTTACACCGGTCCCCTAAACACACAGAAATATAATTATTTGAGACCTCTCTACAATTTTCATACAAAATTTACCAAATTTCCTAACTCTGTGAATATTTTCAAATTTTTCTGTCAATCAGTGTCGAAACGTAGGGGGGGAACGGTCTGAATTTTGCACTTTTTTGCCCATAACTCAAAAACTGTGCATCGCAAAATTCTAAAAAAAATTGCCATGTTTTCTAAATAAAGTCCTCTTTCAAATGACACCCCACTTGACCCCATTTTAAATAGTGATTTTACCCCTCCTCATATCCACCCCCTTAATAAATCTAAGTATGAGAATATGACACTTTTTTATTAAAAACGTACTAATTTTTCTATCATTTCAAATACATTTGAAAATTTTCGATCAGTTAGGTTCGGAGCTAATTGAGGTAAGAAAACACGAAAAAAACGTCATTATTCCAAATTATACAAAAAATGGTGAGGTGTAAAATTCCAAAATAAATTTTTAAGGAATACTGAAATGTAGCTCTTTCATATGATACCCTACTTGAATCTACAAAAAAATATATTTTCTCAAAGGTCTCACATCGTACCCCTGTAAACCAAACGAAAACCATTTTAGTTTTATTTGTATCCGTCATTTTATGTGAGCAGATTAGTTTTATACGCACCTCAAATTTCAGGTCCATAGCATTTATAGTTTACGAGATAATCGATATAATGTGAAAAACTCGTTTTACTCTCACCAATAGTGTTCCGTATAAAAAACGGAACCCTAAAAATTGAAACTTTTTCCAATATTCTTAAAATATTGCAAAAATTATAACAAAATCAAAAACTACAATTTTTTTAAAAATTTCAAAAATTAAAATAAAATCAAAAATTTAAATTACGAAATCAAAAATTGAAACTTTTTTCAAAATTCAAAATATATTGCAAAAATTCATAATTCACAAATTCAAACTCTTTCCATAATTCTAAAAATAGTGCGAAAATTATAAATAAAATCAAAATCAAAAATACAAACTCAAAATTCCAAAAATTATAGCAAAATCAAAACTTTTCATGTCCAACGTTGTCATGCTCGATTACATTTCATGCCATACAAATAATTAATTTCATTTTCCTCCAAAAAATTGAGTAAAAAAAATGAAAATCATTCTTTTGACACACTTGACAACATTTTTTTTATAAACTTTTATTGCAGTAATCTAAATTTTGGTCTCACATACCAATCTCAACTATCAAGATTTCTCCAAATTCAATGTTCCTTCTCGTAATCACTTAAAATGAACGTTTTTAAAGCAAAACATATGCAAAATTTCCTTGTTTTGACACACTAGTCGATTGAAACATTTTTGAAATCCCACCAGCCATTTTCTGGATTTCGTCGGTAGTGACGGCCGCCAGACAGACATACATTTTTTTGCTTTTTTAGAATCAGTTCCGTAGTTCCTAAAACGTCAGGAAATGTTAAAAAAGTGAAGGTAAGAATTTCATTTTTGGCTCGAGAATGTAATACTTAGATCGTTCAGACCGAAGTGATACCATTCTCCGTTAAATTAATTTTTGGAATTTCTGAATTTTGTTGAGTTTTTAAATTTTTGAATTTTTTTGATATTTTTTTATTTTATAAAAATTTTTTAATTTTTAAATGTTTTCTGGAATTTTTAAGGATTTTTTTAACAAGCTCAACAACTCGACGTCCAACTGCCACCATGCAAGTCGATCGGCTGATTTTTTTTTTAAATTTAGATTTTTGTAAATTTTAAATTTATTTTTAAAAAGTTTGGTTTATTCTGAAATTTCTCCCACACTCACAGTTTGTTTTTAGAAAAAGATTTTTTTTGTTTTATAATTTGTTTTTTAAGTAGTTACGGAAGATTGTTTTACTGGTTGAACTTCCTTTATTGAATTTTCGTGATACGCTCTCTTAGTTACTATTTTCTGATATCACTTTTATTCTGATCATCTCTGAGTCATTATGTGTGCTGATATCTACGTTGCCTTGGCCAACAGTAGTGCAGTTTGTACGTACGCTATGCTGCCAGTAAATGGATGACCCAAGCATTGATTTTTAAAATTTTTTTTTAAATTTTGGTATTTCTTTTTTGTACTTGAAATTTTTGTTTGGTTTTAACCTTTGATGTTTTTTGTTGTTTTGATTGAATTTTTATGGTGTAAAAAAATTAGTTGAAGTTTTGCATCAGTTTTTGTTTGATTTGTGAGTTTTTTATGTTTGGATGTTGTTATGTGGAGGAAGGGCGAGATGTATTGGGTATGGGCTTTCTAAAAACCAGTGTTGCAAAACGAAAAAAAATTCGTAACGTTATGCGTTTCGTTTTTATAACAGTATATTTATTTTTTCGGTACGTTATTTCGTTATGAAACAGAAAAATATTATATTTTATTATGTTATAACGTTACTATAACGTTATACTTAAATGTACAAAAATCGAAAATCTTTAATGAACAACTATAAAATTATTAATTTTAAAAAAGCATAGTAAAATAAAACTAAATAATTAAATACATTAAAAAAATTTGACTCATTTCAAATTAAAAATAATTAATTTTTACCAAAACTAAGCAATCTTATCAGGAGCTTTCACAAATCTGATAGTTTGTTTATAACTATTAGAGTTGCTTTTAATAGATCTTCAGATTGATTTCTCGGCCAGCATAAAAATATTCTTTCTTAAAATTATTCAAAACACCTATGATGCAGAAACGGCCACTACAGACTTGAAATTATTTAAAATAAACTTAAAATTGTACAAAATTTAGAGCTACCAAAATGTGTAGTTTAAGCGTCCGCAAAAATTGATAAAGAGCAGATAAGTTTGATTTTATTCAACCGGCTTTTGCGTTTTGATTTCCATAAACATAATTATAAAAAAAGTCACCCGAAAAACGAAATAAAATATTGACGTTATCGTTACGTTTTACGTTATTGTAACGTAGTTTAATTTTTAAAACGTTATGAACGCAATTATTATTAATAACGCTATTCCGTTTCGTTATTTTGTTTTTGCGTTACGTTACGAGTAACGTTTTGCAACACTGCTAAAAACTTCTTTGTTTATTAAATTTAGGTCATTGTACGTTTTTTCTTTAAGGTTCGGTCTTACTGGTTGCTCGGTTTTAGAAATTGTAAGTCATAAGTTAATAGTTTTCCCATTTAGCTACACTAGCTCAGTCGATAGAGTTTAAGATATTTTTCTGAGTTTGGGCTCGATACCCTACTCACCAATATTCATAACTGTTCTGTTCAGGATGAATGTAGTCAGCGTCACTCCTCCTTTCTTCCTGTGCTGTAATGGTCAAGATCGCATTCTGTGAATGCATAACATTTTCTCATTAACTTCTTTTGCTTTTCAACCGCATCACGTAGATGCAACTCATGCATTCACCAAAGAACCTTTAATCTTTTCCTGGTTTCCGCAATTAAATGTGTTTTTCGAACAGATTTTCTTATTTGTTAGATGTAATTTCTTAAGAAATCTATAACTTCCTTTCACAAATTTTAATTTGTATAGAGGTTCTGTGAAATTTAAATAAATATAAAATAAGTGATAAATTTCAAAGAAATTTTTTTGTCTTATTTGTATTTTAATTTAACCCAATAAAATTCTCTAAATGTAATTGCATCATTCAATTTGAACAATAACGTTTGAATTATACTAATAATTAAATGTCTGGCCTACTGCGATATTAGTTAATTATTAAATTAGGCCAGTAGGCCAGACGTATAAGTCATAAAAATCTATAAATTAATGAAAAATGACAAAAATTTTCTAATCGAATTCCTTTCGTTCGGTGATAAATTCCCATAATTTTTTGGAAAATTCCTCAAGCAATATGCTTGCTTTAGAAATTTTTGGCAAAAGTTATTTCGAATTATCACCGCCCTTGGGATATTACTACTGAAAATTTTTGCCTTAGTTTTATTGTAATTTAAACCAATGAAATTCTCTAAAATGTAATGACATCATTCAATTTCACCAATAAAATTGAATTATACTAATAACAAATACTTATACGTCTGGCCTACTGGGATATTAAAAATTATCAGTTGCAATTATATATTTTTTTGCCAAAAATTTCGAAAGCAAGTATATTGATAAGAGCACGGGCTTTTATCAATACAATATTTCAAAAAATTATGAAAATTTATCAACGAACGAGGGGAATTCGTTTAGAAATTTTTGTGCCATTTTTCATTTATTTATATATTTTTTATGAATTATACGTTGGCCTACTGTGAGTTAATTATTTCAAAATTAGATTGATAATTTTTAATATCCCAATAGGCCAGACGTATAAATATTTGTTAGTAGTATAATTCAAATTTTATTGGTGAAATTGAATGATGTCATTACATTTTAGAGAATTTCATTGGTTTAAATTAAAATAAAACTTAGGCAAAAATTTTTCAGTCTAATTTTGAAATAATTAACTGATATCACAATAAGCCCACGTACAATTCATAAAAAATATATAGTAAATGAAAAATGGCAAATTAATTTCTAAACAAACTAGCCCCCTTGTATTGATAAAAGCCCTCGTAGGCTGGGGCCGTTACCTTTTTGAGATGAAAAAATTATTAGCAGGTAACGGCCGGCTGGAATATATAGTTGAGGTCATAAATAATGAAAAAAAAAACTTTCGAACTTGAGATGAAGGGAAGTAGTGAAATGGGGTGATGTGTAAGGGGAGAAAACAGTTTTTCGTTATTTGTAACGAAACGAGACCTCCTAGAGAAAAGTGTTTCATACAAAAGTTGTAGATAATAAAAAAATCTAAAACTTTAGTGAACACATTTTTCGACATAACCTCAAAGTTTGCGAGAAAATGATGAAAAACCGATTTTTCTGTTTTTTATTTTTTTTTCGCGTGAAAATTATCTAATTTTAATGAAACTTTGTGAAAGTACGTAATTATTTGCGCATAATAAGCATGAATTTTTTCAATTATGGAAAATAAATATTTTTCGAGATTTTACCATTTTTCCGAAAAAACAACCCTATCTCCGGCGAACAACTTTATTGATGTTTTTTTGGATTTTGATGTTGTTCTAGTACTTATTTTTTTTGTTAAGATGTCTACTCTCAAATAGTATATCGATTTTAATGATTTATTGTTATTTAGCAGCTTAAAATTGAGAAAAACCGAAAAAAAAAGTTTTCGAATCTCGAACTTGTCGATTTTTTTAATTTTTTTCAATTTTTTAGCATATTTATGTTACTAGTTCATAATATTTTAAAGAAAAAACTTTCTTTGGTATAAAATAAATAAAGTTAAATGAATTTACTTATTGGAAACAACGCTAAAATTGAATAAAGTAAAAAATAAAAAAATGCTGTTACGTATTCAAACAGAAAAAAATTTACAAAGTTTAAAATTTAACAGCCTACTATACGGTTGCCACGTGTCCTACATTCGGTAGGACAGTCCTACTTTGGAGCAAGAATGTCCTACGTCCTCCTTTACTATAAAAATGTCCTACTTTAGGCAAACTGTAATACAATATCTTACACTGAAAAAAATAGATTTTTTTTCTTCCTATTTCTCTCAATAAACGCGCTAGCAAAATAAGTAATTGTTATTGCACCTTTACTTATCTTAAAATTGTAACTGATTATTTAACTTTATGTCGAAAGGTTAGTAACAATAGCAAATAATTTACATTGCTGACATATGTGAATATCGATGCTTTATTGCACGATTTATTCAGGTTGTAAACCACCATTGTTTAAATTTTGAAATAAACCCACCGTTAAACCTCTGTTTTTTTAAATAACTTTTGTTACAAAGTACCTGTTCTTAGAATTATTAATTATTATTAATTATTATTAAAATAAAATGACTGAACCGAATTTTGTTATAAAGTAAAACCTTTGGCTACAGAAAGCTAACGATTTTGAAGGAATATGAGACTGTTTATCGCAACATACTCAGAAAATATTTTTAGCGTAAATGAAAAAATGCGACCGTGAGAGTGCCTCTAAATGCCGTTGTACTTCACACAGTTTATTGCAGATAGCCAAAGAACCTTTTATTGCAGATGTCTGGCTTTTTAAAAAATGATAGAAATATATTCAAATAATTAATATTTATAAATTTTGTTTACATATTTTGCCCTAAACGGCCGTTATAACGCTTTGTTTTAGACAGTTTTAAGGCTCTAGTCTCTTAACCTGTACCTGGATATGGCCAGTTGTCGAACTTATCCAAGAAATTGTTTGCCGCAACACGCTCAGAAAAAATTTTTGGTCTAGATCGAAAAATGCGACCGTGAGAGTGCCGCTAAATTCCGTTATACCTCATATCGTTATATATATATATATATATATATATATATATATATATATATATATATATATATATATATATATATATATATATATATATTTATATATATATATATATATATATATATATATATATATATATATATATATATATATAAATATATATATATATATATATATATATATATATATATATATATATATATATATATATATATATATATATATTAGACTGGTCGTTAAAAACTAAATTTTCCGAGACGCCCCCCAGAAAAATTCTTTGTGGTCAAAAAACCACAACGTCACTAATTTTTTTTTTTTTAAGTCAAAAGAACACGTGCCGCAAAATCATCGAAGTTTATTTTTTGATAAAATTGTTAATATCTCATAAAATATGCAGATGTCAAAAAAAATCACATAATCTTTTTTGTAGGAAATTTAATTCTCTACAAAAAAGGTCCAAGTCATTTTTTTCTTAAAACCTATATTTCTGATGATATTTAGAAATAAAACTTGAAATTCTTTAAAACTTGTAAAACCAAATGATGAAAATTTCGACGAAAAAGTACTAATTTTAATTTTTTTTGTCACGATTATTTTTTTATACATTTCATTCTATAGCATAAGAAAAAAATTAGGACTTTTCCGTCATTTTTATTTTTTATGTTTTTTAAAAATTCCGAAAACTTACAAGTTCATTTTCAAAATATCTTGAGAACTATACGTTTTCGGGAAAAAATGACATGGACCTTTTTTGTAGAAAATTAAATTTCCTACAAAAATGGTTATGTGATTTTTTTTTGACATCTGCATATTTTATGAGATATTTGAAAAAATCTACGAATTTTTCAAAAATTCAACTTCGACGATTTTGCGGCACGTGTTCTTTTGATTTAAAAAAAAAAAAAATAATGCCTTTGTGGTTTTTTGACCACAAAGAATTTTTCTAGGGGGCGTCTCGGAAAATTTAGTTTTTAACGACCAGTCTAATATATATATATATATATATATATATATATATATATATATATATATATATATATATATATATATATATATATATATATATATATATATATATATATATATATATATATATATATATATATATATATATATATATATATATATATATATATATATATATATATATATATAAATATAATTTTTTTTGTTTTTCCGTCTCCGCTTTACATATATAGTCGTTTGGCATCAAAATTTTTCCGAAATTCCGAGATGACGGACTTTGCAATAGGTAGATTTTTATATGAAATCTACCTAATACTTTCACACAGTTTCAATGTGATTGGAACAACTACATATAAATATTTTCTTGACAACATGGTGAGGTTTATTTAAAATATAAAATGTTACATTTACATCCAATATAACAGTAGTTGAATAAAGCTAATAACTATTTCCTTGAAAAATTGATTGAACTATATTTTATTTTCACATAAAAATTTCGTTTGATTGTCTCAACTACATCGTTCTATAAATGTACAGTTGTTGAAACAATTTCGTAGTTCTATTCGCCATATCTGCCCGCACGGTGAGGTTGAGACAACTGCATTTCGATTGGAAATAAAACATGTTTTTTCAGTGTGCATTTTGTGTTATGCTCACGCTATTGACAGAATGTGATCTTGTGTCAAAAAATGTTGTGCTATAGTTTCTTTTAATAAAAAGAAATGCTATATTTTTTTGTAATTCTAGCCCAAGATAGCGAGATTTACTGATTTTCATTTTATTATCTTGTTAATACTGTTTTCTGGTGTTGATCTGTATATTATCGGTTTGGCTGATTTTGGTTATTTGTGATAAATCACTATATTTGTCTCTATTCCAAACACAAATACAAATGATTAATATATTTTGTGTGAGTCTAAGCATTAAAACTTTTGCCCCGTTTAAATCTTTTTACATATGTTTACAAACATTAAAATCCCTTTAGGAAACAAATTCAAATATATTTTTAAAGCATTTCATATAGAAAACTACATATCCATATCAATGCAACGCATGCGTTTTTGTACCTGAACTTAAACAATATTCACTTCTCCACTAACGAATTTCGAATGAATTCTAAATTTAGTCTCTCCAATTAAATTTTTCTAATCTAAGAGAAATTTCATGTAACGAGATGCTGGATAATAAGGGAATAACTAAAAACGTTTGTTTGATGAAAATTATCTCAAAATTTTCTCAGATTACATTATAAATTCGTACCATTAAGTTGGAATATTTTGATTTTATCTTAATTCTTCGGCATTTTTGTTTGTTTGTGAAATATAATAATTTATTAAATTAAGAAAAAAAAAATCAATTATCAAGTGAAGCATTGTAATAGAAGTACAGGTATTAAATTTAGTGGTTGTGAAATTAGGAAAATCTAGTGATTTTTGTGAAGAAAAAGAAAATTGTGGGCAATAATTTTATTTTCATTACGAAAAAAATATAATCCGTAGCAACGGTTAAAATAGTAGAAAAAATTATTTCGTTTAAGGAAAAACATAACCGAAATTTAGTGAGATCGTGGTTTTTTGTTTTATGTGCTTATGAATATTTATGGATAAATTTCACTTCAATTATGTTAATGGTACGTTGGTATGTTTTTTGTTTAACACTCTTTTTCCGACCAATGTTCAACGAATTTTTCAAATTCTTTTCCAAAAAGAATGAAAATAATATTTATTTAATAAATTTGTTTTTCTTCAAAATTTATTAATTCAAATTTAACATCTCAATCAAAACAAAGTGTTGAGATATACAAAATTCGAATATCCCAAAATAATTGATTCTATTATTTTAAAGAAAAGGAAAGTTAAGTAAAAAGTTATTATATTAAATTAAAACTTATAAATAGAATTTTAGAATCAATTTTTCAAATAAAATTTTTTGCAATATTTTTCTTAAAGAAAATATTGATTGTATTTTAAGAATAAGACAATTCCCTCAATTACTTTATAATTTATTTATTTCATGAACTTTGTATAATTCAAAGAAAATTATTTTAATAGAAATAATGAATCTATCTGAAACAGTATAATTTTACATTAACCTTTTTGTCATATATGAGAAATTTCGTTGCTAATGGATTTAATGATAATTTCATTCTTTTGTGTTCGTTTGTTGTAAAAATATTAAATAGCTTAGGGAGGAAGAAAATCTATAAAAGAAACAAATTATGAAATAAAATATTCCCACCCATCCCCGGTTTCTATTGTAGAATGGTTTAGTTACACGTTGCAAGAATAAAAAGATTTTATCTTTGTTTAGGAGAGTTGACCAATATGGAATTTAATAATTTATGGCCAAAAATTCCTCGAAACAATTTTAAGAGTTAAGCCATTAATTTGAGGAGAAAGACAAAATAGTAGACGTTTGGAAACCATTGGAATTTTTCTCACTCTGCAGATTTGGAAACGTATGCAGGGTTATAAGAAAGGTTTGGATATACGAGTAGCTAGTCAGACTGACTGAGTCTCGTAGATCGGGAAGAGGCTATAAGTTTTAACCAATAAATCTCAATTCGTATCCTACCATAAAATATTGGTTTATGTCAAGCTATCTATCTATTCTTTAAAAAACATAAAAAAACAAACCAACAGAATGTTGCAGTAAGAGGTTGGTCTGGTGGTCCGTGAAGGTTCACCAGTTGGTAGCGCACGTAATATGCCGCTAGCTCGATTTGCACGGGGTTATATTGACCAACAAGTCAGTACAAGAAAATTTAAAATTAGCTACGCGTGCCGTAAAACACCACCAAAATTCCCGGACTGCGAAGAATCACAATGCCACAACTCTTCCCAAATTATAAATTCACTAACATATAATTATCATACTATTAAAATCACAAAAAAAACATAAGAAAAATACAAAAAAAAAACTTCCCTGTAGCTATTAATTTTTATTTGGTTTTTCTGTTGCGTCCCAAAACTGTTTAAACTTAATACTTTTAAAACCATCATTTGCAACATAAAATCTTTGTCCTTTAAATTTTTTTCTTTTAACTAATTAAAAAAAACTCAGGTTATTATTTTAATTTTAAATTAGAAATGCTGGTTTCAATTACAAACATTTGGAAAAATTTATTTATTTTCTTTTCTTGTCGTTTTCAAACTGTCCGCTTCTAATCTAGAAACTGTCCTTGAACCAAACTCCACTATCTCTACAAACTCACTGTCCACCCCACTCAATAATCAAAAATTAAATTAACTGACTAACTGTCTGCTCAACTACCAACCACCAACTCTCTGACTTAAAAAAAAACAATTGAATAAAATTCTCATAGCACGGGCCGAAAAGAACATTGTCAGCATAAATTCTTTTGCGCAAAATTATTTATTTCGTGATTTTTTCTTTTAATTATTTTTTTAGTTTTCATAATTAAGCAAAAATAAAAACCAGTAACAAAATAGCAAAGAACTTAATACGGCTTCCGGCAGTTTCATATTTAAAAAATATTTTAAAGGAAATGTGTTCTTATGAACAAGTAGGTTAAGAAGTTGATTCAATATGAAGATCTCTATAGCATATTATTATAGGTAAGGAGGATGAAAAATGCAACAGACCAGTTTTAAATGAGTTGTACCCTGTCTCGGGGTTACGAGTTGGACGCGATTTGCCCCATTTTGATAAAAAAATATTTGTGACAAAATTTTGTGAGTCTTTCAAAAGCTAACTGATGGAGTTTTAAGTTAAATTATTGTTGGTAGTTTAAGTGTAAATGAAAAACTGGAGATGGATTAGGTGTAACAACGGCTCAGTAGGTTTTAGTGTGGCATACAACAGCTTCTGTTCCGAACCTAACCTGGTACAATGTTTATTTTATTGCAATATTTTCTTGTTAAATTTAATAAACTATGAAGCTCATTTGAATAATATTGACATCAATTAAGTTATATGAACGGCAAGGAATCCCTTAATAATTTATCCACATTCTCCATAACACTCACCGGTTAAATCGCTGCATCGCACAAGTTTTAATTTATTTGTAGTGCAAACTAATATAGTTTTTGTAAATGGTAGAAGCAGGGACTTTCAAGTGCATTTTCGATTATGTAATAAAATCGTAGAATCTGAAAAACTACGTTTAAGGGACCAAATAAAAAAACACGTTACTGGATTTTCAAAATGTGGTAATCTTTTCAACAATGGTAATCTTTTCAACAATATTTACCGTTCAAATAACACCGAACCCGACCGAATTTGAAAAATTTTGTTTTCCAATTTCCACTCTTCCCCTCAAAATACAGGGTACCGCTGTTCGGAGAGAATTTTCGAAAATGCGTCCAAATTTAACGATTCCAATATTAATAAAAGTAGATTTGTTACTAAAGAAATCAACCTTTTACACGAAGATGCATTAAATGCCTTTCAGAACGCGTCCAAAAACAAATGTTTATCTCGTCGAGGGTGTTAAGTGGTTCACCATTGACTCTGATTCCCGAGCTGGAATTGAAATAAGATTTTGTTACGGATCATTCGATTTTCTAAGCACTATTTCAATACATTCAGTTCTAGTGGCTTATAATTCTAAACTACATAATGGTTAGATCCATTGCTATCGTATGGATAAAAATCTTAATAAAATCTTGAATTACAACACATTTTATTAAACAAAAAAATTACATAGTCGAGGAAATTTTGGGACGATACCAAACAATATTAGCATAACGAACTTAACAGAAGAAGGTAAGAAGTGCTGATCAGAGCTTACCTTAAAGATTGTGTACTCAAAAAATACGGATTGTATTTTTTTTTGTTTAAGGTGATTTTAGTTGCATTTTAGCTTAAATTTGAAAAATAACAAACATGTAACCAAAACTAAAAAAATTCAGACACGTGCGAATAAAATTCGCCCAGACCATAGACGCATAACAAAATAAATGTTTTATCGTAAATGTCAATAGTAAATTACAATCACATCCACATTGATCAAAAATGACACAAAAAATGTTGCTTCAGGCTAAATCTTATCCATAGCTGTTTATGGTAACTCAAGAAAGATTCAATTACAGCTGGTGTGTTGTATAGTAATGAACATGTAAACACACCTTTATTATTTTATATTTAGTTAAGTTGTAGAGACCAGCTTAAAACGTCATCATAGACACAACTTGTTATAAAGATGGTGAGAAACAAACAACTATTAATATTGATCTCTTTATTAATAATTATAATAAATATAAATGTATAAAAATAACAAGTGTCTTTTAAATAACAATTAAACTATCTTAGAGTATCAAGATAGAACATGGCGCAGTTGATCTAAGAAACCAGATAATCGGATCATTAATATATATACAGATTACAAAAACTTAACCTAAAAGTTGATGAAAAATAACGTGACGACGTGTTCAGTTAAAAAACATTTGGTAATAAACCACAAACAAAATATAATAAAAACAAAGCAAACTGCTTATAATAAGAAGTTTGAGTGAAAAAAAAATACTTTAATAAAATATTAAATATTCATCTAAAATCGTGATAATAATTTTCACAATACAAAATGGCTGTATCATACAGGCTACCATCAATATTAAAATTAAATGGTAGCATAAGTGATAATTGGAAAAAATTTCACAATAACTTCACAATATATATGAAGGCAACTGGAAATGACCAAAAAGAGACTGATGTGAGAGCGGCAATATTTTTAAATCTTATTGGAGAAGAAGCTTTGGAATTGTTTGAATCATTTGATCTCGATGAGGAAGAACAACAAAACTATGACGATGTGGTAGCTGCATTTGAGGCGCATTGTACACCAAAAAAGAACATCATATATGAAAGACATATATTTTATAAAAGACATCAACAAGATGGAGAGAAATTTGAACTATTTTTGAGTGATGTACGTAGGCTAGCCAAAACTTGCGAATTTGGAACACAGGAAGAAGCATTGATACGTGATCGTATTGTGTTTGGAATTAATGATCTTCAGCTTCAAGAAACCCTGATTAAAGCGGGTGATCCATCTATGCAGAAGACGATAGACACGTGTAGAATAGCTGAAATAACTAAATGTCAAACGAAGGTAGTACAAGGGGATGAAGTTAATTTTATTAAAAGAAATTCAGGTAATAATTTTCCAAATTTTGTTTCTAAAAATAATAAATCACAAAATGTTAATTCAAATAATAACAATAGAAATTTAAATAAAAATTTATATACAAATTATAATAGAAATTTAAATAGAAATTACAATAGGAATGAACAAAATTCCAAATTACAAAATTTAAATAGTTCAATTAAATTATGCAGAAAATGCAATGGTAGTCATGAAAGAGGTAAATGTCCGGCATTTGGCTATAGATGTTTTAAATGCAAAATTTTAAATCATTTTACTAATTGTTGCAAAGCAAAAAATGTCAAGGTTATTGAATGTGACATGAACAATCATGACGACTATTGCATTGACACTGTAAATACGAATTTAAATATAGAATTTCAGAATAGTTGGCATGAAACTATATTGATTGAAAAATTGAATTGTAATATGAAATTAGACACAGGTTCTGATGTCAATATTTTACCTTTAAATTTTTTTAGACAATTAGAGATAAATAATAATGAAATTTTAAAGTATGATGTAATTTTGAGAGCGTACGGAGGTTCAGAAATTAAACCGGTTGGAAAAGTTTTGTTGAGAATTAAATATAAAAATATTAATTTAGTAGAAGAATTTGTGTTGATTAATGCCAATTTAACACCAATACTAGGACTTACAACATGTAATAGACTGGGGTTAATACAAAGAGTGCATAGCATAGTTGGAACGAAACAAACTTTTGTTCAAAATAATAAAGAAATTTTTGAAGGTTTAGGTAAATTTCCACATGAGTTAGAAATACATTTAAAAGATAACACGACTTCTGTTACAAAGCCGCCTAGAAGAATACCTATTAAAATTAGGGATGAAGTTAAAAAGCAGCTAGATAAACTAGTAAGCTTAGAAATAATAGAACCTTTACATGAACCGATAGATTGGATAAGTAATCTTGTGGTTGTGGAAAAACCCGATGGAACAGTGAGATTATGTTTAGATCCACAAGATTTAAATATGGCAATTAAAAAAGAACACTATTTAATTCCATCGTTGGATGATTTGATGGACAAATTATCCGGGATTAAGTTTTACACAGTTTTTGACCTAAAAGATGGGTTTTATCAAATTAAAATGACAGAAGACTCATCCAAACTGTGTGGGTTTAGCACGCCTTTTGGCTGCTACAAATTTTTAAGACTTCCATTTGGTTTAAATATTGCTCCAGAAGAGTTCCAAAAAAGGAATGAAAAAAGTTTCGGAGACTTAAATGGTATATTTATCTACATTGATGATATTCTCATAACAGGTAAAACTGAATCAGAACACGATATGAACTTGATGAGTTTCATTAAGAGAGCAAAAGAAGTAGGCGTAAAATTTAATATCAATAAATTACAATTTAGAGTGAAAGAAGTAAAATTCCTGGGTCACATTTTTAATGAACATGGAGTTAGTCCAGATAGAGAGAGAGTGAAAGCAATAACCGAAATGGAACATCCTAAAAATAAAAAAGAGCTACAAAGATATTTAGGTATGATAAACTACTTGAGAAGTTTCATACCTAATTTGGCTGAAATGACACAACCTTTAAGACAGCTGTTGCGTCATAATGTAGACTTTTTATGGATGGACATACATACAGAAACGCTTCAAAAATTGAAAGACAAAATAACTAGCACACCAATATTACAACCTTTTGATGTCAATAAACAAATTGTAATTCAAACAGATGCTTCGAAAAACGGAATTGGTTGCGTTTTGATACAAAATCGAAACCCTGTAGCATTTGCGTCCAGAAGTTTAACGGACGCAGAGACGAACTATGCACAGGTAGAAAAGGAAATGCTCGCCATTGTGTTTGGATGTATTAAGTTCCACCAATATATTTATGGTAGAGTGATTGAAGTTAATACAGACCATAAACCATTAGTGGGAGTAATTAACAACGAAATTTGTAAAGTTAATTCATCACGCTTGAGAAGAATGAAATTAAAAATAATAAACTATGAAATAAAAGTAAAATATGTACCTGGCAAAGAGCTACACATAGCTGATCATTTATCACGATCATATCTTAAAGGAAATCCAGCGGATGAATTTAAGGAATTTACGGAAGTAGTCCATTCTGTTAATTTGACTGATGAAAGAAAAGAACAGTTCAAATTAAAGACAACTGCAGATAATGTATTAGGTGCGTTAATAGATATATATCAGAAAGGCTGGCCAAATGATAAAAGAAAGGTTCCTGATTTACTCAAGTTTTATTGGAAATTTAAAAATGATATTTATGTGGATGAAGGTTTAGTTTTCTTGGGTGAGCGAGTGATGGTTCCTCGAAGTCTCAGAAAAGAGATGCTCAAAAAACTTCATGAAAGTCACATTGGCATGACCAAGATTAAATCAAGGGCAAGGAACATATTATATTGGCCTGGTATGGATGCTGACATAGAAGAATATGTAGCACGATGTCAAATATGTGAAAAATATCTTTCAACAAATAGAAATGAACCTCTCATTCCACATGAAATACCAGATTTGCCATTTGAGAAAATTGGTTGCGATATATTGTTTGTTAGAAATACGGACTACTTAGTTGTAGTAGACTATTATTCTAAATGGATTGAGATCCTTCCTTTGGAAAATAAACAAACAGCAGAGATTATTAAAAACCTAAAGAAAGTTTTTTGTACCCATGGTATTCCCAAAATAGTTATAGCAGACAACATGCCATTTTCATCGGTAGAGTTTGAACAATTTAGTAAAGAATGGCAATTTGAGCTTAAAACATCTAGCCCAGGCTATGCTAGATCTAATGGACAATCAGAAAAGGCAGTTCACATAGCGAAAAATTTAATAAAGAAAGCAATGGATGATAATAAAGATTTGCACTATGCTCTTTTAGAATATCGAAATCATCCTGTTGCAAATCTAAATGTTTCACCAGCTCAAATTTTGATGAGTCGCATCACTAGAACTAAAGTAACTATAAAAAATAGTTTATTAATGCCAAGAGTGGAAAATGACATTAAGGGGAAACTTAAAATAAATCAAGATAAAATGAGAATATTGCATGATAAAACAGCACATATTAGAAAAAATTTTGATGTTGGGGATAATATAACATATCAAAAAGATAAACGATGGATTCCAGCAAAAATAATAAAGAAACATGAGGCTCCAAGGTCTTACATAATAAAAAATGAAAATAACAGAATTCTTAGAAGAAATAAGAAACACTTAAGAAAGTCATTGAATGCACCTCAGTTTAGAAGAAGAACAGACATGGCATTGAACAGTGATCAAGAAACGGAGGGACAACAGAATAGGAATAATACTGATCATGAAGAAATTAATTTAAATAGTCAGTCATCTTTGATTGACAATGAACAAAGGGGATATATAACAAGAACAGGAAGAATTTCTAAGCCTCCAATACGGTTTCAAGATTACAACATGATTTGAGTTTAATAAATAAATAAATTTAATAAGTAAATAAATAATAATAATAATAAATCTTACTGTACCTTAGTATTGAATTAAAAAGGGAGGTGTTGTATAGTAATGAACATGTACATGTACAATAAAGGTGTGTCTTTATTATTTTATATTAAGTTAAGTTGTAGAGACCAGCTTAAAACGTCATCATACACACAACTTGTTATAAAGATGGTGAGAAACAAACAACCATTAATATTGATCTATTTATTAATAATTATAATAAATATAAATGTATAAAAATAACAAGTGTCTTTTAAATAACAATTAAACTATCTTAGAGTATCAAGATAGAACAGGTGTAAACGGAAATATGAAATATAAAATACGGATTAATAGAATTATAAATTAATAAAAGTGTTCAAATAATATTTCTTGACTAATCAAATTTTTTACTGCAAAATAATTTTTGTAGTACAGATATTGTATCTGCCATTTATAGTATTTTTTTTTTGGTTGTTTGTTTATTTTTAATTTTTGGTAACATTAATTTTGTTTAACGCCTCGATAGATTTATAGGCCAGAATAAATAAATCCAATTCACGTATAATGCATAAAACATAAAAAAATATAAAGAAATAAAAAATGGCAACATTTTCTAAACGACCCGGGTAAGAAAAAGCTAAGGGGCCAAGTCTGGGCCAAGACCGCGCCCTAGCTTTTGGTGGTTAGGCCAGACTTAACATTTTCAAACAGCCCAAGCTTGGACCAAGCTTGGACTGATGTCCTGGGGCCAAGTCTGGCAAACCAGGCTTGTGTCAAGTCTACCAAACCAAATATTTTTCCAGACCTCCTTTAAAAGTGTGGAAAGAGGTTGTGGAAATAGTTACACATATGAAAATAAAATGCACAGAATATAGCCTGCTCATGTTTACAATGCATTAGACTGGTAAATAACGCGTAATATAATAACCTGACCCAAAGCTAACTAGCCAAGGCTTGGCTCGTCAATACTGGCCCGAGTTCGGTCCGTTGTTCATTGGCAGCTCCTACCCGGGGAATTTCCCTCAACCGGTGATAAATTCTCATAATTTTTTGGAAAATACCTCAAGCAAGTGGCATTGATAAAAGCCCTCGGCCTCGTGTTATTTTATATCAACTTGTTTCCGAAATGTTCGCTAAAAATTATTTCGAATTATCACCGCCGAGATTACTACTGAAAATTAACCCATATACAAATTTTTTATGACCTTCTCACAAATATCAGATAAAATTTTTTCCTGGCTTTAGCTTGAGATAAAACATCAATCATTACCTCAAACTTCATTTCTTTGCTTCGATACAAAGGTCAAGAATTGTATAATAATATAGAGAGGTCAAGAATTATAAAGAAATGAATCTTTCTATAAAAAACTAAATATGAAAAGTTATTACTTGACTGATTACTGATATAGTTTTTGAAAATACAAGAAAAATTTAAATAAAATAATTTAGCATCATGCCTGCTCTATACGATGCTGCGAACACCTTTTAAAGTTAGACATATGATGGTTGGACATTTTGTGTGACCGATGCACAAAGAACAAGCATCCAATGTTATGTGTCCAACGTTGGCGTTTGATTACGTTCAGAAAACGTGTTATTATTTTGAAACAAATCAAAGATATTTTCTGTTACAAATGACTTTGGTAATTGGTTATGAAATTTGTAGCATTGCTATACAATTCGTTTTTTTAATGTTTATAATTAATTTGCATTACTTATTCTATATGGCTCATTCCAAGTACTTTGGGATCGCAGAATTTCCAAACAATAAAATCGGCCTAAATCACAATAAAAAATATCATAGAAAAATATCTTGTAGTCCCTAGGCCGCCCACGCCGATTTCATTTTCACCTTGTCAGACCAAACTTTGTCTGCTATTGTCGAGTCCGACAACCCAAACCCAAACAGACACTTTTTTGTCGGACAAGGTTACCTTCGGGTTCTAAAACAAATTTCCACCAGTTATAGTTAAAAAAAATTGTGGTAGTAAATTTACAAGATCCTGGGCAATCGACATTTTTTAGAGCTTGCCGAACGAAAAAGCGAATAAATCGAGGAGACTGTTCAGCAAGTTTTTGGACTCGTCAAGGACAGGCGCATCAAGAAATATAAAATATGTGGTAATCATCAAATGAAATCGACGGCGTGGGCCCAGGGACTATTGGCAAAATACTGCAAAAGAAATAAGTGTCAATGTAAACATATTAGGGAAAATAAGGAACTGCTTATGTCTATATGCAGGACTTTGTCCAAAAACTAAGACATTCCTACACTGCCCGATCTAGAATTAAAGTGGAATGTTTTCCTAATAATGCTCCTATTTTGTTTGTATTTGATATCAATATTAGAGCCACAGCGCAGGTTAATGATGAAATTAATCGCATCAAGAACTACTTCAAATGTGAAAATATATTCTTTTTCGTGTTAGCTAGCTGCCAATACGATTCATCTTCGCAAGATGAAAGCTAATTCTAATTAAAAGCGAACTGTGAACCAACATTGAAATTATTGATGTATGACATTAATTTCAGACACTGAACAGTAAATCAACAAATCAGATCGTCATCAAAAGTTGTATTGTCTTATCAAGTTAAATAATTTTCGTTCAAACAAAATAATTTTGTAGGTTTGCTACTTGTCGAATTTTCTAAAAAGGGATTGTAAAGGTTCTTGAAACTCTCATGATGTAATAATAATGAAGGTGAATCAGAGTACACTGCATGTAAATTTCTGAACAAGCAGAAGTAGTTAATAAATAGACCGTTTCAAGTTTACTATTTCGAATAACTTTTTAGTTTCTGGGTTTGATTAAATAGAGAAAATGTTAAAATTGAGAAAAATGGCTAAATTTTTCAAAAATTTGGAAAGTGCCTGAATATAATCAGTACAAATTTGCTTTTTGTGATAAAGACATATAAAAAAGAAAAAATCTTCTAGATTACCATTTCACAAAACACAAAATAAATTTTTTTTCATTAGATTTGTGCCAAATTAATAATTTCAAGAATAGTAAAGGAAACCTTCTAGATGTTATCTTTGCAAATGTTACATCTAATTTTGATCTAGTCAAAGTTTCCCTAAATTTGACATCAAAAAGCTGTCTTCACCATCAAATACTTGAGTTAACGTAATTTGGGACTGAGGAACAATGTAATTGTCATTAAAATTTCTTATGACTTTGACAAAGCAAATTATGAAGCAATTAACCGTGAATTAATTTCTGTTATTTTGAATTTAAACTGTGATTTTGATACATTCGTTAAACTCTGCGAACAATTTAAAATTGAGGAACAATATGTTCGTTACACAACATAAAGAAAAAAATGTTTAAAACTGATCGATGATTCTAAACAGTTATGAAACTTTATTAAGGATAGAGGTAACAATAAAGGAAATTCCACTTCTATGACTGTCATGGGTAATGCCTCTTCAGAACCGATTTTTATAGCTGGTATATATGCACATCATTTTGAGGTGGCTTGTCAATCATCTATTTTTTTTAATAAAACTGAACAGTTACAGATTTCACCCTCAGCTGACAGAATATGAGGAATCAAGCTTCCACTCAAGGAAATTTGTGATTCAATTGAGTTTTTGAGCATTAAAATGAATCCAAAATTCATTAAGAGAACAATATCTAGTATGGCAAAGCATCTTCACTAGTTATTTAAACTTTCTCTAAAAAATGGAGATAAGCGTGAGATTTCCAACTATATCTAGGTATTGCAATTCTGTCCACCATTCCTAAACTCTTTGAAAAAAATCGTGAGTCAAAAATTGAACATAATTCTTAGAGACTTGATCCACACATAAACAACATGGCAAATCAACAGGTAAATCAACAATTTCTAATTTTTAGAATATAGGGGAGAGTTGCCATATGCGTACCACTTCATTTTGAACGCAGTTTAAATATTCTTTAGTAGGCATTTTAGCAAATATTATGATTTATATCCATTTGTTGACTATCAAAGGTGCAATTTAACATAATTTTTTAACTATTCATTGATAGATCATTGTGATATGACCAATTTCTTCAGACCATGCAAAAAGTACGATTAAGGACACCGGTATCCTAAATGGTACCAGCCAGTTTCCAATATCGTACCTGATGGGAGGAATTAAAGTTAGATACAAAATCATAAACGTAATTTTATTTCAATAACTTAAAGTTTAACATAGAAAAAGTTTAACAATTCAACATAAAAATAAAATGTAATATAACACTATGTGTAATAAGTAACTTAAGTTACTTAACCAGCAATTAGGACAATAATAAATTGTATCTTGTTTCAATACTCCTCCACAAGCTTCATGTACCCACTTCCGGATCTTTAAGCAGTGGATCATGTTTTCTATATAAGCATTATTGCAGAGAAAACAGAACCACTCGTTTTCATTTACCACTTCTATTATAACTGGACCAGCGGTGCTTGTCGATGGCATGCAATCAACATTTTTATTTTAGGTTTGCTTTGCCTTCTTTGCCACTAACTCCTTTTTGTAGCGATTGCTGCTAAGCACTGTTGCCGGTTGTGCAACCCTACGTCTTTTTTCGAACACTTTCGGTGATGGTTTTGGACTAATTTCTGCGAGAGAAACTTTTTAGGGGGCTTCAGACCTGTTAATCGCATTACTTTTATTAGGTATAACTACAACTTCAGGTTCAAGTATAGGCTCAGGCTCAGTTTCAGGTCTTGTTGTATTTAATAATTCGCTAGGTGCAAAATCAGCATCGCTAAAAACAAGTCGATTTATTGACCAACATCCGCTGCCTTTAAAAGAATTAACTGCATTTCTGCAACAGTATCTTAAATCGTACCAGTACAATTTCAAAAACTACAGTGTGGTACGATTTAGGAATAAGTCGTCCCGTCAAATATTTGAACCTAACCTTACAATATTAATATCATGTTTCTTAAACTCCATCAAATAAATAATAAAACATAATCAGTTCTCAAAAGTATTTAACACTACCTCAGAAACTGTACAGTTATATGAAATACAGTCGATTGAAATCGTTTAAAATTAATATCAAACCTACCTGAATATTTTTTACTTCTGTTATTCACAAGAACATACTTATACTGATTGACATTTTGTTTCTACTTTATCGGCTCAGATAAAAGTTAATATGTTTACCACCAGATTGCATGAAACTGTAATAATTATTGAATAATGGCACTGGTACGATTTAGGTGACCAGTGCGCATATGGCAATTCTCCCCTACTTCTTTCATTAGACGTCAATTTGCATCTGGTCTACAAGTTGACGCTAACTTTTCCAAGGCCTTCGATAACGTAGATCATGCTTTATTAAATTTTAAGCTTACAAAATATGGAGTTAGGGGCAAAATTTTCCAGTGGATAGAATCTTATTTGACGAATAGACCTCAGGCGGAAAGATTTCAAAGTAACCATTCACGGGCAATCAATGTTACATCCTCTGTACCTCAGAGCAGTCAATTCAATCCTTTCTTATTTTTATTTTTTATTAACGATCTCACATTACTGCTCTGAGATTGGGATTTATATTTTATTTATAAGCTGAAGATTGAAAATAAACATAGTTATTAGGCCAACGACCGATGCTTGCCCGATGTCCTTTTATTTAATTTTTTTTCTATCCTATCATGAAATATTGGCTTATGTCATATTTTGTATGTGATAGGATTTAAAGATTCGCTAATGCATAGTATGTCTTCAACATAGCTGTGGGAGCAAAATGTTCTGGATATATAGTTAGCTTATATCCATCTTCAATTAATGGCTAACTATTGTTACAGATTTCGCGTAGTGATAATTATAAAAAACAGGTGCTCCGGCAGTCTCCACCACTTTGTGGGATAATCGCTCAAAAGGTTATCAGTTTTGTCCTATATAAATCTCCATATTTTGCTTAAGTTTTATCAAAATAAGTTCATTACAAAAAGCTGTAGCATTCCATCAGACATAAATTCTGTTGTACGAATAGAAACAGAAAAAATTTTTTTGCCATAGGTTTAAATGCAGAACTGTCATACTTTTAGCATATTTATCAAGTTTGGTCAAAAACAATTGTCAGAAACTGATATTAGTTTCAAATAAACAGTTGCTCGGGAGGCCTCCTACCACTAATCGCAATATTGTCCAAAAACTAATCGGTTGTTTGTCATTCAAATATCCATCTCTTGTCAAAGTGTCATCAAAATTGATTAATGAACGATTTCTGTAAGCTCCCAACAAACTTTACAAACAAAGCGAGAAAGTCAGCAGCTGTATATAGTGAACTCCCCGCCACTTTGGTCGATGTGTCCCAAAAGCTGATTTTTTTGTTCTCACACTTATTGAAACCTTTTTCATAAGTTTTATCACAATCACTACATTGTAGTGGATAAAGACATTGAAAAAATGCAAAAAATTGTAGAAAATAAGTTTGTTTTTGCACTTCAAAAAACGAAAAAACGAAAATTGAGATTCAGAACTGTTCTGAACCGCACTAAATATTTATGTACCAAGTTTCTTCCAATTTTATTATCAGGTACATATGTATTTGAGATTTAAAAAAACGGTGCTGGGGATTCTCCAGATTGGGGGCAATATCGCTCAAAAACTAACCAGCTCCTTGGAATAAATATTTGCATCTTTTTTTAAATTGTAGTCAAAATTAATGACGAACAACTGTGTGTGCTACCACCATAGGGAGCAAAATAAAAAACAACATAGTGAAAAGAATGAGCTATTGTATGGTGAAACCCTAATCCTTTGTCCATGTTCCCCAAAATCTAATCAATTTTTTCTCATATTGATTGAAACCTTTTCTTAATGTTTCATGAAAATCGATTTGTAACTGTATACTATAGACTAAACACTTTACCGTAGGGATAAACACTTTCACCCATTTTTTACCGGAAGTGATAAGCCGAAAGTTAATAAGCAGAAATATTAAAAATAGTACTAAAACCTTATATATATAGCAAGTGTGAATAAGATTAAATGGCAAGGATTAGAAATGATTGAAGATTCAAACTTAAAATTAATTTTGAAATGAATCCAGATAATTATAAAATGCCTTGAGAACCATTGAAATGTTACCGTTGAAATAAAAGTACAATAAACTTTAAAATCTGTTGCCATCGCTGATAAAAATGCATTGGTCTGATTTGTCTGGCTTCTAGGAGGAACTTCAAAGCTGGAAAAGAATACATTTTTTTTAAAACTTTGTTTTTATAAATCTCGTCATTTTTACAAATGCACGTTAAAGTGATTAAACAGCACTTCAATGTCTAAGTCCAAGTATCTCCTTTAATTTTATTTATATTTTTGTTGATATCTTCAACTGGTACAGTGCAACAGTGGGAGCAGATTTCCATTTTCGAATTAAGAGTTCGACTTCTTCATCAACGCAGAAACATAAAATTTCTGTGCCATAAAATGAAAACTGTTAATTAAAAATAAGAATGACGGCTGTCTTCATTACCTGCGAAATATGATGATGGAAGGGGTAATGGTGTTGGTTGTGTTTGACGCAAACGCATAGGATATTGATGGAACTTTCATATATTATCCGAATTTATTTGAAAATGAAAGGTGTGGAGTCATTTAAAAAATAAACAAAGTAAGAGAGAGAGAGGGGAGAGTTTCTTGAACAACTATTTATTTGAACCATCAATTTAACTTTTAATCCCGGTATTCAACTTTGCTCACACTTTGTACACAAGGTTTTGTATTGTTTCCAACAGTTCTTCATCCAATGCTCTCCATTTCGGCTCATCACTGTCGGTAAAACATTTTTGACTTCACCACAATTGAAAATAAATTGAAGTAATGCAATCGAACGAGAAAAATCTAACATATCCCAAATTGTATTTTATTGTTCGTTTTGAACCATCCTGAATCTAAATAACCCAAAAAGTGCATATCTGTTGGTGAGTGGGTAACTGGGTGGTTTATAGGTGGATGTTTGGGGGTTACAAAACTCATGGGTTCTTGATAGTTTCATCAAGTGAACCCGTTTCATCATCTTGATGGTTTCATTTGGTAAATGATTATGGTTCACTTTAAAAAGGAAGATCTGAATTCATTTTGAAAATGGCGGGTGGGTTAATGTTTTCGGGTTTTCCGAAAAACTGTTTATTTGAATTTTGAACTAATTCTAATCTTGGCTTTCAATATTATTGAAATTTGTGTAATGAAGCGCCGCTTCGTTGAATAACAAAGAAGTGGCATAGCAGGTCGCGTACCTAGCGAGATTTATTTATAGCCCCAGACCAGCTGCAATCTGTGAGATCGAGCAAGAAATCCTGCTACTTCAGCACAAATAAACATTAAAGTACGCGAGAAACATGATAAGTACGGAAATGAGAAAAAGCAAGTGAAAGACGGAGACTCTGGCGACCCCCGTATATGATGAGAACCACGATCACCACGTCCAATCCCAATCCCAAAACCCTAACACATTCACAAGCTCTCGCACCTCATCCACTCACTCACATACACACACATACACACATACTCACACACATCTGTATACATCCATACCCATATGCGCACTCACACTACGCGATACCGCCCGGATACCATATTCAACCAACCATTGTAGCTTGATATGGTTTTCATTCGGGTGGATGTATACCATATGAGATTTACAGCCAAGATGTAAACGCTTTTGATGGCAAACAAAAAAAAATAACTGCAGGAAAGGAATATCAGGCGATGAAAAAAACATGATGCTCTACGGCTTGAATACAATGACTAAATTGAGGTTTAACCAAACGAGATGCATGTCATTAACAGCTGTAGTAAACTTCTAAAATCATTACTTCCGAAATTATATTGACAACATTTTCACATTGTTGTATAACAAGAACCATCGCATGGACTAACAAAAATACCCGTAGAGACGCCATAACTGAGAAAAACAGCTGACTCACGTACTTTATTCTTCATTCCATCATCCAACCTATGATAACCCACATCTATTGATTGATTAAATCGTGATAAACCAATTGTTTTTATCTATAATTATTTCTTTTTTGTTTTTTTTGTTTGTAGCAATAAATTTTTGTCTCCCAATGTTTCTGGAGAATTATTATTTACTTGTTTATATTTGTAGTCTGGTAGGCATGCGCGCAAGCATCAGATACACTCGCTCCTACGTACCCGCATTCACACGTCCATATACACACGCTCATAAACCCACATATATATCCATTATCATTCCTAAAACAAATTAAATTAAATTAAAATTCGACTTACCCCATCTAGATACGCCCACACATATACACACATACACATTCATACATACATAAATACCCATAATAATAAAAAGAATATGACTCACCCCATCGTTAGTCCAGACCCCAATCCAAATAAAAATTCAATTGTTCATTCCTCCTCGTCCCGTTCATTATTGGAAATAAGCACCGTGTTCCGGACGACTGCAGTGTTGGACCAATTGTTACGCTCTAAGCCCGTTGATGAATATGAAGAGTGTAGATAATAATAATAATAAAGCAAAACTCGTTGAAGATAACTGTGGTCGTGACTTTCCTGAACTGCATCAACTAACGTGCATTCGGAGGTTGACAGTACATAATACAAAAAAAAGTTGACACGGCGGTGTATCAAAAGTGTTCAGCACCCCGGATGTAGTTGCAGCAAGCGATAAATTATTTAGGATAAATTCAGATCTTGAAAGTGTTTACCACCCAGTCATATTCACTGGGCCATTTCAACTTGAAAAAACCGCTATCATCGACTTAACATAATCACTTCATATATATGGGATCAGCTTGTATGGTATAACCGTTTATCACAGCACTTAGCAACAAAAATATTATCACATAAATTCAATAATTATTTTATTCAATTACAATTATAATTCAAATATAGTTTTTACACAGTATTTTGCACCGATTTGGAACAATTAATTGATTCTAATAATCTTATGTTTTTAATAGACTGACAGTTTATCACAGTTATTTGTATCGTATCCTAACACAGAATTTTCAAAAAATATATATTTTGTTTTTGTTCAATACAGCTAGACTTTCTTATTTTTTTTTAAGTTACACAGAATATCGCATGCGAGTGGAAAAACAAATTTCACAAATTAAACTCAAGTAAGTAAACAAGTAATTGGAATATTTTTAATTCAAAGGTGTGGTTTGAAGTTTCTCAGAAAAAAACTCCACTTCACATTTTTCGTGTTTCGGTTGGGATTCGAACCTACCTCGTCAGTGCCCGGCTCAAATCCTTGGGCAGACAATTTATCGATTACGCCGTTGAGGCGATGACAATTTCAAAGTTGAAACTTCATCACTTATTTATTTTTACTTTTAAGTTGAATTTTTCCACTGTCATTAGACTCCATATTATGGAAATGTTTTTACATTATATGGGATTTGCTGCATTAAATTTCTTGACAATACTTTGTGTGAATTCATAGAATGGCAAACATTTCTATTCTAATTAACATCCTAAGTCACGATTGTAGTCATTATTGATTGTTTCCAATCAATGTGAAATAAATGGCTGACACTTTTCAACTTAATTAAAAATAAATAAGTGATGAAGAAGTTTCAACTTTGAAATTGTCATCGTCTCAACGGCGTAATCGATAGCGTGTCTGCCCAAGGATTCGAGCCGGGTACTGACGAGGTAGGTTCAAATCCCAACCGAAACACGAAAAATGTGAAGTGGAGTTTTTTTCTGAGAAACTTCAAACCATAACTTTGAATTGAAAATATTCCAATTACTTGTTTACTTACTTGAGTTTAATTGATCTCAAAAATTCAAAATTAATTTAAATTCCCTGAATGTAGTCTAATGTTATTACATATAGGACTACAAATTGACAAAGTGTCAGCCATTGATTTCACATTGATTGGAAACAATTAATAATGACTATACAATCGTGACTTAGGATGTTAATTAGAATAGAAATGTTCGCCATTCAAAACTATTTTAAACAGTTTCACATCCCACTTGCCGGTTGTCACTTCCAGTAAACAAATTTTGTCATTTTTTTGCTCACAAATCAAAATATATGTCTATTGAGACATTGTGGTCTTCGTTTAAACCAATTTGTTATAAAGCTTTGATTGAAGATGTAGATTTAAATGATAAGAAACTGATCATTACTAGAACTGATTGCACCGCTAACTGATTTTGATAAAATTAGATATATAAGGTTTTTGCAGTTCTCATATTAATTGTGTATTCTAAATTTTGTTCTATCATTCTCGGTAAAATTACGTAAGTTGTAGTTTTATTGTTATAACGTTTTTATAATTTTAAATACTAAATATCCATGACAACAGTTAGCCATTAAGTGAAGAATTTGATGGATATAATCTAACTAGGTTTCCAGAAAACTACGTTTTAAAAGATATGGTCTGCCTATACATCAGCGTTGTCAATATTTGCGTTTGTTTTCTCACGCCAGTTAATAAAAATTCTGTTTACGACTGTCCAGTGAGGTTGCCTTAGATTATTGATAAATTGTTGTAAAATGTTTACTGCTTTATATTTGGTCTGGTGTCTTGAGTGAAGTTGAGCTAAATAGAATAAATTGTTAACAGTTTTTTGATATCTATATTTATAAAATTCTCGTGTCACAGTGTTTGTAACAAAACTCCTCCGAAACGGCTTGACTGATTTCCATGAAATTTTATGTGTATATACGATAGGTCTGCGAATCGGTCTTAAACTATTTTTTATACCCTTAAGTGATAAGGGGGCCCTCCCCCAAAAATTTTTTGTATTTTTAGATAAAATTTTTTATTTTTATTTTTTTATGATTTGACATTAAAAAATACATAAAATTCTTAATTTTCCCCCTTCTTCCACCAACCCCCATTATTTAATTGCGATATTAGACTGGAATACTCTTTAATACTCCTCCGAAACGGCCTGACTGATTTCCATGAAATTTTATGTGTATATACGGTAGGTCTGAAAATCGGTCGTAAACTATTTTTTATACCCTTAAGTGATAAGGGGGGCCCTCCCCCCCAAAATTGTTTGTATTTTTCAGATAAAATTTTTTTTTTATTTTTTTATGATTTGACATTAAAAAATACATAAAATCCTTAATTTTCCCTTTTCTTCCACCAACCCCCATTATTTAATTGCGATATTAGTACTGGAATACTCTTCAATTACTCCTCCGAAACGGCCAGACTGATTTCCATGAAATTTTATGTGTATATACGGTAGGTCTGAGAATCGGTCGTAAACTATTTTTTATACCCTTAAGTGATAAGGGGGCCCTCCCCCCAAAATTTTTTTGTATTTTTCAGATAAAATTTTTTTTTTTATTTTTTTATGATTTGACATTAAAAAATACATATAATCCTTAATTTGCCCCCTTATATCACTAACCCCCATTTTTTAATTTCGATATTAGTACTGGAATACTCTTTAATTACTCCTCCGAAACGGCCTGACTGATTTCCATGAAATTTTATGTGTATATACGGTAGGTCTGAGAATCGGTCGTAAACTATTTTTTATACCCTTAAGTGATAAGGGGGGGCCTTCCCCCAAAAAATTTTTGTATTTTACAGACAAACTTTTATTTTTGTTTTTTTATGATTTGACATTACAAAATACATATAATCCTTAATTTTCCCCCTTCTACCACCAACCTCCATTTTGTAATTGCGATATTAGTACTGGAATACTCTTCAATTCTCAGTAGTCGATAACTGATCAATCTATTAATCTAATCATCTATCTTCTATCTACATATCTATATATGATAAATAAAAATGCAAATGTTCGTTGGTTCAAAATAGGCAATCTAGGAATGTACTGGATCGATTCTCTTGAAATTTGGACACAATGTTGCATTCAGCATTCATACAGAAAGGTTATTATATAGTTTTTTTAGCAATATGTGTTTTATATAGGAATGTCAGCTGTCAACAAGCACAAGTGTCCCTCACCTGCATTAATCTCAATTCAATCTTTTTATGGTCAAGTTTCACTTAAAGACTTAATTTAATCGATTAGTTATGTAGGGGTGATCACCCATATATTGTTTTGTCCAATTTATCAACCATATTGGTTGATTACCGGTTAATTGTATCACCACTCCAGTGTCCAGTGTTATTGTATAACCAGTGTGTTGATGGTTGTTAATGGCTTTGTATAACAGCACTTTGACCTAAATGGAAGTAGTGCTAACCACTAGACCATTCAGCTCATATATACATACATTTATATACATACGGTCATAAAAATGTTCTATTTCATTTTTGCCCATTGCGTGGAAATTGGTTCTATTGTATATTATACTAAATACTTCCACACGGAATGGCATTTTGATAATTTGTTTGAAAACCAGATTTCAAAAAACGATTTAGTGCATTTGTTCAAAACAGCAGTTGACATGATGTATGTGATACATATATAAGTTTCAATAGTTCAGGTTGACAAAACGCCTGCTAGAGGACATGTGAGAAGATTCAAAGCTCGAACAATAAACGAAGTGACAATTAATAAAGTCGGCAATAAATTTCAACCGGGATATATTTTTGTCAATAAAAAAAGGATTAATGATTCGAGGGGAAGAAGATGAAGATTTCCACATTTGAAAATGCCGTCAATTGTTTTACCAATTCATGGTAGATATGTGTGCAAAAAAATTCGAAACAGAACGTTTAATATTCATTCATTTAAATCAAACCAAGCTTTTCTCTGAAGTACCAGTTTATTTGCGAGAGCTAATTTAATATGACGGTTATTCACAACTAACGCACATACACAAAATCATTTCAAATGCATACGGCAAATATCCGATGCCAGCTTCGATAAAGATTTGTAGGAAGTTGTGACGAAAAATATGTAACATGAGCTTTCCAGAACACTGAATCCACGGAATCCAAAGTACGCAAAGTGATATCATCAAGGATTCAGTCAGTTACAGGAAATTCAGTTACATGAAACGATGAATATCCTTTATATAAAAGAAGAGCCGCCACAGAATGGCACTAGATAATCTCTATGTCTGAACCAACAATGGAGCCACAACAAATAATGTATAACCTGCAGAAGCATCGAGAAATTGAACATTAGAAACCTGTAGGTTCTCTTTTCTTAGTGAGCACTGAGTACATTGAACATATGGGTACTGCGAACGTTTGTAAAGCTATGTATGTTTTGTATACTGTTTTATATAGAGATGACACACCTCTACTAATTAAACAAGTTACTTAAATTTTTTTTTGCTTACTTGAAAACTTATTTGATCGCTAATTTTTCATATATCCGAACTGATCGGCTAGAGTGCTGATTATTTTGCATCCATATTTTTAAAAAGATAAATTAAAAATTATGCTATCATTCTCATTACCACTTTTTGAAATCATTGCTACCACGTCAACAAAATGTCTGTGCACAAGCTTTATTTATAAGCGTAGCAAAGCACGCCGGGTCCTGCTAGTAATATATAATGTTCATCTATTACAGAGTAAATAAACGATTGCGTTGTTTTTAAGGAGCTTATAATTTGTTCTTTTAGAGAAAGATTTAGAGCATCCATTATCGTCATTACTACCCATATCAAATTTTTAATTCGTCAGTTAAGTCCTGTTTCACTAGCCATAAGCAAGGTTTTTCTTAAGGTGTGGATTGTATTTGTTTTATATTTTTAAGTTAAAGATAAGAAAGTAAAATTCAAAATTTTACTAAGATTTAATATATACTAACTAGAACAACTAGAACTTCAGTTTTAGTGTCATTTTCTGTCCTAGCTTTTTCATCTACAAATACATTTTACCGTTATTTATACTTCAACCAAGTTGACATTGAATGATGAACATTATAGATCTATACGAATATGGTCGACAAATAAAAATTACTGGAGAACGGCAACTAAACTGATTTTTTTCAATTTTTAGCATGTTTTTGCATTTTATTTCTATTTTAATTGCATTTCTCTCCATTATATTTACATTTTATTTGCATTTATTTACAATTTAGTTTTATATTATATAAGCATTTTTTTTTAATTTTAGTTGGATATTTTTGCATTTTTTTCAATTTATTTACATTTTTTTCATTTTATTTTTATTTGTTGTGGATTTATTTGCATTTTTTTGGAATTTTATTAGCATTTTATTTTGCATTTTGTTCGCGTTTTATTGCATTTTTTTGCGTTTTATTTGCATTTTTGGGGATTTTTTTGCATTATTTTACATATGTTTTTCTATTTATTTGCATTAAATTTGTATTTTCCTTGCTTTTTTTTCATTTTCATTTCATTTTTTTCATGTTATTTGCATATTTTCTGATTTTTTTTTTGCTTTTCATTTGCAATTTGTTGTATTTTACTTGAACTTTTTAGCAATTTTTTGCGTTTTTTTTTCAGTTCATGCATGTTATTTGCAAAAACAAATGAAATGGAGCTAAAACGCAAATGAAATGCAAATAAAGTGCATAGAAAAAGCAAAGAAAATGCAAAATTTGCCAAAAATATGCCAAAAAATTCAAATAAAATGCAAATAAAATGCAAAATAATACAAACATAATGCAAATAAAATGCAAGTAAAATTCAAATAAAATGCAAATAAATTGCAAATAAAATGCAAAGAAAAGCAAAGAAAATGCAAATAAATGCAAAAAAATTTCAAATAAACTACAAATGAAATGCAAAAAATACAAATAAAATACAAATAAAATGCAAATGAAATGAAAATAAAATACAAAGAAAATTCAAAGAAAATTCAATAAAATGCAATTAAAATTTAATCAAAAATCGATTAACCCGTTTGAGCACAATTTAACTTTAACAATACCTTGTCTCTAAATTTCGAGTCAAACAAAAATTATTAACAAATGAAACTCGAGGGCTGGATAAATAGTTCTGAAAAAATCCAGTCTAAACTATCCGTCATTGAAAAATAAAATAACACATCAACAAAACAAAAGAACTCAATTCTAAATTCTTTCTCTCTCCTTCTTAATCTCTTTTAAAAAAGCTCAATCATAAACTTAAAGTTATTATCCTTTCATTTTATTGTTTCAGGAAACTTACAATAAGTCAAATTATAAAGGAAGTATTGTCTAAAAGATATCCCATCAAAAAATACAATTAAATAAAAAAACTGTTTCAAACTTCTCTGATAACAATATTTTAGTTATGAATTAAACAAAAATAAAATGGATCAATGGATGCCAGTCTGACAAAGGAAGGAATGTATATATTTTTTAGATTAATTTTTGGCTTATCAAAAAGCTATGGATGGCGAAAATCGTATTATTTTAAATGTGGGTGGTATAAGGTAAGCTCATTTTTCATTGTACTTAATCTTTTTAAGCCTATGTTAGGGTACATACCAACATGTTTTTGCTATATAATTTTGACAAACAGCCAAGTTTTGTATTTATGTAAAATAGATGCATGAATATTTTATTTCATAATCAAAATGGAATTCATTATATAAAGTATGTATATTAAAAGTATAAAAAGAAATTTCATAAATATGGAAACGTAATAAAAGAAAAAATCTCTTTCATAAATTGATACAACAAACCCATTACTTAAATTTATATCTTTAGTCTTTACATGATATTATACGCAGCCGTTTGTGTAAAACTTGCTTTACCGTTCCTATTGCTTAAGGCTAAGGGTATGTTTAATGCGTGGAACTATATTCCAAATATCATGTTATGGAAAAATATATTCATAAACAAACACTTATATCCGCAGCTCATTGTTAGATTATCACAGCACCGTCTACTGTTAGTTATTAGTTTTGAAACTGGACTGCGTTTAGTGAATTATACATATAACAAATTTTATTTTGATGTTTTTAATTGCTCAAAATTTAGTTATGTGTGAACAATTTGATTTTATTGAAGATTCTTTGTATTCTCAGTACATCGAGGCTTATAAATATTTTTGTTCTTACAATTTAATCTAATGTTTCGAAAAGATTTACGACTTTTCTTTCATTTGTAATCTTGTTTCTATATATACCAAATTTTATGTTTCGTTTTGTAAAGAAACGTGGACCATCATCTGTGTTAGATCCACACAATTGGAGAGTGTTTTGTGTTTTAAATATAATTCATAAATTTATGTTTATTGTTTTTGAGCTAAAAAATAAATACGCTTCAAATAAAATTGTTAAATGGAATTCAGAGGCTTTTCAGATAAACGAACGATGTTTAAGGATTGTTTTTTCAAACCTATTACAAATTTACAACCGAAAATAACATTCTTTTTTTTTTACTTTTCACTGTGGCCGGGTTCATATCGATCTGCAAGCTCCGAGTATGCGAAACAAACAATAATATCTCTCTCATTGCCGTGAATATAGTACGTACCTAATGAATCTGTCCGTCGACAAGAAATACATTTTCTTTATACAGTACCTAAAGAGATTTCAAACTAAAAGCAAAACTCAACTTCGTGATGCAACATAGGAATTTGCCATTACTTTATTTGCGCACCGATCGATTCATAAGCAGACTAAGGTCACATCGAATGGAATCGTTTTTTTAGCGTTCTGGTTTGACGATTAGAGGTGCATTCTTTGTAATGAAGCGCTGCTTCGTTGAATGACAACGAAGTGGCACAGCAGGTCGCGTACCTAGCGAGATTATTTTTGCCCCAGACTAGCGACATCCTATGGGATCGAGAGAAGAACACCTGCTACTCCAGCACAAATAAAGAAAAAGGCAACTGAATTAGCTAGACTCTGGCGACCCCCATTTATGAAAGAACCACGATCACCACGTCCAAACCTCTACTTCAACACTCTATCTCACACTCTCACTCCACATACACTCGCGCACGCTCACCCACATGTACACACACATACACTTACCCACACTTGTACACCATCAACTATGCCCATACACACACTCACACCAACCCACTCATCAACTACTACATTCTTACACTCATACCCCAAAGATAATATGATGTATGCTCCATCAAATGAGGAGCAGCTCCGAATTATGGTAACGATATAAAACCAGTCTTCATTATTCAATCACTTTCTGTTAAAAAGTTTGTATAATTTAAATTAAGTTTAAGTAATCATAACATTTCAATTATCTGTGGACGAATTTAATAAGCTTTCACATACGTATTTGATTCATTATTGAATTGATTTAATCAAAATTTTACCATTCATCGTACTTGTGGCCGAAATTTTGATTTAATTTATGTTGCCAATGAGGCACATTTTCCGATGATGGAGGGCATTTTAATATTTAACCTCGAATTTCATGTGGTTTCTAGATTATCACGGACATTGCACATTGTTGGTTATACACAAATTAGTTTAAGGATGTTTTTCTTTTGTTAGCTTATGGAGAGGGCAGTCAATACACTTACGTTATATTTTCTGACCTGCCTGTGGTGTTGTTTGTTCGTAATATAAATAATTGTTCCTATCACCGCGGAGGACCAATCAGCCAAAAGTTATTTCAATATGTGAACACGTACCTCAATCAGGTTCACGCATGGTTAATGATGGTTAATTTAATTATATTTAGACGGCATTACTACACATATTCTCGGAATTCAGATTTTATACGAGCATTTCTGGTACCATTGGGTTCTGACAGACACACGCGCATGCACCGAATTCACTCGCTCATACATACCCACACCTGCATATCCATAAACACGCATTCGCCCGTACACCTATACACATGCACGCATAACGATAGACATACACGCCCATACACTCAACTATACAACCATGCCTAAAAGAAAGAAATTTAAACGACTCACCTCATGATGTGGGCGATTCCCGCGTCTCCACCTTCCTTGTCTCACCCTAGCCCGTCATGTTCCTCGCCGCAAACAGAATCAGTACTTCACGTGATATCTGCCCCTTTTTAACGTGGTGTTAGTGTAATTTATTATTGGCTGTACATAAGCTGGACCGCGTCAGTAATTACGGCACTTTATTCAAGGTTTTTACAAATCCTTCTTTTTGTCGTGGGTGATCGATAACACTCCGTATTGATATGAATAGTTTTAATAATGATACATGCGGTTTGATCGTAATGTTCCTTTATTATTGGTTTCAGGTTATGCTTAAATATAATAACCGTTATTATAATTTAAAGTAGGCTAAGTATTTATGATTTTATTTCACTACAGCTAACTAATTAACCACAAAATGTTTTCTTTTAGTATTTATTTTTGGTTATAATTAGATAATGATATATTAGATATTTTAATTTAAATTAGGCTAAGTATTTATGACCTTATTTCACTACAGTTAACTAATTAACAACAAAATGTTTTCTTATAATGATTATAATTTACTATTGTTATTTTTGGTTAGCGACACGAATATTGGAAATTTTTCTAGGGTACAACACGAATTTTAAACATGCGAGATACGGTAAAGTTTTTGTTTTAATAACCACTATCACAGTTCCCATTATTCGAATCAATGAAAAGATTAATACTTTTCGTATATATGACTTTAGAAATTGCATAAATAATTTAGTATATATCACAGACTTTAGAATTTGCATAAATAATTTAGTATATATCACAGACAAATTATTAAAATTTTGATTTTTAATATTTTAAATTTTGACTTTACAAACATACGTATACGGCACAATTTAATAATAATTAGAACATAAATCTTTTAAAAAATAAATAAAAAATTAAATAAAAAATTAGCTAGGTTACATTTACTATCACAGAGTTTAGTATACGCGGTTTTTATCCCGTCATGTGGCGTATTTATTTTATAAAAGAGTTTATTCAAAACATGTTTCGGTAATATTGATTACCATCATCAGTTGTATGTAAAATTAAACTAACATAAAACAACAAATTAAAATCAAAATAAGACTAAAAATGTTTTTATGAAAACTGTAACGGGTGTTGGTATTATTGTTATGATTTAATTGTATTAGTGATTTCAATCAGCTGTTGCAAGTAAAGTTTCAAAAAGAGAATTCTGTTTGAATATTAATTTGTCATTAAGAATTTGATGACTGTTGTTTTTAAAAGCTTTATATATTTCAAATTCTTCCAAAGTGTCCAACAGTCGACCTTTATTACAATAGTGTAATGATGTTACCTCTTCGTCGAAGCTTGTGTGGTTATGGCCGGAGCTTATTAAATGTTTGGCATAATTGGAAGTGCTGTTTGCTGTGTGGTTTTTTCCTGGTAGATGTTCCTTATATCATTTTAAAAGGCACCTTCCCGTTTGGCCGATGTAAAATTTGTGGCATGTTTGGCACTCAATTTTATACACGCCTGTAGATTTTGTTGAATCTGTTTTCGTTCTTTCTCTTATTTTGGCTTTCACATTGTGTTTCGTTCTTGTACCGATTTTGATATTGTATCTGTGTAATACATTTTTGATGGCATAAGGTATGAACAACGAATAATCAGAGCTAATATATTTTGCATCGGTATTTGAGTTAATTGTGTTGTTGTTGATTCGGCTCTTGTGTTTTTTAATTAAGTTGTCTATTAAGGTTGCGTTGTAACCGTTCGATTTTGCTATATATTTAAGTGTTTTAATTTCCTCTGCGTAATTGACAGTGTTTAATGGTACAGTCAATAGTCTGTTCACAAAGCTGTTATAAGCGGCTAATTTATGCTGCATTGGGTGATAAGAATTATTATTTATTGTGACATCACTACCTGTTGGTTTTCGATAGATATTGAAATCAATGCTATTATGATTGCGTGTTACTGATATATCGAGGAAATTTATCATATTTTGTTGTTCAAATTCAACGGTGAATTGTATATTGTTTGTTTGTTTGTTTAAGCTATTATTAAAATTTTGAATTTGTCTGTCATAACCATTAAAAACAATGAAAGTATCATCTACATAGCGGCAATAAATAGTACATTGTATATTAAGAGCAGAAAGTACGACATTGCTGCTCGTGCATGAAACTTGCTGGTTGAGGAGTAGCCGAAACCAGCAATCATGTCAGAGCAGCAATGTTACTTTCTGCTCAAAGTGTACATACTATTTTTTTAACGACTGCCGACATATTTGTTTATTATTAAAAAAGCTTAAATCATAATTTTAATTTTTAAAAAACAATATTTTTTTAAGTAAGATATGCGTTGCTAAGGAGGCATTTATATTATTTAGTTTTTGTTTAAAAAACATATCGAATGGACGTCAAGCTAAAAATTTAAATTAATAAATTATCTTTTTTTAAATAAAAAATAATTCATAATATGTTATAAATTATTTAATATTATGTCTTTGTCTATTATGTCTTTTGTCTTACTTTCTGCATTAGAGCAGAAAAAATTAAAAAATGCACGCTAAACAGCAAAAGCCAACTTTCTATTTTAAAATGATAGATAGAAAACATTATTTTCTATGACAGTCGTTAAAAAAAATTATTTTATTCTGTTGTACATTTATTGTGTTGTTAAAGATGAATTTATTTTCAAAATTATTCAGATAAATATCAGCCAATAATCCAGATAGCGGAGAACCCATTGCCAAACCGTTATTTTGTATATAATACTCGTTGTTATACTCAAAATAATTTTGCATTAAGATCTTAGTTAACAACTCTTTTGTTTCGATTATTTGTTGTGAATTTAAAGTATTATTGTTTTTTAATTGTTGTATTGTGATGTCTATTACTTCATGTACTGGAATTTTGGTGTACATATTCGTGACGTCAAAAGATGCGAGTTTGTAATTTGGTCTTATAACAATTTCATTCAATTTGTTGATGAATTCATGGTGGTTCTTTATACTCCGATTGTTATCCAAATGAATGTTGTTTTTGATGATTTTTTCCAAATGTTTTGACAATTTGAAATTCGGAGCTGTGGTGCAATTTATTAAAGGTCTAATGGGCATGTTATCTTTGTGGACCTTGGGTAAACCTGTGAACTTAGGAGCTTTTGGATTTATGACTTTAAATTTTATGTTGTGTTTTTTATTGATCAAATTATTGCATTTATTAATTGAATCGTTAATAGTTTTTAAATATTTTGCGGTGGGATCCTGGTTTAGTTTAGTAATATTGTTACTGATGAAGAAGTCTATGATTTTGTTGTGGCAATCATTCTTGTTCATAATTACAATTGTATTACCTTTGTCGGCTTTTCTAATGATCGTCTCGTTATCTGTGATTTTCTTTTGTATTTTCCGTAATGTTTGGTTTTCTTCTTGAAATTTTTGTTTTGTTTTGTAATAGGAATTATTGTCTTGTTTGATGCAGTTATTGATTTTATTATTTAATAGCACTCGTGCTTTGATTTGATGTTGGGTATTAGGGATGGATTTTAAAGCGGTTTCTATATTTATGATTTCATTAGTAAGGTCTTTTTTGAAGTTTTTGCAACTGGGGATGTTGTAATTAAGACCTTTGTTGAGTAATTCAAGTTCGACGTTGGAAAATTCAATATTGGTTTTGTTGACGGTTCTTGGAAAGAACAAGTTTTTTCGATCAGGAACGCTTTCATTAATGTGTGTTACTTGAGTGTGTAAGAGTTTGTCAATTTTTTTATTCTGGTTAGCTAATATTTTCTTTTTTATATTTCGTGTTTTGTTTTTATGTTTGTAAAGTCAAAATTTAAAATATTAAAAATCAAAATTTTAATAATTTGTTTATTATTGTGGCGTGGGTGTTTTTACACAAAATTTGTGAGTTAATTAAGGACATAAAATATAATAAATTTTATATAATTATTCACTAAAAATGAATATCACAGACTTTATGTAAAGGAAAAAAGGTAAAAGTTATTTGATTTCTAACGCAACAATTTCATTTAATGAGTATCACAGATTTTAGTTCGAATAAAATGACAAGTTTCATTTGTTTTATATCACATATGATTAACAATATCCACTCTACATTACCTCTCGATAAAAAAAACCATCAATACCATTCCGGGGTGTGGCTCTCCAAATCTTCCAGAACCAAGAAAAATACCTTCTGCCGCTATTTTGTTTGACTTCTTTGTCCTTTTTCACCGTCAAAAACTTGTAAGCAGCTGATTTCTACAAATCACAATCGACTACCAAGGATAGAAGTCAAAACTAAAAGTCACCATCGACTAAGAGACCTCTATATGAAAAATTGGCGTATTTATAGGCAAAATAAAAACGATTTTGCATCTCAAATCAATAAACTAAAATAAGCCCGTCCACTAAACAATCTCGTTCGAAAAATAGGTGTACTAAAAAAAAGAGTCTTCGCTAATGTAAGCAGAGACAACTACCATAAAACATATCTAGGAAATTACATTTACCAATATATCTACTAAGGATTTATTACAACCAACAGGCACTAAAATTGGAGACTACAACCAATTTATAGCAGAATACTGATTGCAAGATCTATATATGAACATAGTGGAATTATGAATCGATGATATTATATAACTGTTCAATGTTAATTTTTACAGTGATTGACGAATACAAACTGAATATAGGAAATCACACCGGAAAATAATCCACAACTGTTTTAGGGTAATTCCTGTTTTGCGAAAACTATTGTAGATGACAGTTACGGTTTGAGTTTAAAGAAACGAAAAATAACTATGAAGGTCTCAGCCAATGCAAATTTGATGTATCAGGGAATTATCCAACTGCTTCGTCGAGCACCAGGCTACTTCGTTACATCTTTGGAAGTGATCCCTTCGTGATCATTCAGGCATTTAAGATTGTAATCAACGGAAAATGGTTTATTTTCACAAATCTTACAGATAATACATGCAACTTTCAAAATCTGAAGAAAACTTTAAAAGATTGATTCTTTCAAATTTTTGAAAATTACTTCATGTACATATGACTATTTTGAATATTCAAAAACTCATAAAAATCTTTACATGCGAGTACTTACATTTTTAGGGTTCCGTACTTTGAAAAAGTAAAAACGGTACCCTATTGGTGAGACTTCGGTGTTCGTCCGAATTTCTACATAATCGATTTCCTCACAAACTATAAGTGCTATCAACTTGTTATTCTACAGTTATTCAATGTGGTTTCCCACACCTGACGATAGCAAAAAAATTTCAAATTTTTGTTTTTATCTATATTTTATGGACATAGATAAGGAGATAGTAAAACAAAAGTTTTCTTTAAGGAATCGAGTTTGGTTTAGAAAAATCGAGAAAGATGGAAATATTTAAAAAAAAAGTTTCTTTGAATTTTCGACTGTTTAGTTTTTGAGTTATGACCGAAAACGAGTGGTTTTTTTTGTCCCCCGCCCTTATCTACGAACATTACAAAAAAAAATTTAAAAAAATTAATGGGTGCAGGGATTTTGCTAAATCGAAACCAAAGTTTTTTTTAGTTCTTATAATTTCAAATGTTCATTGGAGGGAATTTAAAGTAAGAATTTTGAAAAAAAATTATATTTGATCATGTCATGTGGGGTGTCTATGAAAGGTGATTATTTTTATAGTGCAAAACAGTTTTTTTTGTAATTTTCGAAAACACAGTTTTCAAATGTTCATTGGGGGTTTAAAGTAGAAATTTTAAAAAAAAATTATATTTGATCATGTCATGTGGGATGTCATATGAAAGGTGACTTAGTTTTTTTAGTAATTTTTGAAAGCACAGTTTTCGACTTAATTTCAAAAAGGGTAAAATTTTTTTTTGGACCCTCCTCTATCTACGAAAATTACAAAAGGACAAATTTAAAAAAATTCACGGGTGTATGGATATTGCTAAATCGAATCTAAAATTTTTCGGGTGAACTTAAAATTCACGGGTGTAAGGATATTGCTAAATCGAAACTAAAATTTTTTTTGGTAGTTATAATTTCAAATAAACGTGAAACTATACTAACAAAAACTGTTTTTTTCTCAAATATTATGTACAGGGAACCCTTAATGAGCGGATTATATTCGCACTTGCCTGACTTTTTTCTTCAATATTTGATAGCTGCATGTATTATCTGTAAACTTATGAAAGTTATTAAAAAATTAAGAGCGTTTAAATATAAGGGTTCCAGTGCACTACACAGAGGAATTGGAATTTCTGACGACTCAATGGAATTTCTGAGAGTTATTAGAAAAATGCGGACACCATACCGAAAATATGGCCCAAATTTCAGAACCAAAAAAATCCTGAATTTAATTTTCTTCTTTTATCTATTATTGATGCTGGTTTCAGCACCTATAGTGATACTGTTTTTTTCCTTTACAACAATAATAAAGAAAAACAAAAAGAAAACTATTATTTAGGATTGCCACCAGGGTAGTCCCAATTTAAAAATCTCTTAAACCAAGGAAAAAAGATTAACTTATATTAAGAAAATCAACAAAAAAAATAATATGGATGAAATAACTTAAAACGCTTTCCTCCAAAACCTTTTGTTTACGGTTCAGAATAACACGTAAAACCCATTTTTCATCAGTGAGGGAACCATAGGTTCTCAGAAGTCTTTCTCATAACACTGGGTACGTGACCACGAGATGCTAATGAATTAGATGAGGTAGTATCTATCAGCAGCTGCCTTTAGATATCGAGAGACTATTGACCTATAAGGTCGTCCCAGCTCATCCGATCCCTCCTGACTACTTCCATTCGATGAACATCCAATTCGGCTATCTCAAGTGAAGAAAGGTACCAAATTTGAAAAGAGAGGTATATTCCTCCCTGTACCCTCCGAAAGGTAATGCTGAAGCAGCGTTATGATTACACTGTGAAAATTGGTTGTCAGTTGGTGAAGTTTTAATGTGGATTATTGAAAAGATCTTTACCGCTTAGAGCTGGACCAAACCTTGCGCATGTAAAATCCTCTACCCTCGGACTCTGCTGTTGAAATCGCGACATTCGCAATGACTCACCTCTTTGCCGTGGTTGTTCTATATGGCCCAACTTCCATAATGCTGACATCAAAGACTGCATAGCTATTGGTGTTGACCTGTAATTTGGTTGAAATTATAGTGACTGCATTGGTGATGGAATAGTTGGCTTGCCTTAGACGTTCTGTTGTTGAACAAGCAGAGCTGATTGTAACTGTAGATTACCCGCAAATTTGCGTCCTGCGCGTAAATCTTCCCGTCCCCAATTTTTGCCTAAAATATCTATTTATTTCTATGTAAAAAACGTATTTATTAATTGTTTAATAAAGTTAGCAAAAAGCTTTGTTTGTTTAATATTAAAAAAAATTATAATCAAAAATTATTAATAATTATCAAAATTTATTTACTTATATTTTTAAAAAATAGATTATACCCGGGTAAGAATTAGCTAATGGGTCAAGCCTGGGCCAAGACCGCGCCACAGCTTTTGGGGCTTGGGCCAGGCTTAACATTTTCAAACGGCCCAAGCTTGTCCCAAGATTGGAATAATGTACTGGGGTCAAGACTGGCAAACCAGACTGGAGTCAAGTCTGGTAAATCAGACTTGGGCCAAGCCTAGCAAATCAGACTAGGGTCAAGCCTGGCAAATCAATTTATCAAATACCAATTTTTTTAATACAAAAATACGATAAATTAAATATTTTCATAATTTTTATTTAAATTTCAAGTTTGGTTAAGTTATTTTTTTATAAAAGTTTTAACGAAGGCGTCTTCCACCCTCACGATCACCGCTGCCAGAAAAATATGAACTGGTAACACTTAAAATCTTCAATTTTTAATTTGAATCTTCGTACGTGTAATACAATAAACTGAATCTTAGTTCAGTCTAAGCATTAACAACTGGCCCAGACTAAAACCGGAGTTAACTAGCCAAGGCTTGGCTCAACAATACTGGCCCGAGGTTGGCCCATTGTTTAACATTGGCAGTTCCTACCCGGGTATTTATTTATTCCAAAAAAAATTATTTATTTAAATGTTTATTATTTATTATAAAAAAATATTTGTAATATTGTTCATTCATTTATTTATACAATAATGAAGAATAAGAGATTTCGCCTCGCCTGGTGACAAAGAAAAACAATTATGATACCAATGATCATGTTCACTTGAGCCAGAATCGCTCGCGAGTCTCCTCCAAAAATTGGCTCAATAACAGAATATCACACGAAAAAATCCCATACGAAAGAATATCACGTCGGAAATATGAGAGCAAAAAATCACACTATACGAAAATATCACATCACGAAAATATCACATCTCGAAAATATCGCATCCTAAAATCACACGAAAAATATCAAATCCTAAAATCACACGCGAAAAAATATCATGGAAGAAACACAGAATTATTAAAATTTTTGAGATTGCAGAAATGGGTACCTTCTGGTCTAATTTTGGAAATATCGCTATGGCAGAAAGGATAACAAATATTTTTACAAATTACAGTCGGTGTTCGAAGAATCGAAATGCTAAGAAAAATTGCTCATGTATGGTACAAGAAATCAAAAAAATAAAATTACATAATTGTGAAAAAAGGCAATCAATTTATTTTAGGATTCCTTTTATACGCAAGTTGGTGCGTGTTACCTGTTACCGTTCACTTTCTTGTAAACTATAATTCTTTTCGATCTAAAATTTCAGATAAATATTGCTTAAATGATTTGGGATCTAAATAAATAAAATGGGAGTCATTTATTTGATAGGGCTATGACGTGATATCATTGAAAAAATTATTACTAAGTCAAATACGGTATCATATGAGAGATTTTGTCTTAATGGTCGTTACAATTGTTAGCACAGAATTCTTTAAAATTTATATACACCTAATTCTGTTTTTACACGACAGATTGGTTCCAGAGAAAGACGTGTAAAAAAAATTCGTGTAAAAATATACATTGTATATATGGAAAAATGGAGGATTGGTTCCACTCTCAAGAAATCAGTACAAAAAATATTGGACACGCTGTTGCATTGGATAACACCACCATCAGTTCTGAAAATATAGTACGCTTGTATATATTATTCAATTGATGGCTAGCTGTTGCCATAAATTAGTTACAACTTAAGAAAATTTGTCAAATAGAAGTAGAAATTCAATAATTTTATCGAAAGTGGCAAACCAAAAATTTGGATATGCAGAATTATTGTGAGTTTTTAAAACTTCACCGCTTCACAATTACAGAATTTGGCTACTGATCCAATTTTAGTATTCAGGCCCAAAACGTAAACAAAATTCAAAAAAGTTGGCCAAGTGTGAATAAAATTCGCTCGCCGAGGGTTCCGTGAACGTAAAAGAACATAGTATCAAAAATAATTGACAAAGTTGTGTTGTATGTGTACAGTCTTTCTATTGCCAAATCATAAGGACATACAAAATGTATATTTCCTCTTAAACGTTAAACGATTTTGCAACCTGTGCAATCAGCTTCCATTCATTTCGTTCCGTGACTAGTGGACCCCAGTTTGGATATCCTGTATCACGAAGGTTTTGTATGATGTCATCACGTCAACGTTGTCTAGGTCTACCTTTCTAACAAACACCAGCTGGTTGTTTTTGAGATGCTGTTTTATCATTCTATCTAGTGGAGCCTTTTCTACAAGAAGACCAAACCATCTAATCCGGTTGGATCTAATGAATCCAATTACATCGCAGCTACCAAGGAGCTGTCTGATTTCGTAATCCATTACCATTCGGATTCTTTACTGATTCTCAGCAACTTTGCATAAACCATAAATTCTTCGCATGTCCTTCTTCTCGAATGTTGATAGAATTCTACAGTCGGTGCGATTCAGTGTCCAACTTTCACTTTTGAAGGTAGGCACAGGTCGAATTAATGCTTTGTAAAGTGCGACCCCGAAAGAAATTTTGATCGCAGAAGTCTTAAGTATGCGTAGAAAACTCTGTATGCGGCAGTGACAAGGGCTTTGATGCATATATGCCTGCATGTCATTTGACGATGTTTTTACAAACCCGAGGTATTTGAAGTTTTCAACGCGTTCCACTTTATAGTCGCCAGTATCCAGATTTCCGGGAGTTATGTTCCTAGATGTTGTTAGAAGTTTAGTTTTGCCGGTGTTGATGCATAATCTATGTAGCTTAGCATTTCTTTCAAGCTGTGAGCCTATTTTTAATATCAATTGTTCTACGTCCGAGAAGCGCAATAATATCGGCGTAACCAAGAATTTAACAAGATTTGTTAAAAATGCAGTTTTGTGTCTCGATTCGGATTTTTCTTATCGCGTTCTCAAGCGGCAAATTGAATAGTACGAACGCAAGTGCATCACCTTGTCGAACACCTGTTCGATCGTGTTATATCGAAAGTTATATCGAAAGGACCAGAAACAGTTGTTGTCGCGGATGATACTCTCATATGCTTGATTGAAATCAACGTAGAGCTGGAGATGCTGATGTTGTACTCATAACATTTTTCTATAATTATCCTTAAAGCAAAACATTAATCTGCGGTTGAACGGTTGGGATGAAAACCACAACTTGACGGCGCAATTGCTCGAATAGGATCAATTTTATTCTTTCTATTCAGTAGGCTTTGAAAGTGGGTGCACTATACTGCCAGCACATCACGTTCATTTGTTGTAAGTTCGTAGTTTCCATTTTTTACGACTGTGGATCTTGGGTGGTAATTTTTTGTCAGATTTCGAGCACACTTTCGAATTTCCATTAGCCGCATGTGGGTTGATGTTTTCGATACAACCTTTATATATTCGCGTTTCTAGAAGATAATCAGCTTGGACGCTTTTGGTGTTCCTTGTTAACCATTTTTCTTGCTTATGTTCAACGCATCAGCGGCAATAGTCGTCAAACCATTCGTTGCGATTTCGGTGGTCGTTTTCCGATTGTAGTTGGTTAGCACAGACGCTTGAGTTGCATTGGTTTTACGGCGGCAATGACTCGCCATGGTGTAGAATCATTCTTACTTTGTTCGTTCTTATGCAGTTCTAGAGTAGCAAAATCCGATGTCTTTGCCGTGCTGCCTGGGTAATGCTGACAGCATTAGGTTGGTGTATCGGAGACAATCAGAGTAAAAACTGATTAGTCAATGACGCTACATCACAGCAAATTGGCGCCTTAAAACGAATGCGACCCAAGCGTCTCTTCTCTATGTTAGGGGCGGCTGGGAGAGGGCGTCTATCTTGGATCAAGTGGCACGCTAAATAAACATGTAAAAAGGTTATTCTGATGACCTTAACATTATAACGGACCCATTCAAAAAATTTTGGTTGGGTCTGAGGATGACACCCTAACCCCGAAAAAAACTTTGTTAAATTTAAAAACCAGAAAAAGAATAACAAACCCGGACAAAAAACAGAATTTTTCATGGACGTGGAAAAGGACAGACTACCGAGCGCAGCCTGAGCGCACTTCATGCTCTCTAATATGTCTAGAAACAGAGGCTGAGAGGTATAGGGTGGATATCATAGCTCTGCAAGAAATTAGACAGCCAATAATCGGAAAACAAAATTTAGATATTCACTCTTTATACTGTAGTGGTTTTCCTTCTCGAAGAGAATTTGGTACTGGGTTTCTTGTTGGTGCACGCACACAAGGAGCCGTGATGAAATTCATTCTGGTCAATGAGAGGATCTGATACCTACGGTTACACGGTACATACAACAATATTTTTCTTATTGCCGTGCATGCACCTATTGCAGTTTAGACCGTCGACGAGGAGAATGCTTTTTACATACCAATGGAAGAGGTTATGAAACAAATACCAACATGCGACTTCATTATGGTTCTTGATGACTTTAATGGGAAGGTTGGAAGAGATATTTGAATCGAATGATAATGGTGAGATAATGACTGAGTTTGCATTATCAAATAAATTGAGAATTGCCAGTGCTTTCTTTTCGCATCGATCGATTCATAAGCAGACTTGGTTCTTACCGAATGGAAAAACTTGAAATCAAATTGATCACGTACTAGTAACAGCACGATTCTTTTAGGGGGATCTGGTAGCGCGATTATTTAGAGAAGCATACATTGGAAGTGACCACCCACTTCCTTGTATGTGCTAAGATAAGGTTCCACTTTCCAAATCCAGGCATTCCAAAATTCAGAGAACAGAATCGTTTTAACATCTAACCACTAAAGAATGCTGAAACAGAAGAGATATCAAAACCATATTGCCAAACATTGGAGAAATCAGGTCCACGAAGAAGAACTATAAACTGGAAAGATAAGCCGTTACAAAGCTATGTAGATGAACGTAGAGAGAATGGTGGAAGAAGTGTGAGGAGATTGAAAGCTTTAATAAGGAACATCAAACACGTTACTTCTTTCAACAGGTTAAAACCTCAAAAAGGGACCTCAAACTAGATCGACTGCTATTCAAAACGAAGATAGGAAGCTAAAAGTAGACCTTAAAAATGTTTTAGGCTTCTTAGTTTGAGAATTTTCTTAAGTGACCAGGATCAAGACGGGCGACGAGCGAAGCTTATTATATGACTGATGTCATACTCGGCCAAAGTGAAAATGTTATGAGTAAAACTTTCAAGTCACTTAAGAATGGTGCTAGAAAAATTGATCTGCAAAATAACTACGATAAAACCAAATATATGAATGTATTAAAGAAGGATGAGAAGAAGGATTTGATGTGCGGCGATGATCGAAAGTAGGGAGTTGAACTTTTAAATATTTGGGATCAATGCTTGACTCAAATAACAGCATACTTACAGATTTAAAAGCTCGAATCATTGCAGATAGTCGAACTTTCTACCCAATTAAAACTCCCCTTGGATCACCGTATTTATCAACTAGCACCAAGCTCAAGTTATACAAGACATTGATTAGACCGGTTGTGATGTATGGGTCACAAACCTGAATCTTTACAAAAAATCACATTTATCTGTATTTGAGCGTAAGATCGTACACCACATTTTTGGTTCACTTAAGACAGATGATGGCGAATACAGAACCCGATATAACTTTGAGATCAGCGTCCTTTTTGTCGGTCATGATATAATAGGTTGTATCCGGTCCAATAGGATTGCTTGGTTTGGCCATGCTCTACGAGCCTATTCACAGTCTGATTGAAATGGGCAACAGTCTGACCGGAATGATTAAAAAAATGTACGTTAGTACCACAGGGAGTGGGCAACCGCGAGGTAGACCACGACTGCAATGGGAAATGGATGTAATAAACAACCTTAAAAAAATCGGCTGCCATGGTAATTATGTCGCTATGGCGAATAACCGTGTTGAATATGCAAAGCTGATTAGCTTGGCAATGCCCCTACATGGAGCATGAACGCCAAAAAAACAAAATTAAACAAAAAAAGAAATACTAAATTATACCATCCGTAAATGGTTTATATTGAGACACACACTATATTGAAACACGCACTGTTCAAATAAAATTATAATTTATAAATTATCAACTCAAATATAATAAACGACAATAACTTAAAAACTGTGCACTTCACAATTATGTAAAAATTGCTATGTTTCTTAAAGCAAGTGCAAGTCTTTCAAATGACAGCCAGTCCAAAAAGATTTTTTCACCTTTCCCCATTTCCATCCCCTCAAAACACAGAAATTTAATTAGTGGAAGCCGTGCTATTTTTAGATAAAAATTTATAAAACATTCTCCCTTTTCTGATTCTGATTCGTATCACGGATCGTACAATAATGAATAGAGAGTAAAAATGTAAATACTTAGTGTATTTCTACTCTACATTTTAATTTTAAATAATAATAAAATAATACACCCCTTATTCTTTTTAAATTGAGTTTTATTTCACTAAATACGTATATAGCTTTCGTCGACAGTAGTATCTAAAAACGTTTTTAGATACTACTGTCGATGAAAGCATATAGCTTTCGAAATCCGTATTTAGTGAAATAAAACTCAATTTAACAAGAATAAGGCGTTTATTATTTTATTATTATTTAAATATCTTATTACAGTTTAGAACTTCTAAATTAAAATATTATAATTTAATTTTTTTTGGAAATGTATTGTAATTTGGAGCTGCGTTTAAAAATATATAAGGTACTACAAAAGAAATTTCTTTTCTTGAAAAATCGGATAAACGGGCGAAAAAATTTAAATTTAAAGGTTTAGTCGATTCGTGTTATTTCAAAAAATTTCGTGCATAAAGAAAATTATTTTTTTTCTCCAACTCGTGTTATTTCAAATTCGTGTATAATAAATTCGTGCAAAAACAGAACTGAGTGTATTAGATACCGACATAGTGTTTTTTACAATACATTTTTTCCATGATATTTTTTCGCGTCTTAGGACGTGATATTTTTACGCCTGCGATTTTAGGATGCGATATTTTTTCGCGTATGATAAAGGATGTGATATTTTTGATAAATCTGACTAGCTTGGGTACTAAGACCAAATTCTACCGAGCAGATTTTTTTACTCTTGAAATAGACAACCGATATGGCATCTCCTTATGGCAAGATGGACCAAATTCTACTACCCAGCTATGGTTTTTCTACCTAAAAATAAATTATTAACAACTAAAAACTATTGCCATTCTTGCAGAGTGCTTCCGAGTGCCAGACCCTAAGTCTCTAAGCTCTAAAAAAAATAGAAGAATTCGTTGAATATTGAAAAGACTGAAACCGAATTAAACGCCCCCTTGTGGTAGGGTTTGAGAAACTATGACTTGACTGGTGGAGGCTTCGACAATCACTCCCCTCTAAGTTGGAGAAGCGCTGCCTTAGCCTCCGCCCTTTGTCTCGCTTTTTTGATTGTATTTATTTTGGCCCAGTTTCGTCTGGCCCTTCTTAACTTTCTGGGCGGCACGTGCTCAGACAATGAAGCTGGCTGTTTCACTGCTTGAACCGCACGAGTTCAAAGGACCGACGACTTTTGGGCCTTGTGGCTTCCCCCCCGCGAGCCACATTTTATCAAAAATATTTTAATTTAAAACAAACCCAATTTCCAAAAAAAACTATTCCACAAAACGAACAGGTTTCAAAACATCTCAAGAAATTAACAAAACTGTTAGGCTTTCCAGTCTCTGGACAATTCTTTAATGCCAAGAAAGACACGATAGATCACTTCTTGTACCTCTTTATTGTAAACTCTCACTTCTTGGCCTTTTTGAAGGTATTTCTTTTCGGACGTTGTAGACCCGACCCTATTTTAGCTTTTTTTCTAAGGATTATCTTGCCATTATATAGCGTTTTTTAGTTTTTTGCAAACAAATCTAGCTTTTTCTATGTACCTTTTACGCTGTGTCTTCTTTCATACAGGGAAGCTTGGGGTTAAAAATGAAACTGCGATGTCCCTTCTGTTTTTTTTATTCTAAGTTAGGGATGTTTAGTGTTAATTATAATAAATTATTAATTAATGTCTCTGAATATCCGAAGATACCATGCTATCAGGAAAAACCCATGAAGGTAAGGCGTTCCTGAGATGAGAGACTCTGTTGAAAAAATCGCGTTGAAAAGCAACAGCTCTACACCTTTTTGTATGAACCGTAAAAGGATGAGCGACAACATTTGCTCTGGTGTTACGCGATAGGTTTGCTAATTCAGGTAAAATTGATTTAACTTCTGCAGAAGTTCGTTCCATACTGTATTTCCATCCATAATGTATTTGTAGAAAATTGTCAGATGAGCAACATTTCGTCTGTGCTGTAAAGAATCAAGCTCGTTAGTAAGAGTTGAGTTGCCAATCAGTTTAATAGCTCTGCGCTGAACAGAATCAAGGCACTTAAAATTACTATAATAAGCTCTACTCCATATGTGAGAACAGTAATCCATGCAGGGACGTATAAATGATTTGTAAATTAATAGAAGCTGTTCGCTATTAAAAAAACTTACGACATCGTCCCAAAAAGCCTAATTTTCGAACAGCGTTCTTAGCTAGGTTAAAAATATGAAAATTTCATTTCAAATTATTTTCAACTTCTACTCCTAGAAGTCTTAACGATTCTTTCTCTACAAGATCTTTAGAGTCGAACTTTAACGGATAATCTAGGTATGGATAATCTAAATCTAGGTATGGATAATCTAGAAAAATGACAAGCCTGTGTTTTGCTCGTATCGAATTCAACACTAAAAGCCCCCAATCCAAAATAGTTTTAGGGTCATTGTTTAATGAATCTATCAAATTTGTTCTACAGTTATTAAACGCTAACGATGAATATAATTTAGGGTTTTCATGAGACGCATGAAGCGTGCTGCTTATAGGGCTAATTGTTGAATTCAACAAATCGTCAATATAAATAAGAAAGAAAGTTGGTGACAAAGCAGAACCCTGAGGAACTCCTGCATTAGTTGAAAATACATCCGTTGAAACACCATCAACATTGACTTGGATCAAGCTTTGTATCCAAGATATAAGTTGCTCATTCAAACCATAACATCTTAATTTGTAAATAAGATTGTTGTGCCTTTATTAAACGCTTTGGAAATCAATCAAGAGCACGAATGTCTCACCATGATTTTCATCTACTCCTGTACTAACTATACAGAGGTACTCCTTTACTTCACTCTTATTGTTTTGTTATCGTGATTGCCGAAGTCCCAAGTCCCAAAACAATCTTATCTGGCCCATTGTAGCTAGTCTTCGTTGTGACCTGCTCCACACCACGTTTACAAACAAATCAGCGAATCAAATAAACACTGTTTGAAAAGTCTAACCAATACAGCAATAAACCATTAAAAAAAATTAAAAATGAATTCAAAAAACTTAATAACGAACATTAATTAAAATTATTATTAGCATTTCAAAAAATCAAAGTTGAATTTAAGTGAAGTATAATGGTTTTTAGTATTTAAAAAACTCTAAGGAAATCATTAGAAGTATATAAAATAAAATTTAATTATATTTCTTTTATGACATGCCATTATCGCTTTATATTTAAAATTTATAATTTTAATGTCAAAGAAAAATAAAATAAAAATGAAAATAAATTCATAACAGCTGTCACTGGTAATTAACAGCTTTTCAGATTTTCTGCAACACCCCAACCCATGATATATGTAGGTTAAGGCTCATTTTTGTTCTTTTATTAAGGTTAAAACATTTGGGTTACGTTACTGCTAATTACTACTAAATCATTATGTAATATGTGATATAGTATTTTTTTCATACAGAATGTGTTAATATGTATTGAGTAAAAAGTAGTTTCTAATATCTGATATTTTCAACTATTTGATATTTTCTAGTTCATGTTAGTTCAGAAAACTTCTTAAAAACAACATTTATTATGTAAGTATTTTTAGAAAAAAATTACTTGTTTTTCGCTCAGAAAAACGATCTTTTATGTGTCAAATGCTTCCAGTCGAACGTGTTTTCCATTATATGTTTGTCAAAAATATTCAGTAACAAAATGTATGACATTGATTCTTTCGATACACATGACACATTTGCAATACAGTGATCAAGTTCCTAATCTTGCATACAAATGGAAACGATCAACATAACCATCTACATTCAAAGTAACAACTCATTAATACTTAAATTCTACGATATAAAAGCAAAGCAGCATATAAAGAATTCATTGACAAATTTAAGGCCAGTACGGAGATTTCGTGTAGTGAAATTTCAACGCAAACTTCCCTTGCCGCATATTTGGCATAGTGCTATGCCCATTACATATACAGTTTCATCCGAAACCTTACGAAATATAGAGTATACTCGTAGCGATGTCTGTCTGAACGCTGAGGTAATTCCTCTTACGTAAGTAGGCATTCTGTTAGCTGGTGCACAGATTGACGCTGCGTACATCAGAATAGAAGAGTTAACACTGGCCAGTAAATTCCTTATCAATTCTTTCGCCCCACCAATTTTCGACATCAGTCTTGCAAGAGCTGATTGTATTCGCTTGGTTTTATCGCTGGTGTACGTCGTGTTCCCTAAAATCCAGCCTGTGATCTAAGATGACCTCAAGGTATTTTAGATAGACACACAATCGAATTAGTCATTGGTTTCCTACTTGGATTTCAACTGCTTCTACCATTTTACGACTTCTCTTCAGCACGATATCCGATTTTGCTCGGGTAGCTGCAGTTCGGCGTTGTTGAGCCATAACCCAACGATAAAAATTACGTGGTTCCAGTTATAGACAAAATCTGGCCTATTTTTTGGCATTACAACTATGGCAATATTATCTGCTTGTCCAACTATTGAAGTTTCTTGTGGCGTTTGAACACTGACGTTCCACAGCAAAAGTCACAGAACAGAACAGAGCGCGTCAGTGTACGTCTTAAGCTCCACAGCGGGGTCATATACCGAGGTCCTTCCGCCGAAGTAGTTGACTTTTTCCGGATCAAATAGCCAGGAACAATTTTGGCACAGTTAAACGCGTTTTTGACATCGAGAGCGATGACAACGCAGTACTGTTTCTTGTCTTTTAGCCACCTTCCACCCGCCAACGCCTTCTGTGCAAATTGTATCGATGGTAGCCCGTTGTTTTCTAAAGCCGAAATGCCACCAAGTGAGGCCACTTTGGCATCTGAAAACTGCTCAAATTGGTTAAAAACTATTTGCTGCAGTACTTTACCAGCTGTGTCAAGCATATGCATTGGTCAATATGGCAACGGCTCTGCCGGAGGCTTATCACGTTTTGAAATCAGTACCAGTCATTGAAAATTTTTGTTACTGAAAATTTTTGGGTTTCTACGTATTGTCGGCACCATGCAGTCCAGATGAACTAATTGTAGTGGCGTTTGGAGGACTTCTGTAAAAGGTGGCAGGAAAAATGTTACTATCGTTTACTAACAACACTCGAGGTAAAGTCCTCTTGTTGGGCAAATAGACCAGACGCTATACTAGTCATAATTGCTGGATACACTGATGCAACAGCTTGTTTACCTTAATTTTGGAGAGAAAAAATTCTATATGTAGAGCGCCCAACGGCTTGCTCGATACCTCGACTCTTAAAAGCTCGGACGAATTGCCGTTTGCCGTTCTTTACTCTTCGTTTTAAACTCTAAATGGAACTTTTTAAAACAAACGTCGATTTCTCGACGAGTACATTTTCGACGTAGTATAAGGTCTTTCTTTTCATAGACTAGCATCAGTTTTATTCCGCCAAAATATTGGATACTGTACGTTACCTTTTCTTCTGTAGAGCACTGATACATCGCAGATTTTTGCAAGAGATTCTAGTATTTCTTTCGTATCATGCACTGCTTTGGTTTTTGGAATTTCTATGCTATTTATCATAGAGTCCATAATTTTCTGCGCTTTCCATCTCGCTTGGAAGATTGGAATTAAGACGGCGTGTAGGTTTCCTAAAAGAGTGCTTCGTGATCACTGTGGTTGTACACCCCATTTTTTCGTAAGCGCGTAAACGTTTTATAAAATGTGCCTACAACTATGTACTTTAAAACCATCACATCAAGTCTAGCAAAGGCTTCCAGTACTGCCTGATTTTTACACAGCCCATGCACATTCCACAGCCCATGCGTTGAAATCACCTCCGTGAGACTGAACCTATTCAGTAGAGAACACTACGTACCTAGAGAGCACTAGGTACGATATAGCACCTGTACAAGTGAATTCCACCAATTTTCTCATGGACAAAACCCTCATACTGTTTGTTCGATTTGAGTTCAATTCGGAGAGCGCCACAGGTCCAAATGGTTGTTTTGCTATTCCGATCGTCCACCCAAATTTAATTATCAGCAGGAGTCTTGTACTGTTCACTTACAAGTTCAACATCAAGTTCTGCTCTCTCACAATCTCACGATCCTGAGGTGCTCTACAATGATTTAAGTTAACAATGGATGTGCTTGGACTTTCAACCAATCTAACCATTATGAACTGATGATCCATAGTAAAGTTTTGTCTATTTCCCTGTAACGGTGACCTTGACAGCCTATTACTCCTGTTGAATGCAGAATCTGGCTTTTAAAATTTGTCGTTGTTTTGTTGCAATAATTGGGTTTTGACGACTGGCAGTCGGCTTGCTCACTCACCAAAGCCGCAGGCACTGGGCATCCGTCTAGTTGCACCATAGCTATTGACCTTCCATCTGCAATTTATTTTCGGACCTACCATCTCTCAGTATTTTATACTTGCTGCCAATTGGAAATTAACAACCGCTTCTAACATGAAGGCAGACACTGTCCACTGAGCCGCCAAATGTAGGACAAACACTTCTGGATTTTAATATGCTGTCCTCTTGGTCGGGAACTGCTTATTCAAGTATTTACAGCTAACCTACATATCTATAGACCATTCAATATCCGCCACACATGAACCCTTCAGTAGCGTGAAACTCAGTTTTGTGCAGTTGTATGTATGTGAGTGTATGAGCGTGTGTACCTACCATCGTATGTAGACCAAAATTTGTCTCACGCTTTTTCAACAACGGATGACCCGATTTTATCAAAAATGGTCACAAATTATGTTTCTGTGCGCAACATAGAGCTCAATCCTTTTCTACCAAACTCGGTTTATTTGTTTTTGCTGGTTTCGTTTTTTGCAAATATCAGGAGCATGGAAAAACGCTATTAAGGTCATTGACCTACAGTTTTGTTTGTTATGTCAGCCATTTATAGTAAAATTTGTTTACTGTCTGTTTTTAAGATAATGTGAAAAAATTAGATTTTACAAAGCCCCCAACGTTGGGCACAAAACTTGTAATGAAGACTGGACCCATTGTTAAGGATAACAATAGGAAGCAAGCGGTGATCTGCGCCCCAGGAGATTTTACGTTCCAACTAGCTTAAGTCAAGTGAGTCCGAAAGAGAATGTCCATCTGAAAATAAATATCATTTACTTAATTATGGAAAATTTGTTTTTATTTTATTTTAAAATTTGACTGCCCGTTAAATATTTTGTTTTTATTCTTTCAAGGATATTACAATAACAGGCTACAGTTATAAAGTGTTTTTGACGAATCTTTGATAAAACGTTTAAGTAAACATGAGAAAGAACTAATTAGCTTTTGGGGTGTGTTGTACAAAGTGGTCGGTGGCTGTTAAACAAACGTTGATTTTTTAACTTACAGATATGTTAGGTTGTTGTGTTTGGAATGATTTTAGATATTGACATGTCAATACATCCTGAACCTGAGTAGAGAACTTAAATTAGATCGCAGTTTGTATGTGTGTGTAATCCTATTTAAATGTTAGTTATTACAATTAATGAGTCGTATAGTAAATAAATCTTAATAATACGTAATTTTGGTTTTATAACCCCCAATTGAGCTGATAAACACTTTTTTGGAACGTTGACGGTCACTTTTTGGTTATAAGTTTGTTTTAGTATTTTTTTGGAATTTTGATTTCGATTCATGTTCAACATTTTTTTGGACGATGCAATTTTACATCTTATAACTTTACATTCTCAATTTTAATAATTGAAGATGTCAAGTAATTTATGTTTGGTTGTGTCAGTATCCCTTATCCAGCAACTGGTTGTTGTTTGCTGTACAAAATTATTGGGAAACTTCGAAATGGAAGTATTTGCATTTGATTTCACGATGTGAAATTTGTATGAAAATTTCACTTTCATCTACGTATTGAGCTTCAGTTCAATTATCAAACCTAGCGTCCTTCTGGCTCTTTCTATTAAGAAAATTAATTTTTGAATTAAACATATTCGAAATCGGTATAGACTATAGCAGTTTTTGCGCTGTTGTTCAGATGACGGGTCGGCCGGCAGATAAAGAGAGATGATTTTTCGCTTATATTAACTCGTTTCTGGGTAAAATGTTGGTAAAATTTTGATGTCTTGATGACTATGTAGAAATAGACCTAGAATAGAAAACAAAACTAATTTCTTATAAATTTTTCAGATATGAAACTTATAAGGCAACACTTAAAAAAATACCAGCAACTCGATTATCCCGGTTAACAGAAGCATTAGCCAATTATGACCCAGTATTAAACGAATATTTTTTTGATAGGCATCCAGGAGTATTTGCTCAAATACTAAACTATTACAGGTAACAAGAAAACTTTTTTAAACTTACCAAATAAATTTGAGCAAATAAATTATAATCTTTTAGAACAGGAAAACTGCATTATCCTACGGATGTATGTGGTCCATTATTTGAAGAAGAATTAGAATTTTGGGGATTAGATTCAAATCAAGTTGAGCCATGTTGTTGGTCAACATATAGTATACATCGTGATACGCAAGTAAGTTTATGATTTATAAATTGTTGGAGCTTATTGTTATTTCCAGCTCGATTTTAATTCATTTTTTAGAATACATTAGCTATTTTGGATAAACTAGATTTAGATAACGAACAGCCTTCGGAAGAAACAATAGCACGATTATTTGGTTTTGAAGATGCTCTTATAAATGGACAATTATCATGCTGGCAACGGACAAAACCTAAAATATGGGCAATGTTTGATGAACCATCAAGTTCAGCAGGTGCAAAAGTATTCACAGAAATAACTGATCTTTACAATATAAAAAATTCATAAAACTATTTCCATTTTAGATAGTTGCAATACTATCAGTGTTCTTTATATGTACATCTGTGATATCATTTTGCTTAAAAACACATCCCGGTTTTCGTATAGAATTTCCATCGGCTGGAAATGTATCAAATTTTTCTAATACTACTCATAGTGATAGTAATAATTATACAGAATCAAGAACAACAACAACACAACGTCCAAGAAACGCAATGTTTTCTTCATCGTTTTCATCATCATATACGCCTCAAACAAATCGTATATCAAGATTTTTATCAAGTGGACGAGATCAAAAACCGTATGAGTGGTTACATAATTATGGTCAACCACATGCTGCATTTTTTTATGTAGAACTTGTATGCAATGTTTGGTTCATATTCGAGCTTGCTGTACGATTTGTAGTAAGTTAAACAAAATATGAAAAATACTTGTTCTAATTATTTGGTTTTACAGGTTGCACCAAATACATTACAATTTATAAAATCTCCAGTTAACATAATTGATTTAGCAGCATGTTGTAGTTTTTATACAGACGTATGTCAAAGAATGGGTGAACAAACAGGACTATTTGAAGCGTTTTCAATAGTACGGATATTACGTTTATTTAAGTTAACAAGACATTCACCCGGTCTTAGAATTCTCATTCATACATTTAAAGCATCAGCAAAGGAACTAACGTTATTAGTTTTTTTCCTTGTTCTTGGTATTGTTGTATTTGCTAGTTTAGTTTATTATGCTGAAAGACTGCAGGTAATTTTTCTAAATTTGATTGAAATACAATTTTGAGAATAATTTAAGATTTTATTGTTACTTTTAAGGATAATCCAGAAAATCAATTCAAAAGTATTCCGCTTGGTTTATGGTGGGCTATTGTAACCATGACCACAGTTGGTTATGGTGATATTACTCCAAAAACATATTTGGGAATGTTTGTTGGTGCTCTTTGTGCTCTTGCTGGTGTACTTACAATTGCATTACCAGTACCTGTTATTGTCAGTAATTTCTCAATGTTTTATTCACATACGCAGGTTAGTTGGGATTGATAATAATTTTAATTATGTAAACCAATACTAAATTGGTTCAAAAATGAAACTAAATAAAATAAATAGCTGTAGTGGCCGTATAGTTGACACCGAAAGTGACTTGCCCATTACAGGACAGGACGAATGGAGGAGATATCACTGATTATATTCGTCCTGAGAATCATAAAAAAAATCAACGAAATGGGAGTCGGGCTCATACCCAAACCCTGAGATAGACTTAACCAAAACTTACTAACGCCGAGGACAGAATAAAGCCGGAAGATTCAGTATATAAGCAAAATAAGAAGGCTTTTTTGGATAAAAGGAAATAAAAGGAGAACTTGAAGGAACCGTACTAACGCACGTCTTTGAAACGGTATATTTCGCGTGGTCGGGAAAGCATGCCCTCCAGTTCGTAAGATGCGTTACCAACTAACTTGATAACTTTCACTTTCACGAATTTGGGACTTAGCTGCTTTCCAACATCACTCAAAATGAAGTTTCGCCTAGAGCCGATGTCCCCGGGAACCAAAGCGCATTTCCAAGAACGCAAATTGTAGCAGGCCGTGTTTTACACAAAGACTTCAGCAGTTAGTTCTTTAATTTCGAACCGAATCTTTGATAATTGATCATGGGTTTCCACTCTCCACTCTCCCGACAATTCAATAGCCGGAGTAAAAAGTAGGACGTACCATAAGTGATCATGAGTAGCAGCATAACAGGTTGAACAACCTTATGTTTGATGTATACAGAATACCAATCAGCCCAGCAATTGAACTAAGGTGCACGTTCCATCGAGTGTGGTCTTCAGTCAGGTACATACGTAGTCCTACGATGACAGTTCTGTTCACTCGCTCAGACGCGTTAGTTTGTTGGGAGTAAATCTGTTAAGGTATGGTGTACCCCATAGCTTGAAAGGAATTTTTCAAAGAAGAGACAATTGTTTCGGGCAACCAAAAAATGGAACACATTGGTATCTAGCAGTTTACAAATAGGCTCGGCGGTAAGTTACCGTAAAGTAAAAAGAACTTAGTAAGGAGGTCTAAAACAATCAAAATTACTACACCGAGAAAAAAAATAGTTGGTTGCAATAAAAATGGTGATTAATATTAATAAATTGGTAGTTAAAAATGACTAACTACGCCCGTAGTGAAATTTAGTTGTTTTAAATACATAAGGGTAGTAATATGTGCAATACTCTGTGTTAAAAAGTAATAAAATTTTTTATCATTTTTAATACAAAATTTTGTAAAACTTACTTTCGACGTAGTAATTTTAAATACGAAAGATATTGGTGATTTTAAGTCGTAATTGGCTTTACTATGTTTCTTTGTATAAATTAAAAGTACTAGAGTTGTTTTGTATACGATTGGTAGTATAAACAATTGTTGAGATTAGTAGTTTTCACAACTATAAACAAAATATCGTAGTAATTATAAAAATAACAAATATTGATTTTTATTACCTACTGGTAGTAATTTCAGTTATTGAAAGTAGTAGAAACAATAACTTTTTTTTCAAAATTAATTGTTTATTTATTTTTTTAGAAAAATGTTATAAAAATATTGACACGACTCGTTGTCTTTACCACATAATTAAAAAATTGTGAAATCGATTTTATTTCATCGAACTACACCCGTGATCCTATCCATTTGTTAGTTTGGGAGCTACCAGGTGAGCTACAAAACGATGAAACTGTTGTAGCTGTAGCAACTAAATGAGGATCCTGAAAAATAAATTTAGTTATTTAAAATATTATTTTTAACAATAACAAATCCTCACATTTTCTTTCTTCCACTTTTATTCATTGCTACGGAATATAATATAACTCTTTGATAAGTACTAAAATCCATTTTCCACTTATCAACAATTAAATTATGTAATTTAAAACTATCATCTGTAAAATCAATGGTAACACCCGTAACACCATCATCATCAACACCATCTTTTTTTATATTTTCATTTCCAGACACACACTCCGTAGACTCAAGCACAGATTCAATTATTAAATCATCGTCATAAATGACAACATCGTCACTTCCAAAAATATCCCCATATTCCATTTTAAATATTACAATAATAAATGCCACTTTAAAACCTTTAACTCTCAAAAATGTAATGAGAAAACAACATGTTTATTCCTGTTTAGTTGAAAGTTAAATAATACCAGTATAATAAAATGAATTACGGTAGTAGATATTTTACTATTTTGAGTAGTTGAAGCTACTACGCTAAGTATTATTAGTGCACATATAATATATTAGTATAGGTTAGTTGCAATTAAATATTAAAAAATTGCTTGTATTGTTTTACGTTTAAATTTTGTTGAAATCATGTTGTACAATACATGTACAACATGATTTCAACAAAATTTAAACGTTAAAACAAACGTTTTAACGATTTTTTTATATATTTATAATTTATATATATATAAACAACAAAATAATAAATTTAAATAAATTAATTAATGTAAAAAAATTAAAACATCTTGAAAAGAATTTTTAATTCTAACAGCGTTTGAACCATTTGGCAAATAGTATAAATGAATGGGCGAGCCATCGAAATCCTCGATATTTTTAAAATAAATTTGTTCGTTTTTGTTCCCTATTTGTATGATTTAAAATGAATATCATAAGTTTTAATTTCAAAATTTTTACAATAAACATAGATGTTATTATTTTTGATTAATAAATGTCCAATTTCAAATAAATCGAATTTATCGTTTATAATGTCCTTAATTCCTTAATCTCCCTAATTCCTCCTCTCTAATTCCACATTTGAAACACTTCATGATTAGATTTTTTATCAACCATTTTTACATTAAGAACAAAATTCTACATAACCTTGTTTTAGAGAAATGTGTTTTAACCCTAAAACATTCATTTCATTCATCTATAATGCAGTTGTATTAACTATATTTTGTGATAAAAATTGTAGCAATAGTATTGTTTTATCATTTCAAATATTAATTGTTACTACCAAGTTTTAGTTAAAATAACTAGATTTAATAACTATTTATTTTCACTATTTTTTATATTAGGAACAAATACCTCAATCATTAAAATTAGTACGTGTAATCATATTTACTACTGACATTTGTATATTTAATAACTTAAAAGACAGTTGTAATTTCAACTACAGCGTAGTTAATTTTTTACTACACGTATTTTTCTCGGTGTATATGATCGGAATTAATTCGGCGGTAAGGACCGATTATGTCAATGTATAACCGTTGCTCGAGTCTTTCCGATTTCAGGGACGTTATTATGGCAGCACGTAGCAAGGTTTTGGGCTCTTTGACAATGTTACAGATGGTACAATGAAAAACAAAGTCCGATTTAATTGGCGTGGCCATCTGGGGCCAAAAATAAAAACAACGTAGCTGATAAGGAGTTTTTATAACTCCACCGTGTGCAGAGGTAAGAAGATCATGGAAAATCAACTTAGTCTTTGGGATTCACAATTTCCAATTTTCACCTTCCGGTGTGATAGTGCTTTGGACGAAATTAAGTTTTATATACACAAGTCCATCAGTGACAATCTTTACTTATTTAAGATAATTGTCACTGACGGACTTTAAATGTGGAAGGATCACCTGATCCATCAATTTCATCATGATCTGAAGTGCATTGCATAATTCGAAGGGCATCCTTACGAACTGGTGCAACGGTCGACCAAGTACGGTGAATGCAGTTTTTTTTCTAGATGATTTTTCCAGAGAGATCTGCCAGAATATGTGTTTAAAGTCCAAGCTGGAAATAAAATTGGTTTGCGGTAAGCAACTTCAAATACCGTTTTGTGGGGAAGAGATATGCATCTTTTTTGGTGACGGTATTGATCTTACGGTAGTTTAAACAAAAGCGAATTTTGCCAGGTTTGCGTACCTAAACCACTGGCGATCTCCAAGGACTGGCAATTTCTTCGATTACATTCAGCGTCAGCTCATCACCCATCATTTTCTCTATTTCTGGTGATATGGGATAGTGTCTTTATTTAAAAAAGGACAGTCCCTAACATCAATTATGTGTTCAAGCGCATGCGTTTGACCTAAACAGTTTTTAGAAAAGGATGGAAGAAGAAGTATCGCATCCTGCAGCTGTTAAGAGAAGGAATGACATAAAAATTAAGGATCTTACAAGGATTGAACAAAACTTTGGTATTCATAAATCGGATGAAATAACTTAAAGTTTCAAACAACCTAGTTTTTAGGACACCCGAGACAGAGCTTTGAATCATTGAATCCATGAAAACATATTTAAGAATACTTAAAATAAATCGCGTTTAAACGATGTTTTAACAATATTTTTATTGAAATTGATAACTCGATTATATCTGTATTAAGGCGTGTAATAAAAATTAAAACAGGCGTGTATTTAAACTTATTTTTATAAATTTAATTCTAGGCTCGTTCAAAATTACCAAAACGTCGACGTCGAGTTCTGCCTGTGGAACAACCAAGAAGAAAACAACCACAAATCGGCGTTGTTAACCGTCGTATGAACGCAATGAAACATCAACACGCAACACCACATCATGGTTCAACACATCCCGCAATTTTTAAAGATGCTTTCGGTGGTGCTAAAATTGGTGGGTTTATTTCTTTGCTACATTTAATTCAAAAGCTTGTTAAATTTTTAGTACAACAAAATTATGCCCTCTATCAATACAACGAAAAACGTAACGTTTTACCATAAAATCTGAAAAGCTTAAAGTTTATGTTTTTCATTTAATAGGGAAAATTCGGTAAACAATTGATGTACTATTGATAGATTTAAGAAAACACAAAAAAAATATTTTGTGGATATGCTTATGTTTTTATTGGAATTGTTATTGTTGCGTTTTATCAATTTTTTTTGTGGTTAAAATTTTTCCTATTAAATGTTTTTTTTTATGTATTTTTGGGAAACACTTGCACTGTTATTTTTTTGTGAAAATATGTAAAATCATGTAAACTCAACAGGTCATGTAAATGGTGTTAATGTAATTGGAGTAAGTTTACAAGGACCATCGGTTCCAGGGATAGCAGTTTTACGACCATCACCAACTCAATCAGGTATTTTAACAAAACAAATTCCAATATTTATTCTAGTTGTATTCGAATGTATGTTTTATTGGAATGTTAAACGTATTCACTAAATATGCATGAACTTTAATTGAATAATCATATCAATAGCTCATCAATTTTGTACTTTTAGTACAACAGTTATATTTTAATACTCATATTCATATTAAGTAAAGGTAATAGTATTTCATTTTCATAAATAAACCCAGTTTATCTATCTTTATAACAAAGGACAGATCTATCTTTTAAAATAGATTCAAAAGCACCAACTTTTCTTAAAGTAGTTTTTAATTTCATATAATTAAATAAAAGTAGTTTCTGAGCTCTGAAAGTTTTGATTTCTACGACCTTAACCCTTAAACTATATCAGAACAATAGCTGAGAATATATAGAAAAAGAATCTAACTTTTACACTTATAGGTGATTTTCTTAATGTTCCTCCTATGCACGCTCTTCAACCAAGACCGGCAACAACAGGAAATGTTGATTTATTACTTCCACTGCAGCCGAAGCTTCTTGCTTCATTAGGTAATAATTTTTTATGCTTATTTTATATTGAAATGTTAAATTAATTAAATATAAATTACATTGTTTTAGAAAGGAAAGAACCACAATCTCATCATCATACTCATCATGTAGATATGCAAATTGAACAACCAAAAGTTACACTTAGTAAAGATATTTTTCAAATTGATTTTGGTGATATAACCCCAAATGAGTAATGTTAAGTAGGACGAAAAAAGGAATGGGTGCAGAAAAATTTAATTTTATTAAATTTATTTTAAATGAAACAGGAATACAGACAGAATTATTTGTCAATTTGATAAAATAGTTTAATTACTTATACATATAAAATTGGTAAAACGATCTGCACAGATGATTTTGATTTAAAACAATCAGTAGGTGGATACGGCTGTGCTTATATTGAAGAGGTTAGTAACCCCGAAATAGTTCAAGTGGCTCCTCCATCTAAAGATTTTTAATGCTTAGCACCAACGTTTTTCTAGACAATCGACGTCCATCCCACAAAAAATTGTACTATGTTATTATTGTTGAGACGTAGTCAGTAAGCTTAGATAGTGTTAATTCTGGTGTTAAAAGAAGTGTAACATCTGGTTTACAGACAGATTGAACCCAATCTGTTTTTGAAGATAATGTTCAGCAAAAGGACTGTCTATTCTACTACCGTTAAGCGAGCTTTCTTAAATGGTTTTTTTTACAATATCCTCATTTTTCATTACTTTAAAAAACAGTTTTTTGTAGATTTATGATTTTTTTAAGTTATTTGCTATTAAATCAAGCTCGTATGTAGCGTTAACTCTGACATCCGATTCTACTTTAAAGATGTACTATATTAGTACAGACAACATCGCTCTGTCAGAACCTTATCATCATTAACGTTACCATACTACAAACTTATTCTATTTATGCAGATTTCTCTACTGTGTAAGACACACAATACTAACACTAACTTGTATCGATTTTCAAACAATCCTTAACATAATTGACCCTACTGTGTCTATATTTTTCATTATTAAAATGACTCTACTTTTATCAATATTTTTCAATAATCACTATGTTACATTAGAGCGAACAGCGACAGATAATACCTTACCTTAGGTCATATCTGAAGATAACTCGACTTAACCTTTGCTACCATCCAGCACAAGTCTCAATTGCACAAATCAACTTCTTCGAACTCTTTCAAACTTTCTCTTTGCTGCAACTTCTCGAGCAGGTCGAGCTACTAGAACTTCCGTTTGATTTCTTAATACTGTAGTATTAAAAAAACTCTTCCTTTCTTCTTTTCTTATATCGTTCTATCTTCGATGACACTAGGGCGGAAGGGTTGTGGCAAACGAACGCAGGATCACACCGGTGAACACACCTTAAAATAAATATTTCATGGTCTACGTGACTTAATAAAAAAAAACATTTTCCGAGAATAATTTTATGTGCTTTTGTTTTTGGTAATTTAAAAAAAAAATAATTTGTTGCATGGTTGTCCCAAAACTACGACGTGCACATAGTGAGTCCCAAAAATTCGTGTTGTGTAAATATTTGTAGATGTACTATACTTATTAAGGTCTGCCTAAGACATCTTACGTGGAACATACTCTCTGGTGGGTGTTCTTAGTTCTATTCTAATTTTTGCTATTAGGACGATTAGAGTGAGGCCGAAAATCTAGTTTTAAATTGCATTTCTGAAGATAATATGCTCACTGTCTTTAATTAAAAAAATTCTAAAAAAAATTGCTTTGTTTCTTAAATTTGTTTCTTGAAACAGCGTCAAATGACACTGAACTCATTTGTGTCACAAAAAAATTTTTTTATCTAGAAAAATAGTTCTTAATAGAGCAAATATAATTGGATCTTGCGTATTCTGTTCCAACCCTTAAAGTTTTTACGTTATAACACTAATTCCTCAATTGTTTGCACAAAAACAAACTTTGTTTCTTTTTTTCAATCAAAACATTATCACTTTTTTGCAGTTTGAATTTGGAACTTTAATTTTTATTTTTCAACCGAATACTTTGAGTTTGTCCTTTGTTTTTTTTTATTAACACAATCTTGTTTGATATTGTAATAAACTTCGTCCAGAATGGGTTAATTTAATTTAATCATAAATAACCAATACGTTCCGCCTAAATGTTTTCTACATTCTATAGCAAAGATGAAACAAAAGTTAACTCCCTTTAACAAATACATTTTGCATAAATTAAATTTGAGTTCGCTAATACAAATGCAAGTATGAATGAAAACAGGTGTGGCCTATTCAAGATGTACGGACTACGTAGTATTGATTTCTAGTGGATTATAGAAGTTTCGATTTATTTATTTTTCGATATAAATAAGCGAACAAAAATATCAGATAGGCAGTTTTAATTTTGCAATTAAAAGTGTTTTACAAATATTCGAAAGTATAAGGAATAATCGGTGGTACTTGAGCCTGGGTACTAATAGTAAAAGAATTTGAACTTAGTGGAATAGTAAATACAGATTTTACGATTCCGAGTATTATTGATTCAAATTGTGGAAAAGCAGTGAAATTCATCGTACATAAATTGGAGACCCTGGAATTTATTGTAAGGAAAAACGGAAGCTGCTGCAATTTGATGACAAATAAAGTTTGAGATTCTGTTAACTAAAGATCTGTCTTTTACTGTCGTGTTTGTTCAATAATCGAAAAGAACCAACGAAGAGTCGTTACAATATAATAAAAAATAATTGCACTTAATTCAATTTTCAAACATAAACTAAATTTATTCAACTTTTAGATCTATAAAATATAATTTAATTTATAAGAGCCAATACAATCGATACAAAGTTTAAATTTTTCTACTTGATAGCCAAAAATACTGTATTTCGCTTGAGAGCCAAATAATCTCTTCTTAAAAGTAAAGTTTTCGCTAACAATTTAAATCAATATCATTTTATACAACGAGTTAGTCTTTTTAAAAAGACTTTCTTTTATCTCAATGTTGTGTTTAGTTCTCTCATTTTTTAAATAAATTCATAACAAATAAAAAAAATTTACATATAGGGTCCTTCAAAATTTAATCAATGATTAATATTGCATAAATATCTCAGTTACAACACATAAATTAGATCACCCTATTCAGATCACACAACATCAACGCATCTGCGCAGATAAATTTACTTTATTTAAATATCCGTTTAACAAACATAAAAAAATGTATTTGTTTCACATAGAAAGAAAAGGTAAGAAACTAAATAAAAATTGATTACGTATGACATATAACAACAAGTCAAATGATTTGAGGGGAAAATAACATTGACGTAGTACACTCAAATGTGAATTTATGTATACAGTGGAACGCTGTATACTATCAGAAATTATTTTAGAAACTGAATCTAAATTGGTCAATGATACGAAACGAATTTATAATCTGTAGTATAAATATATTGTTCTGTGGAAAACTGTTTGTTTTAGACTAAAAAAATATTATTTTTCACTAGTTTTGACACAAAACATACACAAATTACAGACAGTTCAACAACTACCGAAGTTTCAAGGAAATAGGCAATGCTCGGATTTACATCATCGCCGTCTTGATTCGAGTTTTCATCAGTTTTGAAATATGCAATCACGTTTGTTTTGATAAACTGGCCGTGACTGTTTTTCATTGTGATGAATATCATTTACTAATAAAACATAAATTGGAAAACAGTTCCATATTCTAGACGTAATTTAATACAGCCATAACCGCTCCGGAATATTATCCTCATATTGAACGAAATTTGTTATAGTTATGAGAATAAATATTCGATAATAGAGTATAGATTCAGAGCTGAATTTACATTATTTGACTGGTAAAATTTAACACAGAAATATCAGAACCAGTCACTTATAATAGAGCATAGAACACGTTCTATCTACTTTTTCAGCTTACACTACAAAAAACATATATATGTACATATAGGCAAACGAAAATTTAAAAATATGACTTAAAATTTCTATTTGGTTTGTCTTTTGTTTCACATTTTAAAACGTAAGAACACAATCATAAGCATAAAAAGGAGCAATAAAATCCTGAACGGAGTACAAAAGGAGGATAACGATCAATAACGTTTTTTAATGCTGTATTATATCATCAAAATATACATTTAGACTTGGAATATCACCAAACACTTCGAATTTTTTAACCAACCAAACCAACAATTATTTGATCTTTGAACATTCTATCGGGATTCGGCATATTCCTTCTTACAGCCCAAACATGTAATCTGACAAACTTCGGCTTATTCCCTTAGCTCCAACACAAATTCATCAATAGATTGTCCATTCTTCTGAAAAATTATCTAAAATTTGAAAGGGTCGCAGAGCGAGTGAAAAACAAAATAAAAAAATTTTCTTAAAATATTTGACTGGCAGAACAAAAACATAAATTTATCAGGCGAAGTGATGGTTGAAGGTGGTTTGGCAGGCTATCATTGATCGAGGGTCTGTAGGGTCGCAGAAGCGAGTGAAAAATAAAATAAATGAAATAAAAGATTTGAACGACAGAACAAAACAAAAAACGGTCAGATAAAGTGATGGCGGAGGAAGGGCGTGGGAGAGGGGACTATCATTGATCGAAGGTCTTCAGTATCGCTTAAACGAGTGAAAAATAAAATATATTATCTTAAAATAATATATCTTAAAATATCTGACCAACAAAAGAAAACAAAAATCTATCAATGAAGTGATGGTTGAGGGAGGGGTGGAAGGGTGCTATCCTTTATCGAAGGTTTCAGGGTCGCAGAAGCGAGCAAGAAACAAAGTAAATAATATCATATATCTTAAAATATTTGACCGATAGAACAAAAATCTGTCAGATGAAGTAATGGTTAAGGGACCCCTCCCCGAAGGTCTGCAGGGTCACAGAAGCGAGCGAAAAACAAAACAAATAAAATAATATATTCAAAATTTAACCAATAGAACAAAAACAAAAATCTATCATATGAAGTTATGATTGAAGCATGAGGTGGGGAAGGAGCTATCCTTAATCGAAGGTCTGCAGGGTCGCAGAAGTAAGTGAAAAATAAAATAAATTATTTTAAAATAACATGTCTTAAAATATCTGTCCGACAGAACAAAACAAAACCAAAGAACTGAACAAAAACCAAAATGTATCAGATGAGGTGATGGTTGAAAGAGAGGGTGGGGTGAATGCTTTCATTGATTGAAGGTTTGCAGGATCACAGAAGCCAGCGAAAAATAAAATAAATGAAATAACATTCCTTAAAATATTTGACCGACGGAACAAAACAAAAATCTATCAGATGAAGTGATGGCTGTGGGAGTGGGTAGGGGAGGATGATATCATTGATCGAAGGTCTGCAGGGTTGCAAAAGCGAGTGAAAAATAAAATAAATGAAATAATATATCTTGAAATATTTGAACGAAAAAACAAAACCAAAAATCTGTCAGATGAAGTGATAATTGAGGGAGGGGTGGGGTGGTTGCTATAATTGATCGATAGAAGAAGATCGTAGATCTATCATAGATCGTTCACAGAAGCCATTGAAAAATAAAATAAATTAAATAATATATCTTAAAATATTGACAGATGAAATGATTCACAGATGAAGTGATGGCTGCGGGAGGGCTATCATTGAACGAACGTTAGCAGGGTCGCAGAAGCGAGTGAAAAATAAAATAAATGAAATAATATATCTTAACATATTTGACCGACGGAACAAAACAAAAATCTATCAGATGAAGTGATGGTTGAGGGAGGGGATGTAATATATCTTGAAATATTTGAACGACAGAACAAAACCAAAAATCTGTCAGATGAATTGATAATTGAGGGAAGGGGTGGGGAGTTTGCTATCATTGATCGAAGGTTAGCAGGGTCACAGAGGCGAGTGAAAAGTAAAATAAATGAAATAATATATCTTAAAATATTTGACCGACAGAACAAAACAAAAATCAATCAGATGAAGTGATGGTTGAGGAAAGGGGTGGGGTGGGTTTGGGAGGGTGCTACCATTAATCGAAGGTTTCAGGGTCGAAGAAACGAGTGGAAAATAAAATTAATGAAAAAAAACATATTTGACCGACAGAACAAAACAAAAAATTTATCGGATGAAGTGTAGGTTAAGGAAGGGGTGTTGGAGGGGGCTATCATTGATGACGGTCTGTAGATTCGCAGAAGCGAGTGAAACAAAATATGAAAATTGACAAAATCTAGAATTTTAAAAAATATTTCGATTGGATACTTATAGCTGTAACCATCACTTTGTGAGTTAAGACACCTGACACCATGTTTTGTCTTAATGTTTCATTATATTTCTGTTTATAAGAACAATTTATATCTCCATTTTATACATCTTGATAATGCTGAAGAAATTAAATTCAAAATTAAAATAAAATAAAATTTGAAATTAAATTAAATTCGTGTCTTAAATTCAATACAAAAATTATTTAATGATAATAATTTTATATGGTGTTACCACATACAACAATATCTTAAGTTCACTCATATGTCAATAGCGAAGACTGGAGCACGCGCACGTATCGAACTCGTAGATCAAAAATTAAAAAAACAATATACAAATCAACAAAAAACTGATCTCTCCATGACGATAATTTTTGTAAAAAAAAATTAATTCCAGTTAAGGTTTTGTTTTTGTTGGCTGTATTACTGAGGAGACTATCAATCAACGCTCATACAAGAATATTGCTTGTATAAAATACAAAACGTCAGAGTTTGTACAAATGTTTCGCTCCTGAGACCCGTTTCGAAAATATTTTTTCCTTGATTCTGTTTCAAAATTGGCAGCACAATTTTATATCAGATTTTACCCGCAAGCATCCATTTTAAAATTTTAGTTGCGGCCTCAAATCGTATAGCACAAAGGTTTTTTAACGGTTCCACTTATATGGTTCCACTTGTTAACATAATAAATTCATTTACAGGTTTTGCAGTCCAAATGCAACATTTTGCAAATCAAATTCAACTTTTGCAAATCAAATTCAACTTTTTCAAATCAAATTCAATTTTTTGATATTCATTTTGATTTGCAAAAAATTGAATTTGATTTGCAAAAAGTTGAATGTGATTTGCAAAATATTGAATTTGATCTGTAAAAACTTGAATTTGAAATGTAAAAATTGAATTTGAATTGCAAAATGTTGAATTTGATTTGCAAAATGTTGAATTTGAACTGCAAAACCTGTATTGGATGATAATGAATGATTGTGGATTAGTAACTAACCATTATTCTTATATAACATTTGAAATCTTGCTGAAACAATTTGTTTGTCATGCCAAGCACATCTTTGTGACTGTTTTTCAAACTGATTAAAAAAAAAAACTGTAACGGATCTTTACCATAAATCATGTAAAATTCAATTAAAATAAATAAAAAATTTAATGTGCAATTAGTTTCGTAATAAAATTTTATTTTTATTGTTAATTATGTATTTTAGATAATTGAAATTAATTTACTCCAAATTAAGTTTAATAAATTTTATAAAATATTAAATGTTTGAATGAAAAGCTCTGAATGTTTTTTCTATTTTAAGATATAAAATCATAAATAAATTTATATCATATTTCATTAATAATTTTTTTTTTGTAATATACAATATTAATTATAAATATAGTTAGAAATTGAAAAACAAACATTCGTCAGACCAATTAATTGTTTATTTATATAAATATAAAGAAAATTTATTTCATTTATTAGGAAATATAAAAGTATATCGTTGTGATTTTATTAATATAATTAAAGCATGTAAAAATTAAATATGTTTTTGTTTAATTGTTCAATTAATTAGTTTGTAAAATAAACAAAATTATGTTTCTGCTAAAACTAATTTATTGGACAATAACAAAACTAGGACCGTTATAATTTAAGATTTTGTGAGGAGGATGCGAAGTTCTATTTTACGATAAGTTTTTGGATTTAAAGAAATATTGTTTGTTTCTTGTTTTGTATATAAAGTTTTATTCTAATATAAAGTTTTATTATAAAAAGATTTATCGAGAAACAAACCAGAATATATTATTTATTTATACCATGAACTCATTAAATAAAATTATAAAATTATAGATTTGTTATTTATTTTAATTTCAGTGGTCTCAGAAATGAAATTCTACTTCTATACATCCGTGCTCGCCGGCTTACATGAAATATCTCAAGAGTTGTCATAAAACAAACAAGAACAGTGGCAAACGTTTCAATCAACTTTCACCAAAACTCTCTCCAAAAACTTTACCATACATTATTTTTATTTTATTTTAAATCGATATCGATATTAATGGATTTGATGCCAGATGAAATTTATACGGATGAAGCAAGAATCAGCTGCAGGTATATCGGGGTTAAAACCGTCAGCTGGACAGTAAAAGTTTTGAGGGGCCAAAGTAACGCCATTTTTTCTTTTTTTACGGCGGCAGTAAATTAAGTCATATTTTTATGACGACAGTAAAGTAACTTTCTATAGCTTTATAAAACTATAATTAATTATCAATTGAAATATGAGATTATAAATTTGAGTCTTAAATAATTTCGTAAAAGCAGCAACTCGTGCCAAATTTACGTCGTTGATGCTTTTAAATCCATACATTCGACAGACAAACGTTTACATTTGATAATCTTCGACGTTTTTTTTGGAGTTTATGAGTATCACAATTGTGTATATCAGAGATGTCTATGAATGTAACCACGTATGTAACCACATGTAACCATATTTCAATAAATTATTTGAATTTTCGTTTTTAGTGTGAATGTTAATAAAACTAGTGGGATGGAGGTGTGACCATAGGGGCCACGCCAAGAACTTCCCGTAAGATTAAAAACTAACCAGTTACTGGATAAGGTACTAGGTCATTCAATAAGTCCGTAGGATGACACATAGATGGCGTTACTAGAATTTTTTCCATATGGTTTTTATTTAGTACTAACCTTCAAACGATACGTGCATAAATTTGACAGCAATCTGACTATTGATTCGTGAGTTATAGCATTTTGTGTGAAGCAACTTTTGTTTTTGAAAAAAAAATGGAAAAAAGTGAATTTCGAATTTTAATAAAGCATTGCTTTTTGATGAAAAAAAATAAAGTGGAAACCAAACAATGGCTTGATAATCATTATCCAAACTCTGCTCCATCGAGACAAATGGTTGAGAAGTGGATTGCTGAATTTAAATGTGGTCGTACCAGCACAAAAGATGCAGAGCGCAGTGGACGCCCAAATGAGGCTGTTATTCCAGAAAACATAAAAAAAACTCCACAAATTGGTTATGAACGATCGCAAATTGAAGGTGCACGAAATAGCTGACATTGTAAAGGTAGCAGATGGTAGTGTTTTTACCATTTTACATGAACATTTGGGTATGCGAAAGCTCTGTGCAAATTGGGTGCCGCATTAGCTCTCAGTCGACCAAAAACAACAACGAATCGATGCTTCGGAGGAGTCTATGGCACTGTTAAACCGCAATAAAATGGAATTCTATCGTAGATATATGACAATGGATGAGACATGCCTTCATAATTACACACCAGAATCCAAAAGACAGTCAGCTGAGTGGACAGCAGTCGACGAACCGAATCCAAAGCGAGCAGAGACGCAACAGTCGGCCGGTAAGGTGATGGCGTCTGTATTTTGGGATACGAACGGAATAATATTCATCGACTATCTCCAAAAAGGAACCACCATCAACAGCGACTATTACTGTGAACTTTTGGATCGATTGAAGGCTGAAATCGCAAAGAAACGGCCACAATTGCAAAAGAAAAAAGTGTTGTTTCACCAAGATAATGCACCGTGTCACAGATCGATGAAAACGATGGCAAAATTGAATGAATTGGGCTTTGAATTGCTTACCCACCCACCATATTCTCCAGATTTAGCCCCTAGCGACTTTTTCCTGTTTTCAGATCTCAAGAGAATGCTTGCTGGAAAGAAATTTAAGTCCAATGATGAAGTAATCGCTGAAACTGAGGCCTATTTTGACGAGAAAGAAAAATCATACTATAAAAGTGGTATAGAAAAGTTGGAAAATCGCTATACTCGTTGTATCGCCCTCGAAGGCAACTATGTTGAATAAAAAAATCGAGTTTTGTCAAAATGTTGTTTTTTTCTTACTTATCCTACGGACTTATTGAATGACCTGTTATACTATAAATATAATTTAATTTAATATAATTTAACTGCAATATGTAAGTACAAATAAAAAAGGAAAAATTACAAAATAAATATTAAAACAAATTTGAAAAAAAGTCAACAAAAAGTGAATATTAGCTCTGAGGGTTTTTAAAGCCTTAAATACGCAAAACTAAGATTTATTTATTATACGACACATCAATTGTAATAATTTTTTAAATAGAATTTGAATGTGTACGTACAGTGTGTAATCATATTTAAATTTAATAACATACTAACAGTCAAACTGCAAACTAAAATAAGTTGTCTAGACCGATTCAGAAGGTATTGAAAGGTGAAGGTATCATTAAAATGATCAATATCAAAAATGATCTACAACACAACAACCTAACCTTATGGTAAGATAAAAGGTCAGCATTTGTTTGATGAACGGCGACCACTATATACAAGACACCTCAAAAGCAAATTTGTTCTATCTCATGTTAACTAAAAAGTTTTACCAAACATTCGGCAAAAACACTTAATAACTGTGGCTGTTGTTGTGATATATTTAAAAGAATAAGATAAAGTTTTTAACCGACAGTGACAAGTAACTATAAGCAAAACTACTATAAACATTACAAAAACCTTATTCTCTAAGTTTCAACAAAATTAAACATCAGGACTGAGTGTTATTGAAGTCTAAAAAAAAAACAGTTGTTCAACGAACCACAGACATCTTCCCCGTCTCCATTATCCTCCAATTTTGAAAATAGCTCATTCAAAATAGCATATTTTCTATATTCAAATAAACCCGGATGCGTTTGTAGCTCATTTTAATTCAAAAGTTTCTTCGGGTGCTCATGCGTTTGCGTAATGAAAATAACATCTATTTTTCAAATTTTCTTAAAAAACTTAAAAAGTAAGATAGCAATTGTTTATACAAATGTCATTATAAATGTCTGACAGAATGACAAACAAAATGGGAGGTAAATGGTCTTGATAGTATTATTTATTCTCGTAATATTTGCAAGAGATGATTTTTTGTTTTTTGGAAACCACTAAAAAATAAATGAACTGATTTCATTAGAAAAGGACTGGGCTGTAAGTTACGCCAGGATATATCGATTGTGATCATTATAGTTGAAATCGGATCATCCGTTGTTGACAAATTTTTGTCCACATACGACAATACACTGCACGCATATACCCACACATACATACATACTGGCAGCTAAAAATAGCCTAAACAGCTTTAGGAGGTCTTGAAACGTAAAGATATTATAAAATCGACCCAAAAACAATAACTTCTTATATCGGAAAGTTAATAAACAGTTGACCAAGCAATCTACTCTCGAACCTTTGACCATTTTGTCAAATTTAGAAAAAAACTCAGGTTTTTGATATTCAAGTAAACCCGGATGCGTTTGCAGCTCATTTACATACCAAAGTTTCATCCAGATATCATGCGTTTGCATAAAGAAAATAACACGTAGTTTTTTCACATTTTGTTAAAAACCTCAAAAACTAAGATAGCCATTGTTTATACAAATCTCATTATAAATGTCTGACATGATGACCAACAATATGGAAGCTTCATGGCCTTGATAGCATTATTTAATCTCATGATATTTGCAATAGATGATTTTCAGTAGTACGCACGTACGTAGTACATTTTTATTGTTTTTGTTTTCATTTCTTTAAAATAACTTTAAAATTATTGTTTTTTTGTTATTGTTTTAATTATTGTTTTAATAAAATTTAGAGGGGGGATTTTAGTTATTTATAGTTTTTTTTGTTGTTCTAATTAAATCTGTTTTTGTTTCAATTCAATTAGTCACAATATATGTAATATGTTTGAATTTTGCTTTTGAACCTATATAGGTAATAAGTAAAAACATGCTATATATTGTATTTGATTTATAGTAACTAATATACTTCCCAAACAAACTTAAAACGTTTAAAGCAAAAACATGAGAAATTTCAGAGAGAATTTTTTAAATGATTATAGTTGTGTTTTGTATGTAAGCTTGTGCTTTTGTATGTAAGCAAATGCTTTTCTTTACTCCCCTTTGTAGCACTATTATAGCAGGAGTCAGACCCAGAAAATGGTTCTATAGAACAGCGAACATAACAGCATAGAAAAATATAGATTTTTAAAAATTTTTAAAAACAATGTAGGTTGCAAACATTTGATATTATTGGGACAAAAAAACAGTTTGTGTTATAATATACATTTTTAAACATTTAATAATTTAAACCGATTTAATAAAATGATGTTTAAAAAACTCAGTACAAAATTTCGTTGTCATTGTCGATGTAGAGGGTTGTGAGAAAGGTTCGGGGTTCAACGCGGACCCTATATTTATTATTTATTGTTTTTGTTTATTTTTTCTATAGAACATAAAAATTATTTCTATGGGATTTTTTGTATTAAATTTCTAGATATTACGATGTATGTATTCATAGGATGAGAGAATATTTCGTCAACACTTAAGTCAACATCCTAATTAACATCCTAAGTCACGAGTGTAAAGTCATTATTGATTGTTGCCAATCAATGCGAAACTAAATATCTGACGCATGGTCAAGTCATTGCTATATTTTTGGTTAGGAAATATAGACAACTTCAGGCGAATTTTTAATTTGGAAGGGATTTTTGTAATCAATTAAGCTTAAGTACATATTGGAAATCACTTGAATTTTGCAATTCGAAATAACTTTTCATTTTCTATTAAATTTCTTTAGAAAAATTTTTTGTGTTTTGTTGGATGTTGAGTAGAATGTTGACTTAAGTGTTGACGAAATATTCTCTCATCCTATGAATACATACATCGTAATATTTAGAAATTTAATAGAAAAAATCCCAAAGAAATGCAATTTCCAATATGTAATCATAGATGAAAGATTCAACTTAAGTAAATATGAAAAATGATGAAGTTTCAATTTAGAAATTATTTCAACATGAAAATTAAAATATGGTACGTCATCGCCGCTGTGGCTAAGTTGTGTAAGACACACGGGATTTGAACATACATCTCTGATAAATGTGAGTTCGAATCCTGGCACGAAACACAAAAAGTTTTTCTACAGGAATTTTAGAGAAAATGAAAATTTATTTCGAATTGCAAAATTCAAGTGATTTCCAATATGTACTTAAGCTTAATTGTTCACAAAAAACCCTTCCAAATAAAAATTATTCCTTTTTATTCATAAAAATTCCATTTACGGCATTTAAATTTTTCGATAATGTAGTCTTTCAGCCATTTCGTTCAAATTTATTATTTATATCATTTCGATATTAATAAGAAAATTAATTATTTATATGGCAGATAGTTTGTTTTCCATCATTATTTTTGCATAGTTTCATTTTCTGTAAATAAACTAAAGAAAAACAAGAGCTGCTATTTCATTATTTTCTTAATACATATTATTATTTCCAGCCCTTTGTGATTGATCGTATAAAAATTTATAGTATGTACTCATCACGATGGTTGTTTTGTAGAATTATAGTTAAGCAGCAGGTGCACACAGAATAGATTAGAAGAGATTGGATTATGGTGGATATTACTTAGTAATTGTATCAAAGCCAGATGAAAAGGCAAAGAGTGTATTTGCGTGCGGGGGAGGAGGGGGCGCAGCCCGCGGGATACCCCCTGGTTATATATATATATCAAAGTATCACTTAAAAGTTTCGGAGGATTGTCCTAGTGATATTGACAACGGACAGACTTTTAGGGTGGGACTGGTGTTGACTCCTTCAGTTTGAGATCATTGAACTAAACGTCAGCAATTTCGTCAATGAGAATATTTTCTGGAAGTGTTATTTGCTCAACACAAGAAAGTGTGTTGACAGCTACATTGTCAATTCCAGAAATGTGGCAAATGTCAGTCGTGAATTGACTGATAAGTCTAAATTATACAATTGGAGAGGATTTGCTTTGACAGGGTTCTGCACCAAAGCGTAGATGAGAAGCTTATGATCGGTGAAACTTGTGAAGATTCTACTTTCAAGGAGATACTGAAAATGTTTAGTTGTAGAGGAAGGAGTTCGTGATCATAAGCCCTGTATTTATGTTGCGTCTCATTAAGTCGCACAGAAAAGAAACCTTTGTAAAAATCGTTGACGATGTGGTGATTGCCACCAGCGTGACGAATGAATCGTCGGTAGCAGTTTATCATTCCGAGAAAACGACGGAGTTGCATTACTGTTTCAGGACGTTCGTAACAATTGATAGCATCAACATGATTAGGAGTAGGTTTGATTTAAGTTGAATTAATGGAATATCGGAGAAAGTTCACGTTGGTTTTAGCAAAGCTGCATTTATTTACGTTGATAATGAGACCAGCGTTTTAAAGAAGCTCGAAAAGCAAAAGGAGACCAGCTTTGTAGATGAAACAGAAACTTAGGCCTCGATAAAGGGAGCGCATAAGCATTGAAAGGATTGCGCAGCGATTCACAATCTGAAGGTCATTCGAACGAATGCGAACAGTCCGAACGGAGTTGATATTGAAGTTTTTGCAATATCATGCTCATCAATAGGAATTTGATAATATGTGCGGACGAGATTGATTGTGGCGAAGAATTTGCATCAATGAAGTTGATGGGTAAAATTATGTATATGGGGAATAAGATATTTATCGGAAATAGTGATAATATTAAGAGCACGGTAGCTGCCGTAAGGTCGTATCATACCTGCAGTTATTATTTTTAACGAGATGGACAAAAGAGGCCCAAGGACTGTTAGATGGTCGGCAAATGCCTTGGAATATAACATTACGTCAAATTCTGCCTTTGCAACGACCAATTTGTCTGGAGCAAGTACACGATACTTACATTAAACGGGAGGACCATGTGTTTCAATAACGTGAGTCACGTTATGTTTCTCATGTTTAGCGAGATCATTTTTGGACGTTAGGTCGTTAAAATGTTTTAGAATTTCGATATTTGCAGAATCGTTGATTAAAGTTAGAGAAGGTGTTGGAGAAGTGGAGGACAAGACGTCGATTTTTAATGCCCACTTGCCGTATTTATTAAGGAAATCAGCTCCGAGGATTGGAATGGTAAAATCGGCGATAACAAAGGTCTGACAGAACGCTCGTTTTGGACCAATGTTTAAGTTAGACAACCGTGTACTGGTGCTAACTATAGTCACGTTAGCTGCTTAAAAAAGAAGTCTGATTTTCGGGAGAGCTTTTCCTCCATAGTTGCGGGGATAACTGAAACTTCGGCACCTGTATCAACGAGGAAGTTCTTGCGCTAAGAAATGTCAAGGACCAGAAGAGAGTTGGGAATCACCCTCATCACACGCTATCACATGTGCGGAGTTTATGTGTTTTTTGAAGATGATAAGACAGAAGAGACAGAATGCTTGGAATAAAGTTTGCACTCGGGATCGTATTTCTGTTGAATTCACGACTTGGACCGAGGCCGATTTAAATTATTAAAATATTTATTAGGATTACCGTTTTGATCCGTGGAACTACTCCGGTATTGATGAGGGAGTTGGGGGAAATTTCGCCGTTGATTGGCATCAATTCGTTCTTCCAAATTATTAAATCTTCTTTCAAGTGACATGACCTCAGTTGAGGAAGACGAAGAAGCGGTAGGGTAAGATACCGCATGGCGTTCAGATCCTCTTAGGCAAGTGTGGACATTAGCTGCTATCTCGCCTTTTTCTTTTAAACTGGTTTTTAGTACCGAGATACTTGCACGAACAGTAGGTGGATGACTTTCCATTCAAAGAACTTTAAAAGTTTCCTCTTGAAAGGTATTTCGAGATTCCTATCCCGGAGTAAATTTGAGGGTTTTAGATCGGTCTGAAGTGCTGCTGAATAGGTGGTCTAGAAGAGCGTCTTCAAGCCTATCATAATCTTCTTCTAAGGGAAATTTTGGTCAGACTTTAGCTAGATATCACTGACTAATTTCGAAAGTGTGTGAGTAATCATACTAAGTAGGTGCCCATACTTAAATAGCTACATGACATGAGCCATGAAATTTTAATAGCTACATGACCAATTTGTGGCTAAGTTGCCGAAGAAGATGTAGCTGGAGATGGTGGACGAGACGGAGTAGGAGGTGGTGGAGGATTTTAAGAAGAACCTTCAAGGTTCATTCGGGCCAAAACGGCGTCGATCTGTTTGGCGACAATTGTCTCAAACTGGACTTCCCTATACATAAATGTTTCGCTATACATGAATGTGCGTAAGAAGCAGCAGTTTTCTCAGGATCTGGTGAAGCTGCTGGGAACAATGCGTGGAGGAAAAGTCTAGTTGTAACAGCAATTATTCCATTCTATTCTTCTTCGTTTGTTTTTTTTGCCATATTATATGTTCCATATAGGAAGGTAGGCTATCAACAAAAGTTCTTCATTCAAATAAATCTCGAGTCTATAAATAAACAAATAACAATAGCATTGTGACAAAAAAGTACTATCTAGTGTCATTACCGTGATGAACTTTAGATATGTACGACATCCAAAATAAAAATATTTGTTTATTCTTATGTAATTCTTACGAAATACTTTAAGCAAAAACGTGTTATCACTACAAACACCCCCTCCCTAGATTCATCGAAAACTGAACTATGTAGAGAATTATTGTGTTACAGCACGAAAAAAGCGAGTAGTTGTACGAGTGGTTCTGCCTGCTCGCGTAATTGTGTATGCAGAATGGAATCTGTTGCTAAGGAATGGGATTAAATCTAACCCTTTTAGCTGATGCATTGCCTTAGCGTCGCGTGGTTTCGTTTCTGCGGAGGCAGAGATGAGATGTATCCGAAGGACTAGGACGGACGTTATTTGAATAAGACGAAGTTTCGTCTGCGCCACTCAGATTAATACTCAAAGTTGGTGAAGTCAAAAGCATTCGGAGAAGTTTGTCTTGACGCAATGGTGGGACTAAGGTGAATAAAATGTTGTTTCATTTGTGAAACGAAATCAACTTGAGGAGTGAATTTTTGGATCAAATTCACCGGGGAGAGGTGTGTTAGTATCGCAAACGAGCTAGGCCGATGAAGATCCCGTTCTGTTCGTCCTTCCTAATATTACGAAATTTTGTTTCTTTGTTATTGAAACTTATCACAATGGGCCGCATTTTTGTATATGTATAGTAGTCTTATGGGAGAAATCCACGAGAACATAATTGGCGATATCAAATTCAAAGTAATTTATTACAAATAAAAATTGTCACAATATAAAAGTTACAATGCTTTGAACCATTAAACCATTAAACTTAATAATACACTTTTTTAAATGTAGCAGGTGGACAAATAAATTTAATAAACTTCTATTCAATATTTAATTTGCATCCGTTTCCACCAAGTCTTCATGTTCCGCAATTATTTCGAAACAGGCGGCGTAAAGTTTTCTCTCACATTTTTTTTTAATATGTGGTGGTAATGCCTCAACGCTGTTGCAGAATGCTTCAAAATGCATTCTCATTGGTGATTCCTTAGTTGGATTTATTTTTTCTTTTACAATTTCTTTTAAAAGATTAGTGTGATCCATCCGACATTGTTTTGCCAACTGCATTTCGTTTTTCATAGTATCCTTTGTGTGAACATGAAGCATTTTATTGGAATTCTCTGTACTACTTGAAAAGGTATTTTTTGAGCATGCTGGAAGTGCCATTTCATCAGAGAACTGTTGAAGTGAATTTTCATCACTTGTTGAATACGGAGGCTCGGAATCATCAACAGTTTCATCTTCTTCAATTATATCTTTAGTTTTCTTTAAATCCTCTAAATTAGTATTAGCTGCGTAGTCAAAGAGGACTGTATGTAAGAACAAAGGATCGTTTCTCAAGCTTTCATCGTGATCGTCATCTAGCTGGTGCTCACAATCATAAACTTCATCCTTTATTTGTTTGCAGCCCATTTCTACTAACTTCTTATTTTTGGCTTTTTTTTGTTCATAATCACGTAGGTGTTTCCATCGAAGTTTCACGTCTGCAACTTAAACACAAAATAAATGTTAATTGATAGATACTTGGCAACTGGAAAAAGTCATAGACCATTGGGATTACAGTAAGGAATAGGCGATTTATAGGAGTCAATTAGCATTCATGAGGTTTTTAAAAGTATGATTAAACGGAATTTTCGAAATGTGCTTAAAGAACCAACAGAAGAATTATTGAAAGCAAGTACAATTCATTTTTATATAAAGTGAAATTACAGTACTTTTGACTATTGATGATGCTGATCTTGTTCATTCCCATAGATCTCGAGTCGTACGACCGCGAAGGAGACGTGAATATTTTTAGTATAAGCAATATGTCAGAAGGACTATCATTAAAAACACTTTAAAAATTCCATTCAGAAAAGGTTTTACCTGGTATTATAGTTTAATAAATTTAATATTTGATTACAATAACTTTAATACATGATATTTTATAGAGACCAATATTTCAGTACCTCATGTATTGTTGGGTGTTCTATTCAAGACAAACTATATGTTAAAACCATATATAAAATACCAGAGAAATTCATGACACATACATAGATTATTTTATGATTCCTGGAGCTGTATCATATAAATATCACTTTTACTTACTGGGTTTACCAATTTGTTCAGCTATGTTCTGCCATAACAAATCTTTCACAATTGAGTTTTTAAAATTCTTGTGTTTTTTATTGTGAAGTACTTCATTTTCTTTTACAAACTGTATAATATTTTTATCTTCGGATTGAGCAAACGACGCTCGTTTTTTGTATGTCCGTTTGGTTTTCTTAGGAGTAAAAGAATCAAATTAATAAAAATTTATGTCAATTTAATATTCAAAATATAATACGAAAATTAATATTTTGCATTTATTGTATTAAAATAAATATAGTTGTCACTTTGGTAATTACCTTTGATTGATCTTCCATTCTTTAAAAAAATAAATCACTAATGTTCTAATTAACAGAATCAATAAACAAGTATCTCGACCGATGGTAAATGGATAAATTAGATACTAAAAAATGCTTTTGTTTAATAGTGTATTTTTTTGGACTGTAACGAGTATGGACAAAAAACAGAATCTTTAAGTCGTTTCGCACAGAACCAACAAAATCAGTAGAATTACAAGTTAAAAAAATTACTTGGAATCTGTTATATTTTTTAATTTGCAGATTGATTGTTGATTTTTTTCACAAAATAATATTTTCATAATTTTATACCTGTGATCTAATTCCCTAAAAATACAGTGATAAATGATAAAATCGTCCAATTTATCTTCACTGGTTTTCATTTTTTCATTATCATTTTGTACTAAAATAAGATTCCCTAAGCGCAGAATATATAGCAGCCTTCTTCATTTGTTAGCACAGTAAAAATCGTTAACTTGTTTGAAATTAAAACTCAACATAAAAAAAATTCAAAAAACCGACATAACGCCCATTACGCCATCTGGAAAAATAAAACTTCATATAAAAAAAATTCAGAAAACTTTAATCATAAACATTAATCCAATTTTTTGTATATGGCAATGTTCATTGTGTATTGCAAATGGCGTGAATCAGTAGGGCTATGATTAAGGAGGTTTTGGCAGAATGATAAAATGAAATTTGCTGTTCTAATTTAAAAAAAAAGTGTTCTGCATGATAAACATATTTGAAAAAACTGTCATTATATACATTTGACATTGTTCATAACAAAATTAATCAATAAAATAATAAACGCCTTGACAATAAAATAATAAACGCATATACTTGACACTTTACATACAGCAATGATAATTAGAAATTATTGTGGTAATTATGTTTTAAAAGTTATTGAGGGGATATTACTTTTACTTAGACGCCAAGAATTTTTTTTTTATTTGATATCATGAATCACGGCAAGATTACTTTATCTTAGGCCCCGGCCAATTTTTTTTTAGGGCACTTTTATAAGCATGTTACAAAAAAATTTTTTGAAAATCAGTCCCCGGACCAAGATATAGGCTTTTGAAAAAAAAAATCGTATGAAAGTACTTTTTTTACCGAATGTTGCAATCCAAATGAGGTTTAATGTTATTTTTGATATATAATTTTAAAGAATCAACATGAATAACTTAAAAAAAATAATTATAACCTTAGGGGCCCACGTTATGACCATTTGAGGCAAGATTACTTTAACTTAGGCGCGAGTGGATTTTTTTTTTATTATTTTTATCGTAAATTAAGAAAATTTTGTAAAAGGGACAGTTTTGATCATTTATCTTATAAGCACATAGGAAATAAAGCAAAACTAAGTAACAAATAAAAATTTTTTGTCAAAACCAGTGCAATTTTGTATGGATTTTGCTTTTTTCAAAGGCCTGTATCTTGGACCCCGGGGCTCTGATACAACTCGTTTTAGTTTTATTCGCTTCAGTGAGTGATACTCTATCAAACAAAAAAAAAAATTCTTGGGGCCTAAGAAAAAGTAATATCCCCTGAATCACTCACTGAAGCGAATAAAACCAAAACGAGTTGTATATCAACCCCGGGGGCCAAGATACAAGCTTTTGAAAAAAGCAAAATCCATACAAAATTGCAGTGTTCACAAAAAAATTTTCTATATTTTTAATTTTAGCTTTATTTCCTATGTGCTTATAAGATAAGCGATCAAAACTGTCCCTTTTACTAAATTTTCTTAATTTACGATAAAAATCAAAACCCCCGATATATCATAGCCCCACACATTCACGCCATTTGCAATAAACAATGAACATTGCCATATGCAAAAAATTGGATTATTGTTTTTGGTTAAATATGTCTGAATTTTTTTTATATGAAGTTTTATTTTTCCAGATGGCGTTAAGGCGATTTTTTGAATTTTTTTTATATTGAGTTTTAATTTCAAAATGGCGCTACAAGTTCACAATTTTTACTGTGCTAAAAAATGAAGGCTTCTATTCTATATCGGGGGTTTTATAAAAATAATAAAAAAAAATCCACTCGCGCCTAAGTTAAAGTAATCTTGCCGAAAACATAATTGTTTAAATTTTTCAAATATTTTGTCAAAAATAAAACGACATAAGTTTAATGTCAAATTGTGTTTAACAAATTTTTATCATCAGTGATAAACGTTTTCTCCACCTATTTGGTGAAGGAAAAAAAACTTATTATTTTCACTAGTGATAAAAAAATTTTATCAATATCATTTTACCATTTGTCATACGGAATCGCAATTTGGGGAAAATGTGAGTTATCATTTTACCCTTTTATCATTTTTTCGTTAGGGAATTAGACCACTGTTATAAAAAAATTCCAAAAACGAATAAACAAAAATAACTTTAAAAAAATCAGTAAAACTTCTACACCACTGTTATGTTTGTTGGCAAGCCAACTAAAATGTTATCTTAATACAATGTCAAAGACTTCTTATATCTTTCACAACACAATATATGAAACCATCCATTATTATTTACATTATATTTATTATTTTCATCAATTATTTACAATAATCATTAAACAAAAACTATATATTAAAATTAAATATTACTTATTGCTTTTTGCCACTATATGTCAAAAAGGTTAGTGTTTAAATAAAAAAACAGCCGAAAAGAATACACTATATTCGTAAAGAATAAATAAGAAACAAACGTAAAACAAATACGATCAAAATATTTCGTGAAAATACGAATGTATTAATGCACAAGGTGCAACTAAAAGGTTATTTAAAAACGTATGAATAGCTTAAACACGGTGTGTGTAAAATGTTTTTTCTTTAAAAGTTTGTTTTCACTATATTTGTTTCTTTGCGATTCTTAACAACCACCAATTTCTACGATGCTTTTTTTAGTTTTTGTGGACAAAATAACAATTTTGTTTCCAAAAAAATACGATCAAAATCATAATTCTGTGTTGGTTTGGTGCAGTTTAAAAGAATACAAATTTCGATAATTCAGTGTTGTTGAAACTTGTTTAGTACAGTCGAAAAGAATACACTATTTTAGTGTATTCTTTTCGGCTGTACCGAACAAGTTCCAACACCGAATTATCGAATTTTGTATTCTTTTGGAATGAATTTCAATACAAAAAAAATAATTCGGTGTTGGAACTGTACTGAAATTTGTTCGGTACAGCCGAAAAGAATACACTGTTTGTTAAAATTTATTTTGTTTTTTTTTCACCTTTTGATGATTTTGTCAATTTTTTATGCTATTCTGTTTCAGAAAATAAATAATTGAATCATTCATATTGCAAATTGCATAAATTTTCGTTTTACCCGCGAATATGGAACAGCTCGGACTCAGTTAGGAAGCTTCAAAGTTTTCTACATTTGGAACTAAGAACTAAGAATTTCAAATTAATTTAGTTGTTTTAAATCTCACAACATTGAACTACATAGCACATCAATTGCACATCTAATACTAAGTTTCCACCAGTATCTAATAGGTACATACTATACTTATTAGAGCCGCTTTCCAATCGAGTGTATTACTGAAGGAATTGATTGTAGCCAATTGGTCTAATATTCAGTAAATCATCAAAATTAGAGCCAAAACAACAAAAAACAGCAATGACATTGACATTTAAAAAATACATATCCAAAATCGAAAATTTAGACACAATATGTTCCGATTTATTTTTTTATTATTTTTAACGTTTGACCACAAACCGTAAATAAAAAAATATGCATATGCTGAACTGATGAACCTATTTTTTCCTTCACTTTATTCAATTCAATTCAGTTCTGTAGTAGCTCAGTTTACGTTCGGTGATGAACTGAATATTACCATTGGAACATACATATTCCGGAATACAATTCCGTTTAAGTGAATCATTCAGTAATTCACTCGATTGGAAAGCGGCTTAGGTCGACTATGGTCGATGTAAACAATTATCAAAAAAGTACGTACCAAATATTTGGTAGGATGATTTGCTACGTATCAAATTAGGTACGTAGCAAATAGGTATTATATTTACGGTGTGAACACTAAAATTTGGTATGACATTTAAAATAAAAATAAATCAACTTATTTTATAAATATATATTTATGTTTCATGTGATTTTTTTGCTGAAATTAAAAGTAAAAGAATTTTAACAAGAATATAATAAATGTTTGCAGTTTTTTATAAAAAATATATATGGAAGTATTATTTTTCTAACCAAATGACTAACAATGAAAAAGACGCGCTAAAAATTAATATGTCATACCTAATTAATAAGAGTTTACATCACCGTATCAAACTTAAAAAGTATGATGGTGAAAATGGTTAGCAAATTTGATACGTAGCAAATTAGATACTGATGTAAACTTAGTATAAAACGAAAACTTAGATAGTAAACTACTATAAATTATGCTTTTCTTCTATCAGCTGATGTTAATTATTTAATATGAACTAGTCAGTGGCGTCATTTCACCAAAACCTTGGGGGGGGGGGCGAGAATTTAAATGACATAAAAAGATTTTTTTCGTAAAACATAACACACGTTTTTATACACAGATATATTTAAAAGCATTTAAATGCATCGACTTAGAAATAAAAATAAAATGCTTTTGAGCTACATTGGTTACTCTGCTAGTCTTCTGGTGTTGTTTCATCGAGAATCCCTTCATTTGTTAAAAATAATTTTAAATTTAGTATCATCTCTGCATTGTTTAAGCATCAAGAAAGTAGTTTTAATTAAAGCGCTTGTGCTAGAAATTATTATATCTTTGCTTTGTAACTGTACAGAGAGTGAATTTGTAAACGACAGCAGATCGTGCAGCATAGAAAAAAAAGGATGGTTTTTCTATACGATTTTTTAGATCCCGGGCATCCCGGGATTTAAAATTTATGAGTCACATAGTCCCAGGATCCATAAAACACCACGGGATTGCAATCCCTACGTGACTCTTCTTATGTCGAATCGTTTTTTTGTTTGTTTTCCTTTATTTGTCTCAGAGAGAAAGAGTTATGTCTACCCTAAACTGACCAGAGCCAAATCGTTAAAATGCGAGACAAAATGCAAACGTTCTTCCAAATACTAACTAAATAGAATTTCTTTTGCGAGAAAGTGGGACGGTGAATACGTGCTAACTAGATTGTGCACAAATTTACTATTTAATGCTTTCCTTTACTATTTTATTCTTCAAAAAATTCTTTTATTTTAATTGTACATTTTTCAACCCTTAGGAAATATGCTAGCAGTGGTTCGTACATTTTCAAATTTCTTTCTAGTGCTGGCATTACCGCCAGCCAGCGAGTTTCACTGTATCCAATAAGTTGGTTATGTTCGACATTACTTTTGCCGCAAAGCTCCTTCAACTTAAACCAGTAAAGACAGTAATATATCCAATTTTTTTTAACCCTGCCATTTAAATCAGCAGCATTTCTTATTGCGTTATTTAGAATATAGGCTGCGAATCCAATACCCAATACACTCTGGTTCAAATTCGAGTTTAGCTTGTTTTTAAATTTTCACCCCTTGAGTGACACCACTTAAATTGCTGTTCGTGTTATCAGCGCAAATTGCAACTAACTTTTAGTCAATGTTAAATAACAACAAGAAAACAAAATAACAACAAAACTTGTTCATGCTACTGGAGCTGGCGGCTTATAGCAACGCTTTTTTATGTTTATCTGTATCTATAGGTCTTTTGATATCATAATGTCCACTGTTAATTTGCAAATTCACTCCGACTGGTAATACACTAAACTTTTGCGTCGTTATATTTTGATTTTTTTATAAAAGGATAGTCCAATTCAATATCGTATAAGAATTTACGTAAACGTTTTCTATCCGTCTTGATTTGCAGGAGAACTTTTTAAATATAATTTTAAAAATTAGTATATATTTACCTTTTATAGTAGCTTAAAACTTTTGTTACACAAGTAAAGATTGCAAAACAATTGAAACAATTTATTTTAATTTTACTAAATAATAATTATCTTTTGTGTATTCTGTAAGTATAAGAGGTATACAGTATACCTCTCGTTCTATCTTTTGCAAATCTATACCATTTATCAAGATTTTATGCTGTTTGCTTTGTTTGTTCTTTATTGAGAAAAAAAATTATAAATTAGAAAATAATAATTTTACTTTTGAGCTACCTAGTTAAAGTGTGTTTAAACAGAGTTTTAAACGCTACTTATATCACTCTTTTACTTTGTCCTTTCAGTGCGTAGCTTAAAAAAAATATAACACTCCCACATACAGGAGTGAAAATAATTAAATATTATTCTTGCTACTAAATTGAAATAAGTGTTTTCTTTCAAATACTCAAAACTTTTATTTTTGCGTCAAATTTGATGCTTTCCAACGTAAAATGCTTCAAATGATTCTTTCAATTATTCATGTATTGTTAGAAAAATGAATATAAAGGATGACGTAGAGTGACTACCTAGTTTTCTTCTTTTGCAAATCGAATGAAAAAACAGGAAAATGCAATCTGCTCCAAAGGAGTAAAATCGAAAAAGCAAAAATTTTACTCGTACGAATTATAATTTCAAAGGATTGAAATGAGTGCTCGAATAAAGGAAAATTGTAAACTCTGGTTTAAAAATTTAAATTTTTATGAATTTATACGCAAAACTGCGTCTTTTTAAGTAAAATATTTTGTATTTTATTTTTCATAATATACTTTCGATCTCTCGTATATACACCGGGGAGATGTTTCTATAAACAAAGAAACCTTTTCGCTGAGGTAGATCTGTTAGACATTAAAGGATATGTAAATTATTGAAGTGAAATAACTGAGTTTAGTATTTCTAAGAAAATTATAGTTACTATTTTAGTAAAAAAAATATTGCACTGGTTTGTTCTCTGAATATGGTTAAATCAACATATACATAACATTATACAAACTGCAAGAAAAAACTGTGAAGCCATTGCTTTGACTAAGATATTGCGCAAACTGTACGTAGATAGATATAAGGTTTTTTGATTATTTCGATAATGCGGGCAAATGTGGTGGAAATATTTGTTTCGTGGGACGCTTCGTGGGGCAGATTTCTCCGTGGGACAACGCAATTTCCAATCCAATCCAATTTTGGATTTTATTATAACCAACCAAACATATAATTTTTGCTATAATATGAGTTAAAAATTATAGTCCATATAGCGAAAAGAATTTGTCAGCAAGTTTTCATAACATATTTTGAAAATATTTACATAACTTAAATATTTGTTCGTGTCGTTAGAAAATAATGCTTGTGCATTATAAAACATTCACTATTATAAAATCACTGGAAATAAGCCAATAAATTTAAATTACTCCCGTAATTATTTTCATTCATTTTATAAAAATTAGCACAACTATCAAGAAAACTTTTGATATGTTATAGGATTTTACATTTTAGAATTGTTTTAAATTTATTGTTTTTAAAACAGTCTTGTAAAGTTTGTACAATATGATATAGATAAAAAACAAGGCCAAACAGTCAGGGTTCTCCAAATAAGTGGGGTATAATTAGGTTGTGTTCTCCTGCATGTACTTACTTTTATGTTTATATAAATTACCAATGGTCAATAACAATTTAAATTTGAATGTTAAATACTGCACTAAGAACTCTCGAGGAACCCTATACTAATGAAATATTTTGTGGCTCTGGCTCAGACACGAATGTTTTATAAACAAAACACAATCGTTCTTCTAAAAGCGGTGATGCCGCGCACCTTATAGTACGATAGAATTTTGTCAAAATACGCACCCACGGCGTTTTTGGAAGAACGATCGTGTTTTGTTTATAAAACTGATTTCATCAGAAGATTAGAAGCAATACGACCGGCTTTCGTATCGGTGGTGCTCTAGTCCTTGATACAAAGAACGATAACGGTTTGAATATTGCGGTGAACTGTACTTTAGTCGGGCCAAAATAATATGTAACGTAATAATTATACTATCAGATACACTGAAAAAAACATGTCATATTTCCAATCGAAATGCAATTGTCTCAACCTCACCGTGAGGTCACATATGGCGAATCAAACTACGAAATTGCTTCAACAACTCTACAATTATAAATCGATGAAGTTGAGACAATCACACGAAATATTTATTTGAAAATAAAATATAGTTCAATTAATCTCAAATACTTAAACTTTAAAATGAAAAGTTCATGATATAAGGCCAAAGAAAATTTTTTTCAGGGAAATAGTTATTATCTTTATTCAACTACTGTTATATTGGATATAACACTTTATATTTTAAATAAACCTAATTCTGTTGTTAGGAAAATATTATCGTGTAGTTGTCCCAATCACAGTGAAATTGTTTGCAAATAATTTTTCTTTGCGTGAATAATCAACTGCCAACTTCGAGATGAGGTTGTCATGAACTTCAATTTTTTTTTCAGTGTATATTTCAATTAATAGTATGCGATAAAATTGGTATATTATACCGCATTTACAGCGGCATAGCAAATTAGTAGATGTAATTTAAATATGTGCTGTAAACACTTTTTATTTTGAACGCTTGCAACTAATTTGATATCTAGCCTTACTAAAAATAAATTATTTTTAAATTTAATACTTCACACTATGAACACCATTGTAAATAAAATCTTTGATTTCTACACCGTCTCCTTTTCCCAAAAATTAATATACTATCTACTAATTTGCTATGTCGCTGTAAATGCGGTATTAGTTAAGTAAATCTAAAAATTAGACGAATTTACAAAATAACAGTGCATTGAAATTTTTATAGTGTATAATTCTATCACGATTGGATGGTTTTATTGAATCGATGTATTGATAGTATCAGATCCTTGGGGGGGGCCAATGCCCCCCCCAGCCCTACCCAATTGACGCCCCTGGAACTAGTTATTCTTATTATGTATATAGTTACTTTATTTTAATCGAATATTCAATCAACAGAGTGCAAACTGGTACCAAACAAGAGGTTAATCGACTCATTAAAAATATTCTGTTGAAACGAAACACCAAGCCCCATAAATACAATTCAAAAAGATTATCTAAGAGTAGGATTGTGTACAGATTTTGAAATTTATCCACTTCCATATTTAGATGATATTTATGACTATGGCAGTTGCAAGTTGCTCTAAATCTGTCTACTGCTTTTATGCTAGCATTGGTAAACGAACCATCTCATAGCTGTTGGTAGTGAATATCTTATGATCAATTACTTCGGTCTGAAAGACTTTACCCCTGGTTAAACATTCCAATTCAAACCTATTGAATCCTATTAAATCCAATATAATTTCAATAGGATTAAATTGGATTGAATTGGTTTAATAGGAAGACTTCGATCTACCAATTAAAATTCAATCGGAATGAATGGGATTTAACAGGAAAAGAGGTTCTGTAGGATTCTAAAGGAAATTTCCAATTGAATTTCAATCGGAAATTAAGAGATTCAATAAGAAAAAGGAACTTTGAAAAAAATTAAACAATCTTCTAAATTTAACAGGATTTAATTGGAAAAGATTTAATAAGAATGAATAGGATTGATCGGAATTCTGCAATGGAAAATTCCAATTAATTCCTATTTATATACATTTCCTATAGATTCCGGTTGAAAAATAAAATAGAGATATTTAACAGGAATGAATAGGATTGTATTGGAAATAGATTTTTTGAATAGGAATTAATTGAAAATTCCCAATGCAGAATTCCGATTAATCGAATTAATTTTTTTCAATTGGTTTCAATTGGAATGTTTAACGCGGGACATTCATGAGCTAAAAGTGAAATTCTTACCCCCACTTTTTTCTTTTTCTTATGCCCACTTTTTGGCATTTCTCGACGTTTTAGGACCTACTGATTCTAAAACAGCAATAAAAAAAATCTATGTCTGCCGGCCGGCCGTCACTACCAACGAAATCTAGAAAACGGCTGAAGGGATTTGAAAAATTTTGTATTCTAAAAGTAAGAGCCGAAAGGACGATGTGTTCGATAACTGTACCGGAAGTGTGTCAAAAAAAATCATCAAGTGTGTCAAAACAAGGAGATATGCATATTTTTTGCATAAAAAACGTTAATTTTAATTGATAATGAGTAGGAACAAAGAATGTGGAGAAATTTGGATAGTCGGGATTGGTATTTGAGATCAAAAACTAGATTATTTCATTATAAGTTTGTCAAAAAAATGATATCAAATGTGTCAAAAGAAAGATTTTTATTTATTTTTTTGGAAAAATAATTAACTATTTGTACGACATGAAATTTTATTATTATTATTGAGAATTATAAGTTATAGTCAAAAAATAATGTGAAGTGTGTCAAAAGAATGTTTTTCGTTTATTTTTTAGAAAAAAATATAATTAGTTATTTGTATGAATGAAATGTTAAATGAAATGTATAATGAACATGAAATTATTATTATTGAGAATTTTATTGTATCATAAGTTTGTCAAAAAAATATTGTCAAGTGTGTCAAAAAAATGATTTCATTTATTTTTTTAGCCAATTTTTTGGCAAAAAAAATTTAGCTGTTTGTTTACGTAAATATAATTGAACATAGAAATTTTTGAATTTGTTATAGTTTTTGAAATATTTTTTGAATTTTGAAAAAGTTTCAATTTTTGATTTTGTAAGAATTATTGGATTATTTTTAGAATTTTGAAAAATTTAAAATTTTTGATTGTATTATAATTTTGTAAAAAGTTTCAATTTTTGATATTGTTATAATTTTTGAAATATTTTTAGAGTTTTGGAAAAAGTTTGAATTTTTGAATTTTTAAGAATTTTTGGAATATTTTTAGAATTTAGAAAAAGTTTAAATTTTTGATTTTTTTCTAATTTCTGGGATATTTTTAGAATTTTGAAAAATAAAAAATTTTTGAATTTTATATATATTCTTAGAATTATGAAAAAAGTTTCAAGTTTTGATTTTTTAAGAATTTTTGAAATACTTTTAGAATTTTGAAAAATTTTAAATTTTTGATTTTATTATTATTTGTATAATTTTGGAAAAAGTTACAATTTTTGATTTTGTTATAATTTATGCAATATTTTTAGAATTTTTGAAAAAAGTTTTAATCTTTGATTTTTTAATAATTTTTGAAATATTTTTAGAATTTTGTTTGAAAAAAGTTTGAATTTTTGATTTTATTTAGTTTTTACAATATTTTTGGAATTTTGAAAGAAATATGAATTTGTAATTTTGAAATATTTCTCGAAACGCTAAATGGCGAGGTTTTGAGTAGTTTGCTGATTGTATATAATATTTTCACTAAATTATGCTAATTTATGATCTGTTATTATAATTTTCCGACAACGTAATAATGTTTCGTGTTAGTTTTGTAATACATATCGAAACAGAGATATAAAAATACTTGTACTTTAACAAAGAGTTATGTTTGATATACATCGCTGCCCAAAACTAAAAACCGAAAACTATGAAAATTCTTTACCCAGACCAAAGTCTTGATATCTCAGAGCTTGAGATTTTAGCCCCTCCATATTTTTACAAGTAATACATGTGATAAAAACAAATTGGAAATAGTTATTTACATATCGAGGGCTGAAAGTAGAAGATTACGCCTGCGGGTCATATTGAAGCCCGACGCGAAGCGAGGGCTTTTATTGAACCAAGGGCGTAATCTTACTTTCAGCCTGAGTGTATATACAACGTTTTACGCACAACTGCACAACTTTATTGTAGTATAAATTAATTTTTGGATTTTTTAAACTCGCTAGACATTTTGAAAATTATGCTAAACATGCCATGATTTTCTCTATAAACTTCATACAATAATTTATTTGTTTGTTCTAATTTTGTGAATAATTTACGGGTGATTATTTTACGGGCGGTAAAGTAGAAAAATATATTAATATTTCATATAGCAACGGTATTATATTTTACGGATGTAAAGTTCAACTTTCAGCTACGAAAACTAGGATGTAAAATGTGTTTTACCATTCGTTCGTGCGTAAAAGAAATTAATCAACGAAGAAAAAATAGTTATTTATTTATCAAGAACGAAAAGTGAAACTTTAAAGCGAATTCGTCTCTCAAACGAGAGACTCTATGGTCTGTTCTGGTGTCAATGGGAATTCCTGGTAAACTGGTATCACTATGCAAAATGACAGTACAGAACTCTCAATGCTGTGTACGAGTATAGAGAACGAAATATCAAAGTTTTTTAAAGTCGACTCCGGTTTAAGACAAGGTGATTCTATCTCTCCTATACTTATTAATCTAGCCTTGGAATATGTGTGCCGTCAAAAGAAACTACCGACTAATAACAATATTTTTTTTTTTTTTTTTTTTTTTTTTTTTTTATTTATAGTTTATTGAAAATCTACAGAAAAATTAAATTTTTAAGCGTAGATCGTTACAAATAAATTTTATAAATTAATTACCAAAACAGCCAAAATAATTTAAAACTATGTTTAACAATGAGAGAAAAAAAAAAAAAAATAAATTAAATAAAATAAAATATGGTGTTTCTATATAAATAATAATATATGTAATAATATTTAAAATAAAAGTAGAGTAAAATGATGATAGAATAAAAATGCTATAGATATTAGTTATATTTTCTATATAAAAATTTTTTAAGATCACGTTTAAAGGTGGTTATTTTATCCATAACTTTTAGAGCATTCGGAAGAGAATTGAAAAGAACTAGTCCATAAAACATCAGCGTTCTCTGACCAAAATTAGTATTTCTAAAGTCTACATAATAGTTTGTGTTTTGCCTAGTGTTATAATTGTGTAGATCATTACCCAGTTTTAAAATAAATCCGTTTTTTATTAATCCATTTTTAATTTTATAAATCAATAAAATGGTTTCATATTCTGATATTAAATGAAAAGGTAGAAGATTTTCATTGTACAACTGATATGTTGGGTGACGATAATGAAGGTTTCTAATTGCCTTTATAGATTTATTTTGAAGAACTTCAATTCCATGTATTTTATCCTGAGCAGCCACACTCCAGATTGGATTTAGATACATTAAATGAGATAAAATGTTCGAATTATAGATTAGCCATAATGCATTGGTAGGAACAATATTTTTGATTCTCCGAATATAAAACAGCGTTGCTGCCATTTGTTTCTTCACCTTTTTAATGTGAGGTTCCCAAGATAATTTGTCATCTAAAATTAAACCGAGATATTTAGCAGAGTCTACTCGTTGTATGATTTTATTTTCAAATACTAAGTCCCCATATGGAATAGATTGCTTCATTCGCTTATCAAATACAATGTAACTGGTTTTATCCAGGTTCATGGCCAGTTTATTTTTGGATAACCATTTAGATATGTTAAAAATATCAATTCTTACATCAGCTAATAATTCCGTGACATCTTGACCAGAATACAGCACCGCCATATCGTCAGCATACATTGTTAAATTTCCTTTCATTTCAATCAAAAACGCATCATTGACATACAAATTAAATAAAGTGGGACCCGAAATAGAACCTTGTGGAACGCCACATTCTATATTTCCAAGGTTTGATTTTGTGTTGCCTAATTGGACAAATTGTTTCCGGTTTTTGAGGTATGATTCAAATATCTTAATTTCTACACCTTTAAAACCCATACTTTCTAGTTTATGTATTAAAATTCTATGAAAAATTGTATCAAAAGCCTTTCGTAAATCGATAAATAAAATTATTACAACTAGTCCATTATCTCTTTTAACTTGGATAAAGTTCATTAGGTGCATTACTGCTGCTAACGTACTTGCTTGTTCTGTAAAGCCAAATTGCTTCTCATTAATAATGTTATTCGCCTTTAAAAATTCCTTGAGTTGTTCCAATATAACGGTTTCAAAAATTTTAGATATACTAGAAAGAACTGATACTGGTCTATAACTTGAAACAGAATGAGTACTTAGAGATTTGTATAGAGGTGAGACTCTTGCAATTTTTAAACAATCAGGAAACTCCCCTGTGTAGTGTATACAGTGTTAACATGTTCAGTAAGAATTGGTGCCAATTTATCAATAAATTTTGAACAGAATTTAGTTGAAATTCCGTCAGCTCCCACAGCAGCATTTTGGTTAAGATCTGCTGTAATCCTTTTAATATCTTCCATAGACACCAGTCTTAATTTAAAAGGAATGCGTATATCATATTGCACAGTGCACTCATATGGTAATTTTGGAATGTCACCATGAATTTCCTTTGCAACATTACAAAAATATTCATTAAAACAATTTGATATTTGCTGTTGATCTTGAAGCATAACATTATTGATTAAAAGAGAAATATTCCTGTTAGTTGGTTTGTTTTTGACTATGAGAGATTTGATAAGAGACCAAAACTTATATGGATTATTTCGATTTTCTTTAAACTTACTTTTAAAGTATTCAGTCTTATCATTTAAATTCTGCTTCTCAATCAACGTCTTGTAGTGTTTGAGTTCATCCTTAAAACCCTGACTGGTTGGATATTTTTTACTTTGTTTATATAATTTATTTTTAATTTTCCTAAGTTCTTTTATCTTTTTAGAATTCCATGGTTTGCTGTTCATTTTGTTTCTATAAGTGTATGTAATTTTATTTTCCGAAATCAGGTTTGAAATAAAATGTATAAATTTATAAACATCGTCATATTCATACATGTTGTCTAGCACTCCAGAAATTTCAATTGCTTCATAATTCAAAATAGTTTTTTCAAATACAACATTAGATTCTAAGTCATCATTAACTTTAATACTTAAAAGAATGTTTTTATGATCAGACAGATCCTTTTCCAATAAACTAAATGAAAAAGAATGATCAAAAGTATTTGTCCAAACATGGTCAATTATTGTACGAACTCCATTTCCAATTCTTGTTGCATAGTTGGAGCAAATTTTATTTACAATTGAAAATCCATTGGAAATCATGCAATTTTTATAATCCGTAACTTCAGAGTCATCATTAAGAAGGTTGATATTAAAATCTCCTACCACAATCATTTTAGTACCAAAAGAAATTAGACCTTCCATTTGACTGATAAAAATGGGTACGTTTGAATCGTGTTTTTTATAAATGGATATAATATCCAACTTTAATTTTAAGAGACGAACTTTTACAAAACTATTATTATCAACGCAAACTGCAGCGATAAAATCTGATTGAATTGAAATATGAACATATATAACTGTTCCACCGCTTTTATACGAATCATCATTGCAAAAATACGGAACATAATCTTTAATTTGAAATTTATCGTTCTCTTCCGAATAAGCCCATATCTCACTCAATGCAATAATGTGAACTAAAGTATCGAATATTTCAATTTTATTAATTAATTTAACAAAATTTCTTCTAAGACTTCTTATATTCGCATTAAAAATAACCAAATCATTTTTTTTAAATAGTTTAGAATTGATTTCAGTATCATACTGTATATTGAGAATATCATAGCAATTATTATCCTCACCAACATCATCTAAATAATTCATAAATGTATTTAATAGAAGTAAATTTAGTAAGTATGTATATGTTATAAAATTTGTTAATTATTGATAATATTCAATTAGAAAGTAATATAGAAAAAATTAAATTTACAATTATTTATGATGTCATTAAACAGATGATATTAATTGTAGTTTGGAGATATCATTGTGTGAGTGAATTTTTAATATAGCTTCTCCATCGTTTTGTTTAAGAAATAAAGTCCCATCAAATCGCCATAGATATTTGAAATTGTTTTCTTTTTTATATTTCCTAGCATCTTTCATTAAGTTGTAAATTGGTTTTGTAAGAAAATCGTTTAAATAAATCTTATTTACCTCAGTTTCTCCCTCAAAGCCAAGTTCTTGTCTGTAAACTCAGTACAGATGATTGCTTACGCTGATGATGTTGTCATCCTCGGCCGAAGTGAAGCTGTTATGAGTGAGACTTTTAAGTCGCTTGAGAGTGGTGCTAGGAAAATTGGTCTGCAAATTAACTACGATAAAACCAAACATATGATTGTTTCAAGAGAGGCTGAGAAGAAATTTGATGATTTGATGTGCGGCGATGAACGAATTGAGGGAGTTGAATCTTTTAAATATTTGGGATCAATGCTTGACTCAAACAACAGCATACTTACAGATATTAAAGCTCGAATCGCTGCAGGTAATCGAACTTTCTACTCAATTAAACCTCTCCTTGGATCACCGTATGTATCAACTTACACCAAGCTCAAGTTATACAAGACATTGATTAGACCGGTTGTGATGTATGGGTCACAAACGTGGACCTTTACACAAAATGACGAGTCGCATTTATCTGTATTTGAACGTAAGATCATACGCTACATTTTTGGTCCACTTAAGACAGACGATGGGGAGTATAGAACCCGGTATAACTTTGAGATCAAAGACCTTCTTGAGGGTCCTGATATAATAGGTTGTTTCCGTTCTAATAGGATTGCTTGGTTTGGGCATGTTCTACGAGCCGATTCAAAGTCTGGAATAATTAGAAAAATGTACGTTAGTACCACAGGGAGTGGTCGACCGCGAGGTAGACCACGACTACAATGGGAGACTGACGTAATAAACGACCTTAAAAAAATCGGCTGCCATGGTAATTATATCGCTGTTGCGAATGACCGTGATGAATATTCAAAGCTGATTAGCCTGGCAACGCTCTTACATGGAGCATGAACGCCTTAAAAAAAAAAAATATCGGTCAATTATATATGAAATAAATATATTTACCTTATTCTGCGAAAATTATATTTATTTTCATAATTTATTTTTGTAATATTTTAGGTTGTAGTCATCAAATTTAATATAATTTTATGTAAGTTAAATTTAATTCAGTAAATTATTTGTGATATACCATCACTCCGATGGAAAATCTCCCATCAAAAATAATATAAGAACTGAATCTAAAAAATTATGGTGCAAATTATGAAACTTTTTGCAATCCATACAATTTTCGACCGATCTAGTTTCGAACCAATGAGAGAATTTTAAACTTTAAAAAAGTTTATCGTTCTCATCAGGGCTAGCCGACTAGATAAACTACCAAAAAATTTCAAAGCTTATATAAACCAAAAATTAGGTTACAACTCTAGCGAAGTATTAAAAAACAAAAAATTTACATAAACATATATTTAATAGATTCAGGTTTAGTCAATTAGTTTCTCAAGTGATCAATGTTTTGTTATACTCTTGACATACTAGTATTGAATAACAAACTCAAGTTAAATGTCGTCATTTAAAAATAGATTGTGAGAATTTAGAAAGTTTAATATACTTAGTTTGTTCTATATAATTTGTTATTTGTTTTGGTTGATAACTTGCTTAATTATTTACGTTAATTTAATGGGAAGAATAGCATATGTATTGTATGTTAATTAGATTAGTCATACATATGTTACACTAGTGATAAAAAATTTAAAGTCACTAGTTAGAAAAAGTTTCACTTTCACCTAGATTTTACTCTATATTAAAATAACATTTTCGTAGCTTGAAGTAGAAAAATTATATTACTTCGGTTTGAAAGACCTAAGTATTACATTCATGAGCCAAAAGTGAATTTCTTACTCCCATTTTTTCTGGCATTTCTCGACGTTTTAGGACCTACTGATACTAAAAAACCAAAAAAAATGTATGTCTGTCTGCCGGCCGGCCGTCCGTCACAAACGACGAAATCTAAAAATCCGCTGGAGGGATTTCAAAAATGTTTGATTCTAGAAATAGGTATATTTAATGGTAAGAGCCGAAAGGACGGTGTGTTCAATAGCTGTCCCGGAGGTGTGTCAAAAAATCGTCAAGTGTGTCAAAACAAGGAAATTTGCATATTTTGGCTTAAAAAACGTTAATTTTAAGTGATTACGAGCAGGAACATTGAATTTGGAAAAATCTTGATGGTAAAGGGATTGGTATGTGAGATCAAAAACTAGATTATTGCATTATAAGTTTGTCAAAAAATAGTTGTCAAGTGTGTCAAAAGAAAGATTTTTATTTATTTTTTACCCAATTTTTTGGAAAAAAATAAAATTTATTATTTGTATGGCATAAAATTTTATTATTATTATAGAGAATTATGGAATTATAAGTTTGTCAAAAAAATGTTGTCAAGTATGTCAAAAGAAAGATTTTTATCTATTTTTTTACCTAATTTTTTGGAAAACAATAAAATTAATTATTTGTATGACATGAAATATATTCGTCTAACATGAAATTTTATTATTATTATCGAAAATTATGGCATTATAAGTTTGTCAAAAAAATGTTGTCAAGTGTGTCAAAAGAAAGATTTTTATTTATGTTTTTACTTTTTTTTTGGAAAAAATAAAATTAATTATTTGTATGACATGAAATTTTATTATTATTATTGAGAATTATGGCATTATAAGTTTGTCAAAAAATGTTGTCAGGTGTGTCAAAAAAACATTTTATTTTTTTTTAAGCCAACTTTTTGGAAAAAAATTTTTGCTGTTTTTATGACGTAAATGTAATTAAAAATGAAATTGGACATAGAATTTTTTGAATTTGTTATAGTTTTTGAAACATTTTTGGAATTTTGAGAAAAGTTTGTATTTTATAATTATTTTGTAATAATTTTTGCAATATTTCTAGAATTTTGGAAAAAGTTTTAATTTTTGATTTTGTAAGAATTTTTGCAATACTTTTGGAATTTAGAAAAAAAATTGAATTCTTTTATATATAATTTTAGAATTTTGAAAAAAGTTTCAATTTTTGATTTTGTAAGAATTTTTGCAATATTTTTAGAGTTATGGAAAAAGTTTTAATTTTAGATTTTGTTATAATTTTTGAAATATTTTTAGAATTTTGAAAAAAATGGAATTTAAATATATTTTTAGAATTTTGAAAAGTTTCAATATTTGAATTTGTAAGAATTTTTGAAATATTTTTAGAATTTTGAAAAACTTTAAATTTTTGATTTTATTATAATTTTTGGAATTTTGAAAAAAGTTACAATTTTTGCAATATTTTTAGAATTTTGGGGAAAGTTTTAATTTTTGATTTTGTTATAATTTTTGAAATATTTTTAGAATTTTGTAGAAAAAATAGAATTTATTTTTAGAATTTTGAAAAAAGTTTCAATTTTTGATTTTGTATGAATTTTTGGAATATTTTTAGAATTTTGAAAAATCTCAAATTTTTGATTTCATTATAATTTTTGGAATTTTGAAAAAAGTTGCAATTTTTGCCATATTTTTTGCATTATTTTTAGAATTTTGGAAAAAGTTTTAATTTTTGATTTTGTTATAATTTATGCAATATTTTTAGAATTTTGGAAAAAGTTTAAAATTATTGGAAAATTATTAGAATTTAGAAAAAGTTTAAATATTTGATTTTATTCTAATTTTTGGAATATTTATAGATTTTGAAAAAGTTACAATTTTTCATTTTGTTAGAATTTGTGCAATATTTTTAGAATTTTTGAAAAAAGTGTTAATTTTTGATTTTGTAATAATTTTCGAAATATTTTTGGAATTTTGAAAGACATATGAATTTGTGATTTTGTAATATTTTCTTTAAACGATAAATGGAGAGGTTTTCGAGTAGTTTGCTGAGTGTTTCATCTTTTTACTAAATTATGTTAATTTATGATCTGTTATAATTTTCCGGCAACGTTGATGTTTTGTGTTAGTTTTCTAATAAATTTCTAAACAGAGAAAAAAATACTTGTACTTTAACAAAAAGTTATGTTTGATATAAATCGCTGCCCAAAACAAAAAACAATGTCCTCATAAAAGTTTTTTTTCTCGAAAACTATATCAAAATCCTTAACCCAGACCGAAGTGTTGATATTTTAGAGCTTGAGATTTTAGCCCCTCCATATTTTTACTGAAGAATTCACCTTTTGCGTTTAGTTGAATAGAACTACAAAGTACAAATAATAAAGTATTGCTTTCAAAATTAAATTACTGTTCTTCAACCTTTATACAAATAAACATCAACATCAAAAATTTCATCGCTACACTTTCCCATTTCTACCCTAGTGGTGCTTTAATTATCCATACGGCTGACCACTAGGCATTATTTAACACACCAGGAAGACTCAACTATGTAGACACAAATCTAAGCTCTCACTAAGGTATCGGCATTGCTTTGCAATTATCTCAATTCAGTCAATCGTACAATCATAATATCCCACATTTTCATTCAAATAGAAATAAATAAAATTTATTATTTTGTACTGTACTTATTCCAAACGAACCTGAAGTTCGTCATTTTATATGAACTGGTTATCTTATACTATAACTATTGTAAATTGTTTGTTAGTTGTTACATATTGTAATTGAATATATGATTAAAATAAAACTTTGTATTTTGAACTATCGGTGTATGTTCATTTATATCTGTAATAAAATGCAATCCATTATCTTTGTTAGCTACCGTAATACTTTATTTCCAAATAATAAAACAAATTTATAGCCACCATCCACTTTACCTTACCAAGTAGCATGACGGTATTATTTTGGTATATTGGTAGCAAAAACATCGAATAACTACAACTAAATTAATCATGATTTTTAAACACAAACTCATAAAAAGCCAAATTTAGTGACCCACTAACTATAAATAACCATTAAGAAGATAAACAGTAAAAAATTAACTATGATATTAAACCCAAACGTATAAGGGTATACCAAAAGCTTTTAAACTTTGACGGTCACATTTTATTTTGTTTTAATGTTTTTTAATCAACCTTGTTCATTATCTACTCCTAAACTTAAAACAACCTCATATATGTTATATACTACACAATATTAAGGCAATTTGTTGTGTTTTAGTGCCAATATCAACTACTGTCATTCCATGAATATAAAATCAATAACGTTTCATGTATATATGTGCCGCATTTTTTTTTTATTTTCCTACGAAAGACCTGCAAAAATAACTGTTGCAAATATTTTTCAATAAAAAATTTTCTTATATAAACAATATTTCATATAAAATAGTTTTAATATTTTTGGATAAACAGTAAACCCATTTTCAAATTCTAAAATAAAAAATTATTATAAATAAAATTAACGACTAAAAACTATATAAATCTATTTTCCAAACTATCAGCTTACTTTTCCATAATCTTATTTCTATTTCATTTTCACGCAAATTTTCCTTTTTTCACCATAAATATTTTTGTCTCACTTTTCGTATTTTGTTTGGTATTTTGTATCGGAAAATTCAAATCAGTCTTTTCCGAAGTTTTGTGTCGTTTGCACAATAACGTGTATATTTTAATTTGAAAAAAAAAATTGTTTTCTCAACCCCATTATAGTCGTCCATCAACATAAATTTTCTTGAATTCATATGTGAAAATTATTTAAAATAGAATTTAATATTAAAAATTGTTTTTTAATTGTGTAGTGAAGAAAGAAAAGTTTTGAAAGTTGTGTTTATACGTTTTTTTTTATTTGATATTTTAAAAAGTTGGAAAACTGAGGAAAATGTTTTTTTAATTAACGAAAGAAAAAAAAATATTTATATGTAAATTTTTGTTTGTGATCGATAAATTGAAGAAGTGTCGAATGAATATAATGATATAAAGTGAAGGATCAATCGATATATTTATAGAAAAAGTTGGAATAGTTTTGAAATTAAGGTGTGAAGATTTTTTTCTTATCATAACAAAAAATAAAAAAAATAAGACATAAACCTTACATAATGTTTTTCCTGGAAAATTTTTTTTAATTCTCGTCTAATTTACTCGATATTATTTTTATTTCATTTTCACTTACAAAAGAAAATAATATTGATTCGAAAACTAAACAAACCAAAATTAAATCCTTTTTTATTAGGAAAAACATGAAAACTAACAAGCGGATTGTTTTTTTTTCTCACATAGATAAATAAAACCGAAAACGTCATTTGACTTGTTTATGTGTTTTATTTTATTTTGGTTTGTCAGAAAAGAAAAACATAATTGTTAGAATTTTGTAGTTCGAATTGACTGATTTCGTGTTATATATGTATATTTCCATTCCATGACCACACCAATTTCGTGCTTATAAATTAGATGTTTTAAAGTTTTGTATAGTGAAATGAGCAAATCAATAATTTTTTTAACTTATTCTATGCTTTGATGAAATTTAGATTTGAGTTTTGAAATTGAAACATGGGGAATGGATACTTTACATAATCAAATCCTTATATACTTGGTACGATTATGATAACTTGAAAGTCGGTGTGGTAAGTGTAGGCTAAAATGGGAATTGATTGTTTGATTTCCGTTTAGTAACACATTGCCACAGGCTTTCTATATCATGATAGGGTTGTTAAAAAGTAATCGTTTAAAAGATGGAAAAATAGGAAAGATTTTGTGAAAAACTATTGATAAAGTGTCAAATTTTCCAGTAAAGATTTACAAGGAATAAATGTTGCCATCTGTGGACCGCATAGAGTATGAAACATATGAAAAACTTGAGAATGAACAAGATCACAATAAAAAGTTTTTGAGTTAAGATTATTTTGTTTTAATTTCATAACTAAGAATTTGACTTTTTTTGTGTGCCAACAAAAAATAAGGTATAGAAAGTAGCGGTTTATGTACCAAGGGCATTATATAAGTTATTACACCCGACAAGTGGCGTAATATGCAGTAATGCCAGTGGCCATAATTGTAACATACTGGCTATAAATTGGCAAGCAAAAAATTTTACATACAAACCGAAAATATCCTGCCATTATAAAACCCATTGCTTGATTAAGCTTAAGCTTCAGCACGGTGTGTAAAAGATTTTTTTAACTACTTACTTGAGAGAACGAGATTATTTTCTCAATTGTTCTAATGAGAAGTAATTTTTCTCAACCTAGGTCAATAATAAAAAAAAAGAAGGCAGTGTTAAGGACTGCCGACAGAAGTGAAAACTTAAAACTGTGAAATAGCTGTGTTTTTTTGTATCTTCCAATTATTGTAGCATCGCAAATTAAAATTTTAGAATGTTAAAATTAAAATCATTAAAATTATTCACATCTATACATCTATCAGCATTCCAAGTAACTATTATATACATTTTTATATTTAAAATAATCAAAACATATCATATAAAAATTTGCGTCTATCAACACCTTAGAAAGCATGTTGTTGTGGGACCTTGTTCTTAATTGTACATTATGATGCTAGGACGTAAAGCTAAAGATTTTGGACGGATGTGGAGATTGCAAATCGAGGCGGTAGCCGAGATTTGCATCCACATTAAGTCCAAAATAGCTTACGTCCGTGCATCATATACTATTTTTTATTCGCCGCAAGCAAATTATTTCAAAAAATTTGTTTATTCTAATTCAAAATTAAAAAATTTGCATAAATTTTAAAATAAAAATATGTGGAACAAGTAACCTTTGACAAAATATTTGTTATTTTTTACAAATTATTGTATCACTATGACAACAAATGATAACAACTATTTTAATTGGATAATGAAATTTTGAATTTAAGGGTTGCTTTGATAAAAAATTATATTTTTCATAGACTCTAAGCAAATACAAATACTTTTTGCTTTTTTGGACGTAACTATGACAACAAAATAAATAGTTGAAAAGTGACACTTTAAGGATGCAAATCACAGTAATAAAGTAACACTTTAATATGTAGACGAATAAAAAAGTTTTTTATGTGTTGTTGTGACACACATTGTAATTTCTACTACCAAACACATTTTATTTAAAAAAAAATAGCGTATCATCAAAGAATATTTCACAACTTAGAGTAAGGGATGGTATCGTTGAGTGAAAATACTTCATTCACCAGTACCCCTAAGATATCACTTTGGCTAATGAGATTGAACTGCTATTACCAGTGGTATACGATATCTCAAGATAATTCATATGCCAATAGCAGGGACTAAAGTACGCGCGGTTGTCACACCCATAGATTAATAATTTTAAATTTTGCAAATCTTCCTGCGGAAAGCTAAGTAAATTCATTGGTATTAATGCTCATTGTTGCCGTTTGCAAATCACTATCGGCTAAGTGGCACCATTTTTAATTATTTTATTTATCATGATTGCCATTCATGTTTAATCATACATAAGCTATGTTTTTTTGTATAGAATTTGTGCGACTTCGGTCTCGTAATTTTAAGCTTAAAATCGATATAATCGATGTTATCAAGTATCAAGTTACAAGTATTAAGTCTTCACTTAATTTTAGAAACATGTATTACATACAATTCCAAACCAACAACATATTTGGTGAAGATAATAAAATTTAAAACATCATGATGTGTTAAATTCCAATACATATAATTTTGATACACAAATGTAATTGTTTCAGGTTATACTATCTTTCTTACGTTATTTTTATTTTTTCATAAAAAATATGTTCAACAAAAAAAAACATTGATCAAAGCAAACTACCGTTTAAAATGATAGTTAAATAAAAAGCAAATTAAGTGTACACAACAACTCCCAAATGTTCATGTTGATTAATGTATTAATGCATAAAAGACAAACAGACATACTTTCAATTTTATATATATTCAATATTTATTTAGCACGATGATTCGAATGCAAATTGCAAGAGACAGTAGTAATATAACTTTAAAAAACTGCATTATAGATCAATTTTTTAAAATTCGTTAAATGAAATTTTTATTATTTTTTTGAATTCATGAATTAAAAAAATAATATTAATGGTATTTAGTAAAAATTAAAAAAAAACAATAAAAAAAATATGTGCCACACCAGGAATTGACCTCACGACCTACAGAACATCAGTCGAGCGCGATATTGACATCGCAATTTAAAACGTTAAGAAATTATAGATGTATTTCATATTTAAAAAAAAATATATTTTTTTGTTCTTCAAAAATGCATATTAAAAATGGTAACGCGAATATATAAATTTTACCTCATACAAAAATGCATAACGCGGCTAAAGAAGTTTTCACTTCAAAAATTTAATTTGTTTATTTTATATTGTGATATACATTCTAGGATGTCATGAAAAAAATCTCATAACGCCACAGTTGTTGTGTTTGAGTTTATAATTTATATACTTTATATCAAAGTGAAGCATAATAACTATCCATGTTCCAAGGGTGTTATGAAGGTTATTACGCCCAAAAAGCTTGATTAAAACAATATCCAGTATTGCCAGCGGTGCATACAAGATTTTATGATTCATTTAATTAGCCATAACTTAGAAACAATTTAATTTTTTTGTCTATCGATACAAAAAAAACGCAAATGTATCCTAGTATGGTATGAAAACAAACAGTTTGAAGTTTAAAAAAATTATTTTTTCTAAATGAAAAGTCTATTTTCAGCAGGCCTAATCCCTGTGAAATTGATTTTGTCTTTGATAACAAATGAAAAGTCTATTGTGTAAAAGTGTAAAAAGAATAACAAATTGAAGTTGCTATTTTTTTTTTCAAAAAATTGAATATGAATTTTAAATGTTTTGTTGTCGATTTCTAGCGTTATAATTTATAGTAAATATCGTTTATATATACTATCATAGAAAAAATTGCATTTCCTACGCGAGATAAAAACGTTTTTCGTTCGTAAACATGTCTCACTCGACCCTAGCGCGTCTCGTGAACAAGTTTACTCACGAAAAAAACAAAGTTTGCATCTCTTGTAGGAAAATATACTATTTTTCCCCTAGTGTAAAATCAAATTCTAGTTGCTATGATATTACTTCGGTCTAAAAGACCGGTTAGACCGGTCATTCATGAGCCAAAAGTGAAATTCTTACCCCCACTTTTTTTGGCATTTACTGATTCTGATACTGATTCTAAAAAAGGAAAAAAAAATGTATGCCTGTCTGCCGACCGACCGTCATTACCTACACTGCAGGTAAAACCGCTGGACGGATTTCAAAAATTTTTTTTCTAAAAATAGGTATACTCAAGGGCAGGTCCGAAAGGACGCTGTGTTCGAAAACTGTACCGGAAGTGTGTCAAAAAAATCATTAAGTGTGTCAAAAACAGCAAATTTTCATATTTTTGGCTTAAAAAACGTTCATTTTAAGTGATTACGAGTAGGAACATTGAATTTGGAGAAATCTTGATGGTAGGGATTGGTATGTGAGATATTTTTTAATGCAGTTAATTTTTGGGTGAATATTTTTACATTGAAAAAAAAAACAATTTCTTATCACATCAAATTCATTCTTTTTTCGAGAATACAACAATCGACACAGATCGATGTCACTGGATCTACTAACATATGAAAATTACAATAACAAATGTTAAATAATAATAATTACAATTTCAAGGAAATTATTAGCTTTTTTGATTTTTAATTCATTTTTATAATTTGATTTGTTAAAATTGTGTATATGTATTTCTTTATAATAAATTTTGTAATTCAATTTATTTATTGAAAAATCATTATTTTTCTTTTATTTTATATATTGTATATGTATTCAGAAAATATGGGTTTTGTTTTTTTTTAATTTTAAAATTTTTTTTTTTTTCAAAAAAAATGTTTTTCTTTTTTTTTCAAAAAAATTTTTTATTTTATTTTTGTTCTAAATCTATTTTAATTCAATTTTAATTTTATTTTAATATAATTTTAATTCAATTTTAATTTTATTTTAATTATATTTTTTGTATTTTTTTTTGTTCAATTTTTTTTTTCAACAACCTATAATTCTTTTTTTTTTTTGAATAAAATGTGTTGTGTTATAGGGTTTACTATATGTGTCACAACAACACATAAATACCTTTTAAGACCTAGGTCTAGACCTAGGTCCCACAACAACTGGCGTTCTAAGGTCATGATGAACGCTTTTTTTAAACCTCTGCGGGTTGAAGTCACCTGAGACTAAGTATTCCGGCAAACTATTCCATTTGTATGCAGTTCGGACAAAGAAGACTTTCTGCGATCTGCCAGTATGACAGCGTGGGATCTCGACCGTTTGACTGGTTGCGGTAGCCGATTGTCAAGTGGAACGGGAGTAAGAATAAGTTTGAGGCATGATGCTGCTGATTTCATCTGAGCACTGTTGATGACGATATTTGTAAAAAACAACGAGGTCGGCAACAGTGCGACGATGTTGTAGGGGATCAAGTTTTGATGTCAAAGTTCGATCACCCACAATTCGTATAGCCCGCTTTTGAACAGAGTCCAAGAGGGCCAATATGGAAACAGAAGCAGCACCCCAAACTTGACAACAGTACTTCATAACAATAGTAACCACGCTTCTCCAACAAAAAACTCTCCGGACCAACCGATCAGTCGATTGCAAATTCATAATAGGACATAGATGACCTATAACCATATATAATTGATAATGGATGAAGCCCCATGAATGGCTTTTTAGGCTTAGCATTTCCAGAATAATTTACTCAAAAATACAAAACAAAGATTAATTCCAATGGACCGCCCACTTCGCCTCCCCCTTCTGAGATTCCTGGGCGTTACCGGCTCATCATTGGAACTGTATGCTGCAATCCCTGGTTTGGCACGACCATTGACTCAGAAGGATCAACCACCACTGGCCCACCTAAGTCACTAAAACGACGCCTGCATCTTCTTCGTTGTAGCGGCCCCCCTCTTTTCACCAAAAACATATATTAATCAAAATTAAAAATAAGCAAAACAAACTCAATCAACACGAGTTTCAGATTCTTTTACTAATTTTCAAAAAACAAATAGGCTTTATTTTTATAAAAGAATACCGTAAGAAAAAAACTGGGTTTAGTTTCAGCGCCAAATTGTTGTAGTATCTGTTTCAGCGCCAAATTTGTTATAGTCGGATTTTCACTGCAACAGTTTGCAACAAAATATATATTTAACAACCAGAATGCCGGGGAGGAATATTATTCAAGAATTCCTAAGATCTCTCTCCGTCAAATTCCTTTCTATACTATTCTATACTCTTTTATTCAATTTCTTCTTCTTATCCATCCTATTTCAATATATAATCCTTTCTTCAGCAAATTCCACAACTGATTAATTAACCCTTTAATCTTCCTGGTTCTAAAGTTTTTATTTGTTATTATCACTGAAGAAATTACAAATAATAAAAACACTGTTCGAAAAACTTTTGTCTAATGAATATACAGTTTTTTTAGTTACACACAAAATAGTGTTGCGTTGTTTTTGTTGACTTTTAAAATTAATCAAACTAATTATATGCATTATTTAAGGCTACGTACATAGTGAAAGCTGTAAGCGGTGCTGTGCGCAAAGCAGTGCTGACAGCGTAGACAGTTACAAAACTGCACGCGTATAATCAAATAAGAGTGTTCACAGTAAAGTGAACACTGCGTGTAAGAATATTCGCCAGTGGTTCCCTTTGAAACTGTTCTGAACAGTTTTTTTAAAGCTAAATAGCATGCGGTTTGATTGTTTTTGTGTGAATTAAAATATAATCAAATGTTTCTAAGACATTCTAGGATATTAAAAAAATTTTATCCTCCCCAAAGTTGAGGACATAATTGATGAAATTTGCCTTTGATTTTTCGGTCTAAATTGATCTTATGTATACTAATTTTTATTCTTAAATTTGTTAACCGTAAAAAAAGACTTTCATTAAAGAATAACAAATGGTCTGATGATGAATTTATTTTTAAAAATTAACAATAAACTCGATTTGATAAAATATAATAATTTTTATCAATTAAAAACACAATCAATTAGTTTGGAATGCAAACAAATTACAAATATCTATTTCTTTGATAGCTTACGTTATTTTCACCATTTAGAAAAGTAAATTCAGTATTAACACTGTGATAGCTAAATTAAATCCAATATTTGTTTTTACATCATCGAGAATATTGACTACCATAGCATTAGATTTCTCTCTTTCTCGCATTAAATTTTCGCTACTGTCAAAATAGCTTCGAATTCGATTGGCTCATTATCAAAAACAAAATATGAATATTTAACAACCGACATGAGATGATGTTACCGTGACAGCGTTGACCGGTTGCATTAAAGTCATTTATAATTCGGGAAGATTTATGAGCCTCGTTATACTTAAACAAAATTATTTTCTTGTGGTTTGAAAATTATGATGCTCAAAATTATGATGTCCATCAAGTAAATTAGTAAAATTGGTGCGCCTAAACATAATTTCATCATTGTTTAATTGCGCGTAACGTGATGACGTGCGGTAACTCATTTATTTGATTAATATTTTTTTCATATAAAATTTTTTTCAATTTACAATTTTAGGAAATATTGAAATAGAAATATTGAAAATAGTACTTAAACCTTAGATACCAAGATTCAATACGATAGAAATCCAGAATTAGAAGTTATTGAAGATTCAAACATAAAGGTGTTCGCAAGACCCCTGCCGTTTTGTTCTATTTTGAAATCAACCCAGATCTTTCACTTTCAAGTGAAACTGTATCATATACCAAAGTTTCACCAAGATCCTGTGCGTATCTGTCATTCATCAACCCACCCACTCCCACCATCAACACACTGTCAAACATCAACACACTGGCTCTCCCATTAACCCATATTCAACCAATATGGTTGATAATAGTAGATTCTTGTATGAGCTTAGAATGAAGGCAATTCTTCACGAGGATGAAGTTTCCCGAAACGAGCGTAGCGAGTGAAGGGAATCATCCGAGTGAAGAATCTCCATCATCCTAACCGAATACAAGATGCTATTTTATCTACGACTGTAAAATATTTCATTTAATTTCCAGTTTTTATGCAAAAATTTGTATCGCCATATTGAAATAAATACATCAAAGATAGCGAAAAACAAAACAAGTTTGTTGTTTAATTTGTTAGGCGAATATTTAATAAACTATAGAACTGTTAAAGAATTTTAATCAAATTCACTAGTTGTGGAATGAATACAATTACAATGGCAGACATACGCATGGAAAGCATATATTCTTTAGTAGTCGTGAATAAATTAGTTTTCTAGATGTAGCGTTTTCTAGAGGTAGGTAATGGAAATCAATTCCACAAACTGATTATCCCGTCCAGCACGTAAGAAGAATTGTTTAACAAACTTGTTCTAGTCCTTTCTATGGACGGTATAAAATCCGAAGAAATATCATTTTGCACAGGTTTCTATAGTTTAGAGTAAATCGTGTTTTTAGCTAAAGAAAGTTTCATAGTTTCAATCTGTTCAGTTTGCTAGTAGTACTGTAAGTCAATTTACATCTTACCTATTGATGAAAACACGTCAAACGTGTAATCAATGGAAAGCAGGAAAATATTACACACTTCTTGTCTTAAAAAAACAACAAGATGTTTTAGATTTTTATAAATCTCACGCGTTCGTTTTTTATCTTCCTTAATCTTGTCATGATCTTATCTTCTTTTTTAGATATTGAATAAGCGTTTTTAAGCCTCACGTATTAAATATTTTATTTTATCAAAACATATTTTTCTCGTTTGTCTAATGTTTGAGACCAAGTTTTTAACAAATAAAATAATGACAATTTTAAATTAATGTTTCCTGATTCCTTCGAATTATTGTGGCTGCAATAGTTGTAATAGTATAGTAACTATCTAACTAAAAAAAGCCCAAGTAGTTATAGTATTTTGAATTAAAAGTTTGAGAACATTTTCCCTAGCGATAAAATTAGTATTGAAATTGAACAGTTTTATCCCATTTTAAGATTGCTTGATTTGACTGTTCTACCTATGTGCGGCGAAGCATCTATCAGAGTAAGTAAATGGCAATATAAGAGCCATTCTTTCATTAGTATTAGTAAAAGTAACTTACTGGCAGTAACCTGTTATCAAGTGTTTAGCCAATTAAAGACCGACCATGTGGATTTTATTCGATGAATTTTTGAGTCTAGCCTATAGTTTTCTTCTACTTCTTTTGGTTACCTAGCTCAAATGGTTCTCAGCTAACCATTTTGAATTGCCAAATAAATAAATAACAGAAGTTTTGGATTTTCAAGCGGTGTATCAACGATTTGTAATATTTTGCTTCCTTTTTTCCAAGATAATGTTTCCCTACCTACCGTCTATCTTTCACACTCCTTATGCTTGAAAATGGATTCGTATGGTGCTTTTCGGTAAATAGTAAAGCTCGAGTGTCTTGACTACCGAATTTCCACTGTGCCACCGATTTTTGACCTCCCGTTTCTGACACCAAGCGATGCATAATGCAGCCTTCTCCGCTTCTATGCGGTTCAAACGGTTCACCCATTTGTTTCTGGTAATGTTCATTGTAGCTTAAATAACTGCCTTCGTTCGACGTTGTTGTAATGTATAAACAAATACCGTTTGAATTACCATTCACAGCATTGAAGAAAAAATAGAACATAATTGAACAAATAATACCAATGCCAAGGCAAGTGTTTGTAAAAAATGATAACTTGGAGCATGGAATCACACAAAAAATTATTCAAAAGCATCTCTCTGATAATTGTAACTTTCGTTAAAAAAACGACATTTAGTCTGCAACAAATTGATATTTTTCAACTTTTCCTATAAATTGGGAGGATTTGAAACTGGCCAGAACCATATTTCATTCTTAATTACATTTCATCCCATACAAGGTTGTACAACTGATCCAGTAATGGTACATTACTGGCGACCAGTAATGCACGAATGGGGGAGTATTGGCAACCATGACTGGCCCATTATTATAATTTTGCTGGATGATAATTTCTGACAATAAATGGCTGCAATTCATTGGCCAGAGAAAAAAACTGAAATAATAGTTATTTATTATACAAGGGAAAAAAGTAGTAGATTTTAGCTCGAGGTTGTGTTGTCTCCCGACGCGAAGCGGAGGGAGACAAAAAACCGAGAGCTAAAATCTACAATTTTTCCCGTGTATAATACACTATTTTTTTCTGTGACTGGATAAATATTAATATAATTATTGAAAAAATAATATTAAACAAATATTACAATATGTATATTCACCACACCATACGAATTTTTCTTGAATAAAAACTTAAAATTAAGTTTCATTTTATTTGTCAAAACCAGTTATTAACATCAAGAAGAAAACGGTATAACTTTTCATTAACATTAAAATAGTCATAAATGTTCATAAATATTCATAATATTCATCATTTATGTGTATATATGTATTTATATATATATTTTTATCTATCCGGGAAAAAAGTACATACTTTTTTCCCGGGGAAAAAAGTATTTTATGAAAAGTAGCATTTTTGCACCTGTCAGCAGAAGTAAAATGTTAAACTTTTTTCCCGTCACAGAAAAAAATAATTAAAATTAAATTAATCACATTATAACACAAACAATTTTTCTTTTTAATTAAAATTAAACTAAGGCAGATCACAAGTAAAATTTTTATTTATTTGTGTTAATTTTACGTAATCTGTCGACTAAAACAAAAATAGTCTAGTTTATTACGGGAGTTTGGTTAAGGTGAATTTATTATCATTTTAATATTGAAAAAAACATTGATTTCATTGATTTCGTTATTCTCTCAATTGTTATTTATTAAAACATCAAATTTTCGACGATTATGTTCGTCATTATCAAGATACTGTATACAAAAAAAGAAAAATAAATGTAAATTTATATTAGGAGGAAACTAGAAATAATAATAAATGATAATAAATTCACCTTAAAATGATAATAAATTCACCTTAACCAAACTCCCGTAATAAATTATCCACGTAATAAATGGTGAAAAAAAAAGCAACAAACAATTAAAAATACGGGTACAACCTTCACAACAACCAGTTTACAATTTCAACAGTTCAAATAACTCTATCACAGCAAGAAATCAAATTGTCTTCACTTCTTTTTTTATATTTCAACATTATTTTGGAACTTATTACTTAAAATGAATATTAGCTTATTCCAACAAATCGAATATGATTTCGGCACTGAAATCTCTACGTTCACAAAAAGATATATTAACAACTCTAGGAAATTTGCAAGAATATTAACCAGGAAACATTTTCTTTTACAATGTCGATCCAACGACATCATTCCGGACTTCATATCAAATCACAGCAAACATCTGAATTTCATCGAATCAACTAATGGGCATGTAATATTTAAATTAGATAAATTAGTTAAATTAGTAAACAAAACACTTTTAAAACTAGAAATCATAAACACTTTCGGTAAATTAAACATGATAGAACAAGAACACCGCACCTTAAATAGTTTCTTAAACAGAAATATACCTCCCTATCTCTTTACCATAGTTCAAAAGATTCAGACCAACGCTTACATTCTTCAACACTCAAAGTACATGAGTATCATCTCTAACAAACTCCTAAATTTATCCAATAGAGCAGTAAAGATAGATTTCCAATTTAATCAAGATTGGTTTGTAAATCTCACAAATATCGAGTTCCCACCTGAAACATCTATTCTCCTATCTCTAGGTCCCAAATTTTCTATCCCGTATTCACCTAAAAACCTCCCATGTTTCGACCTAATAGCGGATACTGAACAAGTAATCCAAATGGGAAAGTTCAATGAAAAAACAACGGATATTATTCGGTTTAGGATAGCAAACCTTATTAAACACTATCAATTTTCCCACCGCAATCACCAACCCTCCTCATCTAACATCCTGAACAAATACTCAATAATAACCCAAAATTTCCTAAAAAACCACCCTGAGTTGATAATTCTACCGGCCGACAAAGGCAATATAACAGTAGCCATGTCCAAGAATGATTACATCCATAAATTAAATCTCTTACTTAGTGATTTGAACACATATAATGTATTAAAACGTGACTTAACCAATTCTCTACAAACTAAAAACAATGCTTTGGTCAAAGAATTACAAGATAAAGACTACATCAGTATCCAAACCAGAAAACATCTGACAATATATAATAGTAACCAACCAAAACTTTATGGTCTTCCCAAAATACACAAGGCTGAAATACCGATAAGACCTATCGTATCCTGGATAGGGACGCCAGCATACAACCTATCAAAATTTTTATCAAAGATTCTTCAACATATTTCCTCAGACACTTACAACGTAAAAAATTCCTACAGCCTTAAAACCAAATTAGATTCAATAGATTTCATCCATCATGACCATCAATTAATCTCCTTTGACGTGGTGTCGCTGTTTACAAACATTCCCATGAACATCCTTTACGATATAATTCACAATCGATGGGAACAATTAGAAACAGTAACTTCCATCCCACAGGATTTATTTATAAGATTGGTAAAATTCTGCTGCGAAGATTGCAACTTTTTTTCATTTAATAACAAATTCTATAAGCAAACTTTTGGAGGTGCAATGGGTTGTCCTCTTGTCCCCATTATAGCTGATATTATAATGAATGAACTCCTCGACATCTCGATCCCCCGTTTGAATTACACGCCATCCATAATAGTCAAATACGTCGATGACCTTTTATTCACCTTACCACCTTCTGAAATTAATAATACCATCTCCACTTTGAACGATTTCCATGACCGATTAAAATTTACATATGAGCAACAGCATAACAACACATTGAACTATTTAGACATGACCTTACATTTAAATCCCGACAGTTCAATCGACACTAACTGGTTCTCGAAACCTACCAGTAAATACAGACTCTTAAATTTTTTATCTTCTCACTCATTCTCCCAAAAACGAAATATCATAGTAACAACAATAGAAAGGACCCTTAAACTTAGTTCTGTAAAATTTTGGTCTGAAAACTGTAACATTATCAAACAAGGACTAACTAAAAACAACTACCCTTCACACCTAATAGATAAATACATCAACAAATTCATAATGACTCAACAAACTCTCTTGTCCCAACCTCCAACAGAACCCCAACCCCAACCCATGCCTAGTACTATACCAGAACTCAATTCACTAATATCCACTACTCCTTTATTATATACTTCCCTTATTTTTGTTGATAATTTATCAAACAAAATTGAAAAACTCTTAAACGAGTTTTTACCCACCAATAAAATTAAAATAACCTTCAGACCAGGAAACACGAACCATCAAAAATTTTTCACCAGACTTAAGGATTTAACTCCTAAAAACAAAACATGCAACACCGTCTACAAAATAAATTGTAAAGACTGTACTAGCTGCTACATTGGTGAATCATCCCAATATCTCGAAAAAAGAATGTACCAACACTCTATGGATTCCAAAAGAATGATGAATTCCCCAAGAACAATACCAAACGTAACAAATAGACTACCCACAGTTACTGAACAGCAAACCTCTCCTCCCGTTCCCACTAACAGCCCTATCTCTAATTTACTCCAACCTCCCCATAACCTTTCCCATCTAACACCAAATCCTCTTGATACCCCCAAAAGAGATTATACGACTGCATTAGCTTATCACATAGGTGACACTTCACATACTTTTGACTTAGATAATCCAGAAGTCTTATGCCAGGAAAAATCCCGTTCAAAACGTATCACCAAAGAATCCTTATTTATCCTGTCTTTTCCAAACTCGATTAATAAAAAATCTGACACTATGGGTATTGCCAAAATATACATTGACCTCATAAAACTAAACACTACATGAGTACTAAGCCACCTCATATCTACACCAAATCTCCAATTTTTTCCTAAGCCTGTTTCACCAATATCCAATTCATGTAACCCACACACACTAAACAAGATAATAAATATTAAAATTACTTTTAATTTTAACAGTTTCATTTAAACTCTGACATTCTGTGATTAATACTAGTCCAATAACATTCAAATTTTTATCTTAAACGTGTATACACATTTTTAATTAAGTTTTTAAATTAATTTATTTTAGTTAAGTTATGTTAAGTTTTAATATCAGACAAATTTGGTGTTTTTTTGTGCAGTGTTTTTCAATAACGTTAATATTTCGTCCTAATAGTTCTCTAATTAATTTATTTTTGTTATTTTAAACCGTTCCTTACTAAAATCATTTTTAATGTCAAACAAAAATTATAGAATAAATATCACCACAATTTGCTAAACTCCAGTTACCTTCAATTGCTTATTACATGTAAGTTGTTATATATATATGTCTTACTAATATTTATCAGTTACATTCAGTTAGTTATGTCATAATTAATGTTCATATTTCTAGTTTCCTCCTAATATAAATTTACATTTATTTTTCTTTTTTTGTATACAGTATCTTGATAATGACGAACATAATCGTCGAAAATTTGATGTTTTAATAAATAACAATTGAGAGAATAACGAAATCAATGAAATCAATGTTTTTTTCAATATTAAAATGATAATAAATTCACCTTAACCAAACTCCCGTAATAAATTATCCACGTAATAAATGGTGAAAAAAAAAAAGCAAAAATAGTCTAGTATATATAGTTAGATTTTTTCAGTGTTTTGTTTCTTTTTCTATTATTCTTCCCATCGTACATAAATTAATAATATCTCCTTCCAAATATCATCCAAACAAAAATCTATTCAAACGAGAAAATATTCAACTCCAACCATTCTTATTATTTACAAATAAACAAACTGTATTCTATGTACATATAACATTAATGGCTTTACATAGCAAACATTTCTAGACACAAACAAGTATTACACTAGCTTACAAATTTTGATCTTTTTTTGTCTCCCTGACGGTTGGATTTTAAACTTTTCTTGTGGATTTTGATCTGCTGAACACGAATATCATATTCATTTTTTTTAGGTTAGCTCTTGTTTTTGAGATATTCGTTATAAAACTATTTTTCGGTGAAAATAAAGGTTATTCCGGTTTTTGGATTGCATATTTTACAAAACAAACAAATTCAATGTATTAGAAAAAGCGTAGTTGAAAAAAAATCAAAAATTTACGTTTTTTCAAACATTTTCCATATTTAATGCCATAAATTTTGAACAAACTATGATTGTGAATTTTTTTATTCTGTTCGAGCCTGTGTTAAATTTAATTCCCTTTCTTTTTAGTTTAAAAACACGAATTTTGGTGTAGGTTGCACTAAGTTATTCAGGCTTTTCCAAAAAATGTCAAAACTAAAAATTTCGGAAAAAACATTTTTACTAAGAATAATTTAAATTCTGCAACATAATTGGTTTATTAGTTGAGGAAATAAAGCACTAAACCTAAGCAAATTGGCAGAGTAAGATGGATCGAGATGCGGTTTTTTGCATTCGATTCAAGAAGCCGTCAGGAAGGTTTGTGAACATAGCCACTTTTCGGCAAAAAACCTTTGGAGTACCTAGGGGCCAGGGCGGGTTATATACACCTTATCTCCTTGAACTTTTCATAAATACAGCCCGAAATTGATCGAAGCTCGTTACTCGGGGGTTTTTGGGGTCGCTGAACACGAATATGATGTCGGCGACGACCCTCGGAGTACCTAGCGCCCATGGCGGGTATGTCTCACTCATCTCATGAAACTTTTCATAAATTCAGCTCGAAATTGATCAAAGCTCGTTACTCGGGGGTTTTTAGGGCCGCTGAACACGAATATGATGTCTGCGATGACCTTGGGAGTACCTAGGGGCCAGGGCGGGTTATATACACCTCATCTCCTGGAACTTTCCATAAATACAGCAAGAAATTGATCGAAGCTCGTTACTCGGGGGGTTTAGAGCCGCTGAACACAAATATGATGTCGATGATGACCCCCGGAGTACCTAGTGCTCGAACTTCAGTGACCTTAAACATTATTTATTTATATCTTATTTATGCGACGAATATAATAAAGGAAAAAAAGCCGTAAAGTCTTTATAATATAAATGTTTTATTTATTTCGATTTACACAATTTATTAATTTTCTTCGAAATTCGTGCGCTTATTTTCTTCATCCAGAAAAGCTTCGTCCAGATTTTCTGAAGATTGTGATTCCGTAAATTTTTGCATGTTCGTGCAGTTTGACCCTGCACAATTTTTACATGCAATATTGCATGCTAATCCGTGCTTTCGGCATCCGCTAGTATTACACAGTCTGTTTTACATGCACAAAATATTAAACTCATAATATGGGGTGAGCCGGATATTTATGGAAAGTTGTATTTATTTATTTGTATTTATTTATCGAGCTGTATTTATGGAAAGTTCCAGGAGAAGAGGTGTATATAACCCGCCCTGGTCCCTAAGTACTCCGAAGATTATCTCAGACATCATATTCGTGTTCAGCGGCCCCAAAACCCCCCCCAGCAACGAGCTTCGATCAATTTCGAGCTGAATTAATGTAAAGTTCCAGAAGATGAGTTAGACATACCTACCCTGGGCCCTAGGCACTCCGAAGGTCATCGCCGATATCATATTCGTGTTCAGCGATCCCAAAACCCCCCGGATAACGAGCTTCGATCAATATCGAGCTGAATTTATGGAAAGTTCAAGGAGATGAGGTGTATATAACCCGCCCTAGCCCCTAGGTACTCCAGAGGTTTTTTGCCGAAAAGTGGCTATGTTCACAAACCTTCCTGACGGCTTCTTGAATCGAATGCAAAAAACCGCCTCTCGATCCATCTTACTCTGCCAATTTGCTTAGGTTTGGCCTATTTTTGTGCTTTATTTCCTCGCCTATTTATGATAATGAATATTATTATATTGATAAGAAAACTAGATGAAAATAAAAAAATGTTAAATTAGCAAATATTTAAAAAACAACAAAAATTAAATTAAATTAGTTTATAGTAATTTCAAATTAAAATTAAAATTACGGAGCATATTTTAATTTTAATAAGTTCCTTAGCTTATTAAGAGTTATACTGGACAAATCAATTTCATTGAACTTTACATTATGGAGTACTTGTTTTCTGATTATCGGAGAGTTATTACGGAAATTATTACCAAATGTGTTAATTTGAAAACAAAGTGGATTTCTTATATTGTAGTGAGTATTTTCACCTTACTTAATGCAATCAATAAACAAAAGTCGACTTTCAGATTAATTGTCTTATATAATAAAACTTCACCCGCGATTTGTCGTCTAGAATCCAAAGTTGTGAGTTTATATCGTCTAAGTCTTTCATGGTAGGGTTCCTCTATGATTTTTAATTTGTAATTAAGAAAACGAGTAAATTTACGTTGCACACGTTCAAGCTTAGTTTTATTAAAATCATAAAATGGATTCCATATAACAGATAGATATTCTAAGATACTACGAATGCTGCTATTATAGATAGAAAGAAACGAACCACTTTTCTTAAAGGCAGCTCCAATTCTCATTAAAAACCCTAGTAGCTTATAAGCACGATTTACAATACTATGAATATGGAGATTGAATGAGAATTTGTTATCAACTAAAACCTCGAGGTCAGACACATGATCTTTAATTTCAAGTGTTGTATTAGATATATTGTAGAAAAAAACACAATGATATGGCCTAGGTTTAATTTTAGCAGTGAGATGATTAATAGCAGTGAGATTAATAGCAGTGAGATATCACTAGCCAAGGTGATATCTTAGGGGTGCTGATGGATGAACTGTATTCAGTTAACGGTAGCACTCTCAATCTTAGCTAATGAATATTCCTTGATGCTGGAACGCTGTAGCTTGCTCGATGAAACGAGCCTTCATATAACTACATATCTGAGCTTTAATCATTGAAAAATATAGTGCGTCCCATAATCAGGGATTATGCCATTGGCTGGACTATTGGCAAACCAATTTTAGTTTTGTTCATGCAAATTTGTAAAACAAATTTGCTTTTTATCTCTTTTTTTTATTTTTATTTTCCCTATCCTATCACGAAATATTGGCCTATGTCATATTTTATATGTGATAAGATTTATGGTTTAGTTATCCATTACTTAACAAAAAATATTAAAATAACAAAAAAAAAACAGATTTGCGTCCATTAACATCCTTAGAACGCATGTTGTTGTGGGACCTTGGTCTTAAAAGGTTTTTATGTGTTGTTGTGACACATATTGTAATGCCTACTATTAAAAAAAAAAAAAAAAACATCACAGTATCCATGACATGTAAATTAATTATTTCAAATAGCGCGGTAAGTAAAAAAAAGCGTGCGGTAATGGATTTTCATACATATATTACTGCACGCTTTTAAGAAAATAGTATATTACATATCTAGAGTTGTAAATAGCATTTTACATGCGAGGGAAAATTTTGCGCACGAGACGCGTAGCGTCGAGTGCAGTATCTTCACGAGCATGGAAAATGCTTTACAACTCGAGATTTGTTATGTACTTTTTCTACGACTTTGTTTTAATGCCCAAACGCATATAATTACTTGAAAAAATGAACTACTAGTTATAAATTAAATGCAGATAGTTTACAAATTGTGGTAGGCTTTGCATTATTCTGTGTCAAAATGAATTGAAATATTTAATTTTTAAAAATCAAATTTTTCTTTCAATAAAAATGTTTCTTTTTATTAAAAGCGTGCGGTAGTATATATATATGAAAATCCATTACCGCACGCTTTTTTTACTTACCGCACGCTATTTGAAATTATCAATTTATATGTCATGGATAGTGTGATGTAATTTATAATTTACTGTGATAGGAGTAGAAAAAGAAAAATTTTTATTTAAAGAAAATTTTGATTCTTAAAAATTAAATATTTCAATTCATTTTGATACAGAATAATGCAAAACCTACCACAATTTGTAAACTATTTGCATTTAATTTATAAGAAGAAGTTCATTTTTTCAAGTACATAATTATATGCGTTTGGGCATTAAAACAAAGTCGTAGAAAAAGTATATAACAAATCTTGAGTTGTAAAGCATTTTCCATGCTCGTGAAGATACTGCACTCGACGCTACGCGTCTCGAGCGCAAAATTTTCCCTCGCATGTAAAATGCTATTTACAACTCTAGATATGTAATATACTAATTTCACCTTATTTTGAATTAATATCGAAAAAGCACCCTAATTTTCAATCGAAAATTCAATTCATTTTTTGCGTTTTCTGAGAAGATTTACTATAGTAATATATTTTTTTTTCACCATCGGAAAGTAGAGACTTCAACGAACAGAAAGCATACCAACTTTTTGAAAAAAGCTGATATTTTGACGGGTGAATTTTCCATTGAAAATTAGGGTGCTTTTTCGATATTAATTCAAAATAAGGTGAAAAAATAAATATTTCAAATCAAATAAGTAAGTTTTCACCAAATTTCGTGAAAAAAAATTTTTTTTTGTAAAAGATAAAAATAAAAAGCCAAAAACTTGGTTTTTTGAATTTTTCACATAAATTTTGAGGTTATGTGAAAAAAGTGTTAAACAATAGTTTTAGATCTTTTTATTACCTATAATTTTGCTATTGAACTTTTCTCCATAAGACTTTTAGTTTTGCCGGAAATCGAGATAAACCGTTTTTTTACCCTTAAAAACTCACCCCTTCCCCTTCCCGACCGCAGATTGGCCGTAAATTATTTTTCTTTTCATTTTTATAATATTTTCTTCCTTTTCTAATGGGTTTCATCCTCATATTATTTTTTTTGTTTTCAAAAATTATCGACCCTGGTCTACAAAGGTTCTACAGTTCTGAAAGCTTTCAAGTGGAAAGAGGAGGTCTCCCTATCAAATGTTTCTTTAAAACTTCTGATATAGCCTAGGTTTAATTTTAAGGCAATAACATGATATAGCCTAGGTTTAATTTTAAGGCAATAACACTTCGCGACATTGAGATATACGTTATTTTTGAAGCACCATTGATTTAGGTTATCAACATCTTTTTGCAATGCCATACAGTCGTTTAACGATTTAATGGATTTATAAATCTTGAGATCATCAGCAAATAGCAGCGCCTCACAACAAAGTATTTCCATAATATCGTTTATAAAAATTATAAAAAGTAACGGACCCAAAATTGAACCCTGTGGAACACCGGAGGTAGAATAAAAGGGTGTAGATTTACAAATGCCAATTTGTACAAAATGATTCCTGTTTCGTAAATAAGACTCAAACCACTTCACAGTTGCTTGAGACAGTCCGAATTTTTTTAATTCAGATAATAAAATTGAATGAACGACTTTATCGAAGGCTTTTTTAAAATCGGTGTAAACCACATCAACCCCCCAATTAGAATTAAGTGAACTAAAAACATATTCTGAAAATACAAGCAAATTTGTCAACGTAGATCTTTTTTTATAGAAACCATGCTGTTTTTTCGAGATCAGATGCTTAATGATATCGAAGACTTTCATATGCATAATACTTTCAAAAATTTTAGCACAGCAATTTAAAATAGAAATTGGTCTGTAATTCTGCACAACTGTGGAATCGCCTGATTTAAATATCGGGATAACTTTTGCCACTTTCCATAATTCAGGAAATGTGGACTCAATCAATGAACGATTCATTATTGTATATAGTGGCATAGAGGCAAATACTCTTCTATTAATGGGCCAATGTTTGAAACCTTTTTAAATATATAAAAACATAAAATTTAAATCGAATTTTTAATCTAAACACCAGCCCCCTCCGCCCCTATAACTCGACCCTATGTACGTCACTGGAACACATTGTCCTTTAGACTCTTACCATCGATGATTGAGTAAACCTATTTTTAAAAACAAAAACTTTTGAAATGCCTCCAGTTTTCGCAAGTACTGACGAGAGACAGACATTTCTTTTTTTTTGCTTTCACAGAATCATTATGCCCTAATACGTCTAAAAATGTCAAAAAAGTGGGGTAAGATTTTCAGTTTTGGCTCGAGAATGTAGTACTTAGGTCTTTCAGACCGAATTAATTCATTTTTCAATTATGCAAGTGATAAGCGATAAATCAAATTTACTAGCAATAAGGAACAATATAAGATTTATAGGAACATTTCTCGTGGCATTTATATGACAAGATCAAAAACACAGGGGCCGAAATAATACACAAAATATTTCAATAACACTTTCAACTTTTTTTATAATAAAATTTCACATAACCTTTTTTATACTGTTTAATGTTCACGATATAGCGTTTCGGTAACAATTAATTCTATCACTTAGCACAATTATTCCAACTGAAAACTGTTAAAACAATCACAGTCTAATTTTACCTATTCACACTATCTCATTTTGCTTTCAACTGTCCGTTGTTCTGCAAAAGAAATGCCTTAAAAACAATTTTCATTTATATTGAGAATATTCTAGATAAATGCAAAGTCTTTACAAAGAAAACTCGAACAATTCTAAGAATAATCGGCGTCAATCGGTAGCGAAATCCGAAATTCGACGTCCACGCCGTGCTGCCTGGGTAATGCCGACAGAATTAGGTTGGTGTATTGGAGACAAGCAGAGTAAAAACTGCTTAGTCAATGACGCTACATCACGGCGAATTGGCGCCTTACAACCAATGCGACTCAAGCGTCTGTTCTCCATGCCAGGGGCGGCTTGGAGCGGGCGTCTGTCTTGAATCAAGCGGCTCGCTATATAAACGTGTAAAAAGGTTGTTTCTGGTGACCTTAATATGCAGAACGGACCCATTCACGACAATTTGGGTTGGGCCTAAGGTTAACACCCTAACCCCGGAAAAAAAACTAATATGTTAAATTTGGTTATCAGAAAAGAATAACAGACCCGGACAAAAACAGAATTTTACCTGGACGTGAAAAAGGACCAGACTACCGAATGGGAACGTGGAACGTGCGCAGTCTGAGCGCTCCTGATGCTCTTATAAGTCTAGAAACAGAGGCTGAGAGGTATAGGATGGATATTATTGCTCTACAAGAAATTAGACAGCCAATAATCGGAAAACAAGATTTGGATAGTCACTCTCTATACTGTAGTGGTCATCCTTCTCGAAGAGAATTTGGTACTGGCTTTCTTGTTGGTGAATGCATACAGAAAGCCGTGATGAAATTCATCCCGGTCAGTGAGAGGATCTGCTACCTACGTGTACGTGGTACATATAACAATATTTCTCTTATTGCCGTGCATGCACCAACTGAAGCTAAGACCGTCGACGAGAAGGATAATTTCTACATAGCACTGGAAGAGGTTATGAAACAAACACCCACACGCGACTTCATTATGGTTCTTGGTGACTTTAATGGACAGGTTGGAAGAGATATCTCTTATGGAAATGTGGTGGGTCCCAACAGCCTGCATTTGAATTCGAATGATAATGGTGAGAGAATAACTGAGTTTGCATTATCAAATAATTTGAGAATTGCCAGTACGTTCTTTCCGCATCGATCGATTCATAAACAGACTTGGGTCTCACCAAATGGAAACACTCGAAATCAAATTGATCACGTTCTAGTAACAGCACGTTTCTTTTCGAGCGTTCGGGATGTGCGATCCTTTAGAGGTGCATACATTGGAAGTGATCACTTCCTTGTATGTGCAACGATAAGGTTCCACTTCCCAAATCCAGGCATTCCAAAATTCAATCAACGGAAACGTTTTAACATCTCATCATTAAAGAATGCTGAAACAGAAGAGAGATATCAAATCCATATTGCCGAAACATTGGATAAATCACAAACCATTAATGGAGACGTCGATAAGTCATGGTATTTGCTCAAAGATGCTGTTTTAAGCGCTGCTGAGGGAATACTTGGACGACAACAGAACCACTCCCAGAAGCCATGGATGGATCAAGCATGCCTTGACGCTATTCAATACAAAAGAGATTGCTATCTGAAGTGTCTACAAGGACGCAACACCAGGTCCACGAAAGAGAACTATAAACTGGCAAGACAAGCCGTTACAAAGCTATGTAGACGAACGAAGAGAGAATGGTGGAAGAGACAGTGTGAGGAGATTGAAAGCTTTAATAAGGAACATCAATCGCGTAACTTCTTTCAACAGGCTAAAACCTTAAAGAAGGGCCCTCAAACTAGATCGAATGCTATTCAAAACGAAGATGGGGAGCTACAAGTAGACCTTAAAAATATTTTAGATACTTGGGCCGCTTATTTTGAGAATCTTCTCAACTTAAGTGACCAGCAACAAGTCGAGCGACGAGCAAAGCTTATTCGTGCGTCAAAGGTACATGTAGAAGAACCCACCAGAGAGGAATTCGATGCGGCGCTGTCAAAATTAAAATGCAATAAAGCACCTGGTATCGACGATATGACATCCGAAATGATTGTACATGGTGGCGAAACTCTATCCTTAAGATTGTTTGAACTTGTTCAAATGATCTGGAGGACTGAAACCATGCCACAGGACTGGAACACAGCTATGCTGATACCAATCCATAAAAAAGGTAATCGCCTACAATGTGCAAACTACAGAGGAATCGCCCTCCTCTGCACAGCATATAAGATCTTTTCCTACATTTTGCTATCCAAAATCAATCCTTTTGCTGAACAACTGTTTGGAGAATATCAGTGTGGTTTCCGGCGGGGCCGAGGTACCACCGATGCACTTTTCTCGATAAGGATGATTTTGGAAAAGTGTCGAGAGTTCAACATACCTGTGCACCAACTTTTCATTGATTTCAGGCAGGCCTACGACTCTCTCGAACGAGAGACTCTATGGTCTGCTCTGGTGTCAATGGGAATTCCTGGTAAACTGGTATCACTATGCAAAATGACAGTACAGAACTCTCAATGCTGTGTACGAGTAGAGAACGAAATATCAAAAATTTTTAAAGTCGACTCCGGTTTAAGACAAGGTGATGCTATCTCTCCTATACTTTTTAATCTAGCCTTGGAATATGTGTGCCGTCAAAAGAAACTACCGACTAATAACAATATCTTGTCAATAAACTCAGTACAGATGATTGCTTACGCTGATGATGTTGTCATCCTCGGCCGAAGTGAAGCTGTTATGAGTGAGACTTTCAAGTCGCTTGAGAGTGGTGCTAGGAAAATTGGTCTTCAAATTAATTACAATAAAACCAAACATATGAATGTTTCAAGAGAGGCTGAGAAGAAAGATTTGATGTGCGGCGATGAACGAATTGAGGGAGTTGAATCTTTTAAATATTTGGGATCAATGCTTGACTCAAACAACAGCATACTTACAGATATAAAAGCTCGAATCGCTGCAGGTAATCGAACTTTCTACTCAATTAAACCTCTCCTTGGATCACCGTATGTATCAACTAACACCAAGCTCAAGTTATACAAGACATTGATTAGACCGGTTGTGATGTATGGGTCACAAACGTGGACCCTTACACAAAATGACGAATCGCATTTATCTGTATTTGAGCGTAAGATCCTACGCTACATTTTTGGTCCACTTAAAACAGACGATGGAGAGTATAGAACCCGGTATAACTTTGAGATCAGAGACCTTCTTGAGGGTCCTGATATAATAGGTTGTATCCGTTCTAATAGGATTGCTTGGTTTGGGCATGTTCTACGAGCCGATTCACAGTCTGGAATGATTAGAAAAATGTACGTTAGTACCCCAGGGAGTGGTAGACCGCGAGGAAGACCACGACTACAATGGGAGACTGACGTAATAAACGACCTTAAAAAAATCGGCTGCCATGGTAATTATGCCGCTGTTGCGAATGACCGTGATGAATATTCAAAGCTGATTAGCCTGGCAACGCTCCTAAATGGAGCATGAACGCCTTAAAAAAAAAAAAAAAAAAAAAAAAAAAAAAAAAAATTGAAATATTGTATAGGGTGAATTGAGGTTAAATAGAATTTTCTTTTGTAGTTCATTGCGTTTATGTAGAATAAATAGTATACTACCCTTCACCTAAGCCGGTTCAGGTTGCAGGTTGTAAATGCCATCTCCAATTATTTAATTCAATTTTTATTTCCTATTTCTCATGTAATTTAGAATTATTTGCTAAAAAGAGGCTTTAAGTATTTTGCAATCACTTTGTTCTTTAAGGCCCACCCCGAGTTTTGGTTTTTATTACTTTTAACGTTCTCCTTATCTTTTCCCTTTGGGTTTTTCACCCAAAGGATCATATGCTATAACATCTATAATATGCTATAATATCTTCAAATCTCTTTTTTCCTAGGTTGCTTTTAAAATACCCAAAGATATTTTGATATCTTCAAAGATTTTTCGAAATCTTTGAAAATTCAACCCAAAAGTTATGGGGCATACTATTGAAATTCACTACTATACTGTTTAAATATAAATTTAAATCATTTTCAAGAATCATCGTAGTCGTTTGACCTAATTACAAATCATTTCCTTGTTTCAATTTTTAATTATTTATTCAATGAGAAATACAATTTTGCCCAAAAGATATATGTATTGTGAAATTAAATTATTAAAACTAATTATTGCTATTTACATATTTATATTTTACAACAATAGACCAGGGTAGAAGCCTTTAAAAATAATAAAAAGTGAAAAAAATAATAGGAGGTTGAAACCCATTAGAAAAGGAAGAGAATATTATAAAAGTGAAAGGAAAAATAATTTACGGGTGATCTGCGGTCGGGAAGGGGAAGGGGTGAGTTTTTAAGGGTAAAAAACGGTTTATCTCGATTTCCGGCAGAACTAAAAGTCCTATGGAGAAAAGTTAAATGACAAAGTTGTAGGTAATAAAAAGATCTAAAACTATTGTTTAACACTTTTTTCACATAACCTCAAAATTTATGTGAAAAATTCAAAAGTTTTTGGTTTTTTATTGCTGACGGATGAACTGTATTCAGTTAAGGGTAGCACTCTCAATCTTAGCTAATGAATATTCCTTGATGCTGGAACGCTGTAGCTTGCTCGATGAAACGAGCCTTCATATAACTACATATCTGAGCTTTAATCATTGAAAAATATACTGCGTCCCATAATCGGGGATTATGCCATTGGCTGGACTATTGGCAAACCAATTTTAGTTTTGTTCCTGCAAATTTGTAAAACAAATTTGCTTTTTATCTCTTTTTTTTATTTTTATTTTCCCTATCCTATCACGAAATATTGGCCTATGTCATATTTTATATGTGATAGGATTTATGGTTTAGTTATCCATTACTTAACAAAAAAATATTAAAAAATAACAAAAGAAAAACAGATTTGCGTCCATTAACATCCTTAGAACGCATGTTGTTGTGGGACCTTGGTCTTAAAAGGTTTTTATGTGTTGTTGTGACACATATTGTAATGCCTACTACACATCACATTTTATTAAAAAAAAAAAAAAAACATCACAGTATCCATGACATGTAAATTAATTATTTCAAATAGCGCGGTAAGTAAAAAAAAGCGTGCGGTAATGGATTTTCATACATATATTACTGCACGCTTTTAAGAAAATAGTATATTACATATCTAGAGTTGTAAATAGCATTTTACATGCGAGGGAAAATTTTGCGCACGAGACGCGTAGCGTCGAGTGCAGTATCTTCACGAGCATGGAAAATGCTTTACAACTCGAGATTTGTTATGTACTTTTTCTACGACTTTGTTTTAATGCCCAAATGCATATAATTACTTGAAAAAATGAACTACTAGTTATAAATTAAATGCAAATAGTTTACAAATTGTGGTAGGCTTTGCATTATTCTGTGTCAAAATGAATTGAAATATTTAATTTTTAAAAATCAAATTTTTCTTTATATAAAAATTTTTCTTTTTATTAAAAGCGTGCGGTAGTATATATATATATGAAAATCCATTACCGCACGCTTTTTTTTACTTACCGCACGCTATTTGAAATAATCACTTTATATGTCATGGATAGTGTGATGTAATTTATAATTTACTGTGATAGGAGTAGAAAAAGAAAAATTTTTATTTAAAGAATTCTTAAGGATTCTTAAAAATTAAATATTTCAATTCATTTTGATACAGAATAATGCAAAACCTACCACAATTTGTAAACTATTTGCATTTAATTTATAAGAAGAAGTTCATTTTTCAAGTACATAATTATATGCGTTTGGGCATTAAAACAAAGTCGTAGAAAAAGTATATAACAAATCTTGAGTTGTAAAGCATTTTCCATGCTCGTGAAGATACTGCACTCGACGCTACGCGTCTCGAGCGCAAAATTTTCCCTCGCATGTAAAATGCTATTTACAACTCTAGATATGTAATATACTAATTTCACCTTATTTTGAATTAATATCGAAAAAGCACCCTAATTTTCAATCGAAAATTCAATTCATTTTTTGCGTTTTCTGAGAAGATTTACTATAGTAATATATTTTTTTTCACCATCGGAAAGTAGAGACTTCAACGAACAGAAAGCATTGACAAAAAATAAAAAAATAAAGAAAAAAATAAAATTAATAGTTTGTATGACATGAAAATATATTATTATTATAGAGAATTATGACATTATAAGTTTGTCAAAAAAATAATGTCAAGCGTGTCAAAAAAATATTTCATTTATTTATTTAGCCAAATTTTTGGAAAAAAAATTTAATTGTTTGATTGAAATGAAATTTTATTATTATTATTGAGAATTATGGCATTATAAATTTGTCAAAATAATGTTGTCAAGTGTGTCAAAAGAAAGGTTTTTATTTATTTTTTCCATATTTTTTTAGAAAAAAATAAAATTAATTATTTATATGACATTGATTGATTGATTGATTGATTGATTGATTGATTGGACTGTAGGACCAAGCACTAGGCGAGACTCCCGGATTACGGCCGGGCCACTTCCTACAGTCGTTTTACATATAACAATAGGTAAGGATAGGTAGGTAATTGTTAGTTAGGAGTGAACGACCCGGCTACAGACACCTGGCAAATCGTATCTAGCTACTACTGTTACGAGACAATCACAAGGACAATCACCTATACATATAATCTGCAATCGCCAATCAGCAATCCCGTATCTAAAATTTCTCGCCTGCAATCTCCAGTCGGAAACCTGCTATTCATGTAATTTATTAGTATAATAGAATGATGACTAAATTGTAGTCCTCTGCACTCTCCAATCTGAATTCATGTTATTAAAATCAATTAAAGCAAAAAAAATTAATTGGTGTCCACCTATTTATATCAACGGAGCAAGCGCCAAATCTATTTTAGGTTTAATAAAAAAATTTCTCGAACGACGTTAATATAAAAATCCATAACACGGGTTATGGTAAATTAAAAGTATTTCTAGATTCAGTAGATATCCACGCAAAGACAATTAATTTTTTTTTTAAAGACCGAAAAGCGGACGCTTTTACGTACACGCCTAAAGAACTGAGAAAGGAGATACTACTACTTAAAGGAATAAGTGGCGGATATACGGAGGAGGAGATAAAAAATGAAATGTTGGCGGAATGTCCGAATATAAAGTTCTCTAAAATTCAACAATTTACAACTCCCTATACAAAAAGAGCTAACACACAACTGAATATGTACACCTTACAGGTCGAAACAGGTCAAAACCTCAGTGAATTGTTAAACATTAAATACCTGTTTCACCAGAGGATTCATTTCGAGAAACTAAAAAAACAGAAATCATACAATGCTTCAGGTGCCAAAAATTTGGGCATATAAGCCAAAACTGTGCATTTAACAAGAGATGTGTGAAATGTGGAGGTAACCATGAAGCAGGCCAATGTGCAAGAGAAAAGGGAAACCAAGAAAATAAACCGGCTGCCTGCATAAACTGCGGCAAGGAAGGTCACCCGGCAAACTACCGAGGATGTGAAGCATTTATTAAATTCAAGAACAACCGGGATATAAACAAAGGAAAGGTAAGAGACCTCCTAAACGCTAGAAAGGAAAGCGTCCTTAGGACCATAAACAACTTCACAACGCCAAACAGATCATTCGCAGATGTTATCAACCCAAATAGAGATAAAAACCCTGACAACAGCGAAAACTACATTTCAGACTTCTTTAATGAGTCCAACAAATTATTCTACATGCCTCTTGGTACTTTGTTAGATAAAATCAACCAATTCTGGCCGAATTACATGAGAATTGACTTTTTGAAAAAAGCTGATATTTTGACGAGTGAATTTTCCATTGAAAATTAGGGTGCTTTTTCGATATTAATTCAAAATAAGGTGAAAAAATAAATATTTCAAATCAAATAAACTACAGCGTATTTGGGACATAAAAAGGTAAGTTTTCACCAAATTTCGTGAAAAAAAATTTTTTTTGTAAAAGATAAAAATAAAAAGCCAAAAACTTGGTTTTTTGAATTTTTCACATAAATTTTGAGGTTATGTGAAAAAGTGTTAAACAATAGTTTTAGATCTTTTTATTACCTATAATTTTGCCATTGAACTTTTCTCCATAAGACTTTTAGTTTTGCCGGAAATCGAGATAAACCGTTTTTTTACCCTTAAAAACTCACCCCTTCCCCTTCCCGACCGCAGATTGGCCGTAAATTATTTTCTTTTCATTTTTATAATATTTTCTTCCTTTTCTAATGGGTTTCATCCTCATATTATTTTTTTTGTTTTCAAAAATTATCGACCCTGGTCTACAAAGGTTCTACAGTTCTGAAAGCTTTCAAGTGGAAAGAGGAGGTCTCCCTATCAAATGTTTCTTTAAAACTTCAATAATTATATGTCCCGCAACTCGATTTTTGTGAAACTCTGTAATTACTCAATAGGTACAACTATATAATTTGCACATGCGCCTTTAAAGCGGTTTCCCGTAGTTCGGAAAATGTTTAGGAAAACATAAACAAAGACGGGAAGAACTAAGGAGGCTATGTTGGAACATATGTTTATTTACAAATTTAAAAATATTTAGTCCTGTTATTAGATTTTGATAAAACTTGGTTCCTCAGCTGTTGGCGTGGTTTCTATATTTTTGAAAGCTTTTTGATAAAATTGGATAAAATGGAGGGAGCTACGCTTACAAATGATTATTTCAATGCTCAATAAATTTATTTCGTCATTTGCTTTTGATGAACTTGGGTATATATATTTTTAGTTAGGGTTTCTTTAGTTCCTACATCTTTTGGACAAAATTGGGATGAAGTAGGCGTAACAAACAGACATATATTTGAAACATCAGTAGATTTAAGTCTTATAGTTCGATTTTATCATGCTTTCTTTGCAATATATTTCTAATCAGAAAGTGATGCGATTAGAAGAACAAAGAAGGGATACAAAACTATGCTTTTAAGCCAAAAGTGGTCAGTTACCTGTGAATTACCTATATACAGTTACTAAGCATCGTCCTTTTGATAAAGTTAATTATTGCTGTAAAGCACATCATTGATCATAAAGACGTTACCTAATTGTAACAATATATGTACATCAAAAATTTTTGTTACATACAAAAAGTTAGTTATGTAGTAACCTATTTTTTTATATAATATCTATAAATTATTGCGATAACAAAAAATTTTGATTTTCCACTCCATACACAAAGTTTTTATTATAGATTTTGATTTTCTTAAGTTTTTCTTAAAGAAACAAAATATACAAAAATATTAACTTGTAAATTGATTTATTCAATTTAAGCAAGAACATTTTTCATTTGAAAATAAATTATTTATTTAGATAAACCGAAGTTTTACGGAAAATGGTTTATTTTCATTATATGCTATATTATTACTAAACCGATTTAGTATTTTTTTTTCATAATAATAAATCAAAAAGTAGATTATTGAGTTTATGATAAATTTTAATGTCAAGTTGTCAGTTTTGTTTTCGTTATGTAATCGTTTAAAGATTACTATTTAAGCTTTTAGTCATAACCGCCTAATCAAAGTCGTTAAAATGATGCATAAGCAACATTATTTTTTTCCCTTAATTTCAAGATAATTTAATGTTTATATAATAACAATAAAGCTCTTGAACAAAGAATCAAACTTTTGTTGCAAATATTATTTTTTTGTTTCAAAAGTTTTAATTTAGAAACCAAATCAATCAAAGTCGGTATATAGATTGTGATTAATTAGGTTGTAGGCATTGTTCTATTTGTTATAATTGTTTTTACTATTTTATTTTTCTGAAAACCGACTTTTTTTTGCCCATATAACTTCATTATGCAGTAAAATAATTAATGCGTAAGTTAAAAGCACGACCCGACCCTAAACAAAAAGTAACAAAGACTTTGTGTTGGAGTAAAAAAAAGTGAAAAATAATGAATTTTTTTTTATGTTAACCCTCAAGGAAGATTGATTTTTTTTTATGTAAATAAGCAAACGTAATTCGTTTTTAAATAAGATTCTTGAAAGTTTTTATTTCAATTATGTTTTGAGAAGATGAATTTAAATTTAAGAAAATATTTGAAAATGTTTTACTTAAATAACTTGAATAACTTAATTATAGCAAAAATAATTGTATTTTGACTAATAAACCAATAATGAATGGTTTAATAAATCATTTCAAAGTTGATAGTTTTGATCATACAGGTAAGATACAAATAATCAAATGTAAATAAAGCTGTCTGCATGATCCCTACAAAGCCATAATATTAGACTCGGTTGCGTGTGAAAAATTGGTAATGAAAAATTTGTATGTAATGTAATTGTTTTATCCACGACTGCTATAGAATATATGCTTCCCATGTGTATGTCTTTCATTGTAATGTTATACATTCTCTTACTTGTTGTAGAATGTAACGCGATCGTTACATTCTACAAGAGGTCTATAGTTTATTAAATACTCCCCTAACAAAATCAAATCTTAACATTTGTTGGTATAGTAATATCAAAAGGTTAAAACGAGAACAATACATATGGGTAATTCTTTTACAAACCGAACCAATTTGGACTAAATCTGACCGACACATTTTTGATTTAGCTGAAAGATTTTATATCGATAAAAAAGATATACGTATTCGAGGATTTGATTTTTTTTTCTTTGGAAAATATAGCGGTTCTAAATTTCGAGAATTTGGTGATTTTTGGCTTGACGAGTTCTTTTCAAATATTCATAACTTCGGTTCTGGTAAAGATAGACACTTTATGTCTGCTTTATTTTAAAGAATAAAGATGGAATTTAAAAAAAAATTGTTATATATAAAAATTATTAACAAAATCTTATTGTTATAAACAAATAAAATGTTAAAATTAATTTTTAGTCATCATCTAACAAAAATAAAGAATGTTTAGTAAATCCATCGTATTGTACGTTCAATTTTCAATAAGAAACGTATATTTATTTAATTAATGGAGAAATCAGTTTTACTGTTAGAAATAAACTAGTTTATCGAGCGCGAGACGATAAAAAAATTTTTAAATTTTTGTCGTCTGGCGCTAGAAAAATTAACTTATTCTACTACGTTGCTCAATAATTTTTTTGCTGCGAGTCGCGTGCCGTTACAAAGTTTTGGCTAAATGATATTTCGTAACATGATAATTGGCACGACAGTTTTTAATTGCAGCACATGCGGTGGCATCCCTGGCAGATTAAGTGAATTCAGAAATAATGGTTAATCGCTTCATCCGCTCCATGACAGTGTCTATGGACTTTATGTGACTGCCACGCTTTGAATATAAGACTTAATTATACTGTTAAATTCATTGACGTCTTTGTTTTTGGCCGCAAGAATGATTAATCTACTCCGCCAACCGTGATTCTTATGATTAGATATTGGGAAATACTTTTTGAACCAATTCCTGTTTTGATTTGACTCTAAATTGCAGAAATTATAAGGCAATAAAATTCGTCCTGAGGTTAGATCAACCGGTACCGTTCCATCAGCATTTGGAGTGAGAATATCCCAGCTGATTTATTGTTTTGAAGCAGGACACTCATATATGTAGTTAATTTCAACCTTTTTACGTGTCACCACCAAGTAGAGTATTTCAGGCAAGCATTTATTTTATCTGGTGCTGTTGATCGAGGAACTACAGGTAGTGTTTGTCTAAAATCTCCTGATGCAAGCCATATTAATGCATTTGGTATTTCCACGCAAATCTCGCAATGATCGATCAAGAGGTTCAAGCAATTTTTGTGCGCCATTGTGCATTCATTCCAAATATTAAATTCACATTTCTGCAATATTTTTTCCATTTCGGATTCTTTGGAAATGTTGCATATGGGAGTTTCAATAAATTGCATGTTCAATGGCAATTTCAAAGCGGAATGTGCAGTTCTTCAACCTGGTAGCAATGTCGCAACTATGCCGAATCACGTAAGAGCTAAAGTTATGTCATTTTGTGATCGAATTGTTGTAAGAAGTAGTCTGATTAGGAACGTCTTACCAGTTCTTCTTGGCGCATCCAAGAAAAATATTCCTCCAACCCCATTATTGACATTTTGCATTAGTTGATCGTAAATAACTTTTTGTTCAAACGTTAGCTTTAGAATTTTTGAATGCACATACGACAAAAGATCATTCGTGTTGTAGTTTTGTTCACGACGCAATTCTACATCTAACGAAGATGCAGTAGCAGATCAATTCGGCGATGTTATTCCTAATTGATTGAGAACTTTGTTCACGATATCAAAGAGCTTAAATCTTCAATCATTATCAACGATTCGTTGTAAATTTCTGTTGGGAAATCTATGTTTATATTGGTATTTTCCTTGGATAGACGACGTAAAATATCCTCAGCCATGCGTGTGATTTATATTTTTCCCAGAGCTCTAATGGAGATGAAGAAGAGCAGGTGGTCAACATGATTGCAAACAAAGCAAGAACTTGATTTGGATGTGACGTGTTGCACGTGTCATTAATGCATACATCCCAGTGGCGGTCGTTCTCCAATAAATTCAAAGCTCGACATGCACTGCGGAAAGTGTTTTGTGTAACGCCGTTGACAATTCTCAGTTGGTGATAAGACGTACGACCGGGCATCTTTATTATTAACATGTGAAGAAAGAAGCATTCATCATTGAGATGCACTGTGTACAGTCGACCTATCGTAGTTTTTTTAATATGCCAGGGTGTCATTTGACTCGTTCTTCTCGTTTAATATAAGTAAAGCTGTAATCACGATTACTTATTTTGCTGATCCATGATTATTGGGAGAAATATGTAGCAAAAAAATCTATTTTGTTCAGTGTAAAATATTGTACTACAATTTGCTTAAAGGTCAAAGGAGAATATTTTTATAGTAAATGAGGACGGAGGATATTCTTGCTCCAAAGGAAGACAGTCCTCTTGAAAGGTAAACACATAGCGACCTTATTGGTTGATAAATTAGATAATCACTATACAAAACTAATCGATTAAATTAAGCATGAAGTGAAACTCGACCATAAAATGGAGTGAATTGCGATTAATACTGGTGAGGTACTTGGTTAACCGCCTGCATTCTTATATGGAGCATGAAGGCTAAAAACAAACTACATAAAAACTTTCCTGTATTCCTTTCCTAGCAGCATTGTGTCCAAATTTTAAATGAATCGGTTCAGTACTTAAGGAGATTACCTATTTTGAACAAACGAACATTTACATTTTTATTTATATAGAAGATAGATAGAAGATAGATATATACACATTATTTACGATAATGTCACTAAACTTAATTTGCAACATTATTATCCCTGTCCTAATTGATTTTTAACAATTTACTAAGGTTATTCGTATTATCATGTTCTTATATTCAAAAAACGATAAGCACAACACTAACAGAAACAGTATTTATTTATAAAGAATAAGTAATTAGAATCTTTTAATTTTGGAATTAAAATAGAAGAGTTTTTAATTAATTCTTTTCAACAATAATTCTTTAAAATTTCAATATAGGGCTATTATTTTGAAAACGTACATCGAAAAAAAAACAACTATTTTTTAAAAATCTGAAATTTTGATATTTTGTTGGTATTGACGAAAGGAAAAAAGTAATTTCTGCTTTTATTTTTTGTGTACTCTGAATCTGAGTTATGCGCGGTTGAATTTTGAGGCTTTTTCACGTAGTTTTTGGTAATGGTGGCAATGTTTTGTGAATAGGTGCCACAAATTTCATCCGACTTACGTATATTTTTGCAAGTAAAAAGGAAAATAATTGAATAATTGAAATAAGTAAGTTTAAAATTAACAACTTTTCTCTTCGCGCGTAAAACCTTGGTTTACTTCAAAGCTCATATCTCAAAAAGTAGGCTTTTTTTTTTTGTTTTTCACAAATTTTAAAGTAAACATATGCAGCTATGAAATTGAGAAATAAAAAGTCAGCAATTCAATATGGATTTTTTCTTACGATTTTTTAAAGTTTGGTATATGAAAAATTCACATGTGTTTTTTTATTAAGTTAATAATCCTGTACTAAATGTGGATCTAATAAATTAAACATTTCATATTTTAACACCTGCAATAAATTTGAACCATTTTTTGTGTATTTCTGATTGAGAAACAGGTTTTTATTCAGAATAAGAATTGGAGATCCCAATGATCGAAGATTTTGTTATAATTTCAACATCACCAACACTAACATTAGAAAAAAACATTAAAAAAATATTTTTCCTATAAACATTATAATTTAATCAATATTATAAATAAATACATTAAAAAATTAATTTATATATTTTTTTTTGCCTTTAAATTGAAATATTTATGATCATCAGAAAAAGAAAACATTTTGGCAATTATTTTATCGGGTGTAGTGTTATCCGGTAAAAAACAGTGGAATCCTTGAGTTCTTTGTTTTCTTCCAAGAACATTTCGTAGATGTCGGTGAGGGTCCATAACACCAACCACTTTGACTTCTTAATTTTTGTCGATCCTTCTGTAATAGTAACAACATCTTTAAGGCCAGGCATTGTTCTACACTGAAAAAAAAGTCTGCTCATCTTATACGATATAGGTATGAAATCATGCATAAAAGTTGCTTAAATGTGCGCCAAGAATAACTTTTCTCAAACTATTCTAATATGAAGAATAAGGGGCCGACAATTTGTTAAATTTTGGAATTCTAATATTATGAATTTAAAATATAATTCAAGCAAATACAGTTTCTCATTTCTAGCATATTATAAATTTATCATTAACAAAATTGTCAGCCTTTTTTAAATTTTGAGTAGATTTGTGAATATGTATGCTCTTTTTAAGCATATGGTTTTCAAAAGCATTCTAAGTATAAGAATACATTTATTAGAACGCGTAATTTTTTCTAAAGCTGAGCATAATTTTAGTACTATTAAGAAATGAATGTTGCACATTTGAGTTGTTTAAAGACATATATGCTCGAAACCATTCTAAAATAAACTTGAGCTAAGTATAATTATTCATATTTTGAAACAAAATTAGTGCGTATAATTTCTGCATTTGAGAATAAAAGCAACCATTTTGTAAAATATTTTGAATCTATTTGAGACCAACAATCCATGTTAAAAACCTTTCCATTATTCTTGAATTAAGAATATGTAAATGTCATATATAAGCAACCCTTCTGGAAATAAGTTAAAATAGACAAGTTTTTTAGTTTTTTAATAATTTATTTCAATATAATAAAATAATAATTCTAAAGATACAAAAAATATTCTCAATATATGTTATTATTATTGTATAAGTACATACATTTTTATAAATAAATTAATTTTAGACAAAATAATAATACATCACATTCATTAAAATAATTTTCATATTTTTCATAATTTTAAAATATAAATCCTAAATTATATAATTCTCTTTTACTTGAGTTAATATAGATTAATATTAAAAATGTATTTCAATAAAAAATATAATAAATTTGATATAAAGAAAATTTTAGACAATTATTATTACTTATGTCTAGATATTTAATATACAAATTATTATTATAATTAAGTAAATTTTGCTCACAGTTTCTTCTGTTACGTTTTCTGCAATGCTGTTATTGTTAATCTAAAATACATGCTTAGTATTTAATCATTGATGCCTTCCAAAAACTTTGGCCACTTTGTGATGAGTAGCATACTCGTGTTTCAATGTCAATTATCAACCTTAATAAAAATGAAACTAGTTAAATCCAAAATTATGTAACAGAAAATTTATTTAACTTACTAATTAAAATTCACTCGCAGAAGTAAAAACAGTCAATTCAATGCAGTTCTACTGACTTCTTTTTCTTTTCGAAAGTTGCATGTCACTTTATTTCTACAGTTTTGTTTATAGTTCATGTTTTTTGACTGCTAAACTCGCGTCTTGAATAACCCACGCCACATTACTGCTTCATTCCTTGAACACTCATACCATCTATATGATAATAAAATAAAATTGAGGTGATTCAAATTTTCTTTTATAAAATTGAGAAATATTTTTACCTGAAGATCATCAGCTAAGGCGATGTTTTCGGCGGGAAAATATTTCTTTACTTTTCACTTGGCTTGCATAATTACTATATCTGTGGAAAGAAATCCAGATGCAAACTTACTATGGTCATTCGGCGAATTGTAATAAAACACCTGTAAATATATTTACAAAAATATTAAAATTTATTTTGTTTTAAGTTTGATCAGTAGGATTGGTGATCAGTGGCTTCGTTTGTTTCTAAAAATGAAGGTACTGGCCATTGTCATCTGACTCAGTAGCTCACAAGAAATTTAATAATTATATTTTCACTTTGTGGCATTTTTGGCGTGGTTGAGTTTTATCTATATGTGATAGTAGTAAAAAGTTTACTATCAGTTTTTAAAATTTATGGGTTTTTAACGTAAATAATATTGATACTCACTATAAATAATTTTCCAAAGCACTGAACTATTTTTCACGATTTACACAATAAAATTCATAATATAATGCACTTAATTTATTTTGAATTCAATTTTCAATATATATTTTTAACACAATTGGACTCTGTCAATTAGTTTTGTTATTTTTCTAGGAATACTACTCGAATACTTTACTCTTGTAAATTGCAACACGATATGAACCTGATAATGGTATAGTTAAGTAAAAAAACCAAACAGCATTAATCATAATATTTATATATATATTATTTTAGTCTACACTCATGCAAATTGTTCTCAAATCAAATCAACTCAACAAAATTGTTTAGAATAAATCACTCAATTCTCTATTTGAGTATAAGAAACAAAAATATCGATAAATTGTTGGCGAAAAATCATTTTTGATTATACTTTACATAAGAGAAGAATAACAAGGCAGAATTTATGATTTTATATAATCTTGACTGAAAAATTATACACAATAATTCAAGAATCATGCATATTGACTCTATCCTATATTTGAGAGTGTGACGCACTTGAGAATGTGACGAACTTAACGATTAAAGTCCAGATCTAGATTTATATAAAGGTTCGCTTCTGCAACACAGCAATAACATGCTATCATCAACAGTAGCCTCAATATATACTAAGGAGTATTAAATAACTAAGACTTATATAGTGATGCTATCGTTGACTGAATATATAGTTCAATAGCCAGCACCCTTACGTTATCACCTTGGCTAATGATATAGTACTGGTATTGTCAAGGACTGGAGACTGAAGTACGCAGGGTTGTCACACTTACAGATCAAAATTAAAACCACATATTCAAATCAACAAAAATTGATCCCTTCATGCGTAAAATTAGTAATATATTGCCTAAATATATAATATTGCTTATAATTTAAATCATTTATAAAACGACAATTTCGTCAATAATTATTGACATTTTTAACCAAGTCCTAAGTTGACTGGAAAATTATGCTTTAAGTTATTTTAAAATTAAATTCACTTCAAAACTATTTTATAATCTATTTGCATGTTAAAAATATTTGATACAATATAATTGTCAGATTGAGTTAAATCACTTATAAGTTGTAGAAATTAAGCTTAAAAAAATTGATTGTAATTTTCTCAAATTAAAACTTTATTATAAATAATTTTTCAAGAAATTGTTTTTCTAGAAATGATTGTAAATATTTTACTAGAAATGAGAATAAACGTTGAACAATATCATCGTTTTATTGAAATTCTATTTTGAATCATATCGTTATTAAATTGATCGTAAAGACTCTCAAAATAAATGTAAATGATTTAAATTGTGTATTTCATAACTAAGTGAAATTGAATAAGTTAATCTTAATTTATAAAATGGTTATATTGATAAAATTAAGGAAACTTATATCAGGTTCAACCAGTTATTCTATAATCTAGAAGATCAGATTCAAATTTTCATCAACTAAGAGGTTCTGTATTTGAGAATAGCTTTTATTTAATATTAGAATACGATTTCTCTCAGTGTACTAATTTCCTCTGATAAGAAGTATGTTTGAATTTGTTTTACTATATTTTGTGACAAACTGTGCACTTGTTTGCTTTGAGGCCAACTGTAAGGACCTACTGTTTCCAACAGATCCATGGCGAATTCTACCAGTCGTCTTGATGCATTAAATTCATCCTGGATACGTTTATTTGACCAAAATTTACGTGGTAGAGTTGTCAACAAAAACACTTGTTTTGATTTACAGCTGGCATCTTTAAACTCTTTTTTAAGGTTCATAAGCCATGATGTATATTCACATTCCTCGTTTGGTGATAACACTTTAACTGAATCTACTTGAAATATTCTTTGACTTATTGCCGATGTGACACTTGCAATTTTTTTTATAACTTCCTGTTGTAATATGATTTTGTTTGATAGGAGATTCGGCTAACCTTCCAAGAACATTGTTAATATCTTCTAAAATGTCATTAAGAAGTTCAGGAACTGGTGGAGATATAGTATCAACCGAAACTGGTGATGGATCTAAAGATGCTGGAGGTATTTGAATATTTTCGTTCGTTGGAACATTTTCAACATCCTGATTTATAGAAATAATTTCACTATCGATAGTTTCCGAACATGAAAGCTGCTGTATAGAAAATATTAGTTGCATATGAATTTTTATTCATTTTAATAAAATAATTAAATTTACCTTATTTTTATAGATATAAGTGCGACATGTTTCACATATAAACTGGTCATCACGCAAAGTAAAATTTAGGGTCGCAGCTTTTTGAATAACAGCTGGTGTGACCAGTTTCACATTTTTTGATGTCCGCTGATGATTTTTGAGACCTTACAAGTTACAGCACAATTTGAGAGGCATTTCTATTATTATCTTTTCTAAGCGTTATGTCTTCTAAATATTTTAAAATATAATTGATTATAAGGCAATCCAATTAATATATATATACCCTTGAAATAGTTTTGACATAGGTAGAATCAGGTAAAATTAGGTAGGAACAATTTAATATATTTTGATTGGATGCAAGTATAATTTGGTCAAAAACCGTTTGTGGGCGTCATTAGAAATTTTAAATGTTAAAATTATGAGCCTCTAATGAGATTTTAATTAGTAAAAAGGGGCGGAATAGACATTTTTTAAAATGAATAAACATTTTACACACCCTTTTAATAATTTAAATTCCTTTATTTTACCACTTAACTTAAATTAATTTTTAATAAGTTTTTAACCATTTAACCGCACAGAAAATGGTTCAAATTTATTGCAAGTGTTAAAATATGAAATGTTTAATTTATTAAATCCACATTTAGTACAGGATTATTAACTTAATAAAAAAACACATGTGAATTTTTCATATACCAAACTTTAAAAAATCGTAAGAAAAAATCCATATTGAATTGCTGACTTTTTATTTCTCAATTTCATGGCTGCATATGTTTACTTTAAAATTTGTGAAAAACAAAAAAAAAAAAGCCTACTTTTTGAGATATGAGCTTTGAAGTAAACCAAGGTTTTACGCGCCGCCTAGCGGAAAAGGGAAAAGTTATTTATTTTAAACTTACTTATTTCAACTATTCAATTATTTTCCTTTTTACTTGCAAAAATATACGTAGGTCGGATGAAATTTGTGGCACCTGTTCACAAAACATTGCCACCATTACCAAAAACTACGTGAAAAAGCCTCAAAATTCAACCGCGCATAACTCCGATTCAGAGTACTCAAAAAATAAAAGCAGAAATTACTTTTTTCCTTTTGTCAATGCCAACAATATATCAAAATTTCAGATTTTTTAAAAATCAAAAATTTAAAAATCAACAAAAAAATGTACGTTTTCAAAATAATAGCCCATAAATAAATCGTTTCGATACAATAATTTATGAGCTCTAAATTGTTGCTATTTTGAAATTTTCAAATAAAAGTTTGAATAATATATAAGGTTAATGAACTATCATGCATTTATTTCAATGTGAACATGCATATGTTTTCAACTTAAAATTTGTAAAAAACTTGCTAATATGTATCGAATTTGATATCAAAGTTAGTATGCACATTAATGTTTGCAAAAGATAACCTGCAAATGCAAATAAAACAAGCAAAATGGTCATTGCGTTTCCTTTATTAAAAAGTAGAAAGAAAAAACAATACAAATATGACGACATAATTTGTTTTGCTTTGCTTATCAATATACTAAAATCTTCACTATACCACACTTACAAACTGTTACCAACCGAGAAAAGCATAAACATCAATAGAACAGAAAAAAGCAAATTATGAATCAATAGAATGAGAAAAACAAATTATCTCAATCTCTCTTTTAATATTTATTTTTAACGTATATAGCTTTAGCGTGGCGATCTCGTGAATACATAAATTTTTACCATACAATATCGCCTAACGCGCCTAAAGAAGTTTTCAATTCAAAAACTTTTTTAAGCGGAGAGTATATTTTAATTATAAACTAAGAACGTCATCTTAATATGCGATTTGAAACTGCAAATCGTTTTAAAGCTGTATGACAAGGACACTTTACATACAGCAATGAAAAGTAGAAATCAATAATTTATTTATTGCACAAGTGTAGCACAATTTAACAGTGAACTGGAATCTACATACCTAGTATTAGTAACACTTTTGAATACAAATCTTACAATGAAGATGGCGCTATTTAGTTTATTCGTTACACTCCTACTGCAAACTACGCTCTTGTAGAAAAAATCGTGAGCTTGTAGCGCCATTTTGAAATTAAAACATAATATAAAAAAATTCAAAAAATCGCCTTAAAGCCAATAACGCCATCTAGAAAAATAAAACTCCATATAAAAAAATTCACAAAATTTAATCAAACACACTTATCTTAGTTTTCGAATATGGCAATGTTCATTGTTTTTTTAATATGGCGTCAATGAATGGCCTTGAAGAATATAGGAGGTTTTGGCTTAATTGACAATTAAAAATAAAAAATTAATTTCTGAGATATTATTGTTACACACTTTTATCTATAAGCTCACCAAATTACTTACTCGTGAGGCATCCTAAAACACGATATATATTGAGTTGATCTCCCGCTCCGCAAATATATATTCGTCTATTGCTGTCTATATTTAAAAGATTAAACTGAATACTTAATAGAAAAAACCTTCCTAAAGCAAAAATAATAATAATTTATTGACAGTAATGACATTTACAAAATAAGCTTTGAATTAACATCGCATTACTTAAATGAAACTTAAAAGTTTCAAATATTTTTCTTTTTTCATACTATACGAGTATCATTAAACTTTAATATTCAAACTACACTAACAAAACTTACTGTTGCACGATATAATAATTTTTATTTTTTTTTAAGTCATGAAATTTAATTTATTCATTAAATAAATTAATTGCTTTTGAAAATCTCGGTTTTCTTCCTCTTTTCTTTCAAAGTTTTGGATTGTGAAATTATATAACTATTTCTAGTACGAATGATGATCCTGATTGGATGATTAATGAATACTTTATCAACTTTGAGAAATACTTTATAAATGACGTATTAGCTCACCTATTGCTAATAGTATAGGGAATAAAAACATTGCACTTCAGAAAGTATTTAGAAGAAAGCTAAATTTTTGCATGAACCTTTCTTTTGTGGTTCTAAACAATATTCAAAAAGTCTCACTGATACATATGCAGCTAATAATGTTAAAGGGGTCAAACGTCACAAAAAATGGTTTTTCGCAAAAATTTTATTAACTGCAGTAAAGACTACTGTCAAGACTTTGTCGCTCCGCATTTGCTTTTGTTTCGCAAACTAATTTCTTCTATACGATTGAAGCACTGGATTCCAGGTCAAGGAACTATGGCAAATTATATTGTCCTTTAAAAATTGTCATGCATACGATGGTAAAAAGCAATTTTTATTTTTTTTTTTGTGGCGTTCATGCTCCATGTAGGAGCGTGGCAAAGCTAATCAGCTTCAAACACTCCCATTCGCAACAGCGACATAATTACCATGGCAGCCGATTTTTTAAGGTCGTTTATTACGTCCGTCTCCCATTGCAGTCGTGGTCTACCTCACGGTCGCCCACTCCTTGGGGTACTAACGTACATTTTTCCAATCATTCAAGACTATGCCCAAACCAAGCAATCCTGTTGGAACGAATACCACCTATTATATCTGGACCCTCAAAAAGGTCTCTGACCTCAAACTTATTTCGCGTTCTGTACTCTCCATCGTCTGTCTTAAGTGAACCAAAAATGAAGCGTAGGATCTTACGCTCAAATACAGATAAATGCGATTCATCATATTGTGTAAGGGTCCACGTTAGTGACAACCGGTCTAATCAATGTCTTGTACAACTTGAGCTTGGTGTTAGTTGATACATACGGTGATCCAAGGAGAGGTTTAATTGAGTAGAAAGTTCAATTACCTGCAGTGATTCGAGCTTTTATATTTGTAAGTATGCTGTTGTTTGAGTCAAGCATTGATCCCAAATATTTAAAAGATTCAACTCCCTCAATTCGTTCATCGCCGCACATCAAATCTTTCTTCTCAGCCTCTCTTGAAACATTCATATGTTTGGTTTTATCGTAATTAATTTGAAGACCAATTTTTCTAGCACCACTCTCAAGCGACTTGAAAGCCTCACTCATAACAGCTTCACTTCGGCCGAGGATGACAACACCATCAGTGTACGCGAGCATCTGTACTGAGTTTATTGACAAGATGTTGTTGTTAGTTGGTAGTTTCTTTTGACGGCTCACATATTCCAAGGCTAGATTAAAGAGTATAGGAGAGATAGCATCACATTGTCTTAACCCGGAGTCGACTTTAAAACACTTTGATATTTCGTTCTCTACTCGTACAGAGCATGCAAACACACAAAATAGATATAGTTATTTTAAATGAAACATGGACACATCAAAATAACTAACCACAAATACCAAACTACAAACTCATAACAACGAATAAAGATGATGGATACGGTGGAGTAGGTTTCCTCATCAGCAACAAAATAGGAGTTCAAGAAGTACCACTAAATATAAACTTAGTACATATAGGGGCAACACAAATTAAAATAAAATATAAAAATAACACCATCCATCCATTCTACAACCCCCCAAACGGCAATCCTACTGCAAAAATAGAAGACTTTTTAAAAAGTAATTGAAAAAGCTGAAAACAACAGTGAAACAATAATAACAGGACATATCAATGCAGCAGCAACATGTGGGGAAACCAAAACTATGAAGATAGCTTAGGAAAAGAAATAGCCGAAATAATAAAAATAGCAGCATGCAGCTACTTAACACAGGAAAACATACAAGATAAAACATATACAACCATTCAACATCCGCAATAGATATGTTGCTTTATGTACCCAAGGAATTCACAGCAGAACAACATGGGATTGCATTGACGATAATTTAGGATCAGATCATCTACCAATTATAATAAAAACTAAAATAAACGGAACATCCAAAAGAGAGATAACAAACTGGAAAGATGTTATACTCAGTATATCAAATATAAAAGAAACCGATCTTGAGCTCAACAATTACATTGAAACAATGATAGAGGATATAATAACAGAAAACACAAAACTCGTAACCATAAATATGTTTCTGTTATTTACCGAAACACTGATGGAATGAAAAAATACAAAGACTATAGAACATTAAACGGCAAAAACAAATAAGTTATAATACAACAAAAAACTTGTACACAGCCACCGAACTTTCTAGATCAGTAGCAATACTAAAGAGGGAGATAAAAAAGCTAGAAAAGAATCATGGGAGCAGTTTGTAACCAGTACGAATAGTACACTAAACACAAAACTTCTCTGGAAAAAAATAAATGTAATAAAAAACAAAAGAGAAAACAGATTTAATCTACTAGAAGACTATGACATGGCAAAAAAATTTATAAATGAAAATTTTCCACAGACAATATAAACTATAACAATGCCAATGCAATAAACGATCATAAAAGAAAAAAATTTCAACGCGCAAATAATTTTAGAAACAAAAAACAAAATACAGCACCGGGAAAGAACAAAATATCATAAAAAAAATTAAATAATAGCAGAACATTAAATCTGGATATAGCAGAAAAAATAGCAGTCTACCAAAATGATATATACATGAATCAACAATATCCAGAAAAATGGAAAAAATCAAAAATAATAACAATAAAAAACCAAACAAAAATGAAAACCTAACGGGAAGCTATGCCTACAGAATACATTATCGAAAATATTCAACAAAGCAATCTTAGAACAACTAAACCAACACCTAGAAACACAAAATGTACTACCAACAAACTCATATGGTTTCAGAAAAGTGTACAACATAATGGATTACTTTGTTAATTTATTTAGCGATATACAAACAGCAAAAACAAATCATAAAACGCAGATTATAGTAACGGCAGATATATCAAGAGCCTTTGACAACGTAAAGAAAAGCAAAATAATAGAAAATCTAAAACATATCAACACACCAACTCATCTAACTAACTAGATATACCAATTTCTTACAAATAGAAACATTATTTACAACAACGGAACAACAGAAATAAAACAAACAACAAATAAAGGTATTCCAGAAAGCAGTTGTCTAAGACCGTGCCTCTTCAATATCTACACTTACGAATTACATCAAATACAAGATAGTAAAATATCAATTTATCAATTTGCCGACGACATAGCGATATTGGTGAAAGAAGACAACGAAAAGACAGCAGACTTAAAAACTAACTGGACGATTAACAAATTGAACGACGACTTAAAAAACTGGAAATAGAACTAAATCCAGAAAAATGCAGCTTCATGAGATTATTTAAAAATAAAGAATCAAATTTTGTAGCAACAATCGAAAACAAAAGGATAAAAGAAACAAAAACAACAAAACTTTAGGGCATTACATTTAACAACAAATTATCACTACTACCACACTATCAAAAGCTAGAAGAAGAAATAGTCAAATCAACGAACCTACTAAAACAAATAACGCACAAAAACGGAGGAGCCCACCCTTATACAGTCACAAATGTATACAAAGCTATAATACAAACAAGAACAAAATATGCAGACATAATCACACCAACAAATTTATCAAAAATACCATGAAAATAAAACAAAGAATAATCAACCAAAATTTAAGAATATGTACAGGAATGCTAAAAACGACACCAATCCCAACAATTCTAGCTGAAACCGCCACATTACCAGCAGAACTAGACAGCAAAATAACATGCCTTAAATATATAGCAGATTAAATCAACAAAATTGCGAAACCGGTATGAGGATAAAAAACAACAACGTAATTAAAAAATTAGGGCAAAATTAGGGAAACTATATAGAGATTAGAGAGGACCATTTTATATCAAAAATCAAACCTACAAACCACAAACCAAACGGTCCAGCAATAAATATTATAATAAATGAAAATTTCCTACAAACATTTAACTGCAGTAAAAACATAAGGCAATCACCAAATACATAGAAAATACTAAACAAATATAACGGATACGAAGAGATTTACACAGATGGATCAGTCAACCAAGACAAAAGCGGAATAGGAATTTACTTCAAAAAATAGATAGGGCAACCAAAATAACCTTAAAAAACAAAGCCACAATAAAAATAATAGCAACCATGCCATAAAAATAGCCATAGAAAAAGCAATTCAAATGAAAAAGGAAAACATTATCATTTTTACAGACTAAAAAAACAGTTGTATATCTATCTTCTTCTTCTTCCGCTGCTATCCACATTGGATGTAAGCGACTATCAGAACATAAGTCATTGTATTTTACTGTCCATACCATTTATTATGTGCTTAAACCTGGTACGATTTCCTGCATTTCTAGCTAGCTCTTCCAATAAACGTAAACCAGTCCATTTTTTTATATTATCGAGCCAGGCCAGTTGCGATCTACCAACACCTCTTCTGTCTTGTATTTTAGCTTGTATTATTAATTTAGCTATTTCATATTTATTATTTCGGATTATATGTCCAAAGTATGCTGTTTTTCTTCTTTTGATAGCTACTATTAACTCTTGTTGATGACCAAGACGCCGTAAAACTTCTTCGTTGGTAATTCTATCAGTCCAGGATATTTTCAATAAACGCCGGTACGTCCACATCTCGAAACCTTGTAATTTTAACAATGATGATTTATTGAGAGACCACGATAAATCTCAGCTTTAATTTTAAATTGAAATCTCTGTTACGTAGTAGTTTTTTAAATTTATAGAAAGTATTCCGTGCCATTTCAATTCTGTCTTTAATTTCATTAACTGAATTCCAATCCTCGTTCAACATACATCCAAGATATTTGAAGTTTTTGACACGTTCAATGTTTTCCCCGTTCATTATAATTCTAGCATTAGTGTAACGAACTTTATCTTTGCACACGATCATGAATTTCGTTTTTTTTATTTTAAAGTTCAGCCCGTAGCTTCTACTATGAACAAATATTTTGTTTAATAAGTTCTGTAAATCGATTAGATTATCCGCCAATATTGTTGTGTCATCCGCGTATCTTACATTGTTGATGCTCCGAACTGTCATTTTGCATAGTGATACCAGTTTACCAGGGATTGCCATTGACACTAGAGCAGACCATAGAGTCTCTTGTTCGAGAGAGTCGTAGGCCTGCCTGAAATCAATGAAGAGTTGGTACACAGGTATGTTGAACTCTCGACCCTTTTCAAAAATCATCATCATCGAGAAAAATGCAACGGTAGTACCTAAGCCTTGCCGGAAGCCACACTGATATTCTCCAAATAGTTGTTCAGAAAAAAGATTGATTTTGGCTAGCAAAATGTAGGAAAAGATCTTATATGCTGTGCAGAGGAGAGCGATTCCTCTGTAGTTCGCACATTGTAGGCGGTTACCTTCTTTATGGATTGGTAACAGCATAGCTGAGTTCCAGTCCTGTGGCATGGTTCAGTCCTCCAGATCATTTGAACAAGCTTAAACAATCTTAAGGATAGAGTTTCACCACCATGTACAATCATTTCAGATGTTATATCGTCGATACCAGGTGCTTTATTCCGCTTTGGTTGGTTCGTCTACATGTACCCTTGACGCACGAATAAGCTTTGCTCGTCGCCCGAATTGTTGCTGCTCACTTAAGTTGAGAAGATTCTCAAAATAAGCGGCCCAAGTATCGTTAAAATATTTTTAAGGTCTACTTGTAGCTTCCCATATTCATTTTGAATAGCAGTCGATCTAGTTTAAGGTCCCTTCTTTAAGGCCTTAACCTGTTGAAAGAAGTTACGCGATTGATGTTCCTTATTTAAGCTTTCAATCTCCTCACACTGTTTCTTCCACCATTCTCTCTTCGTTCGTCTACATAGTTTTATAACGGCTTGTCTTGCCTGTTTATAGTTCTCCTTCGTGGACCTGGTGTTGCGTCCTTGTAGACATTTCAGATAGCAACCGATTTTATATTGAATAGCGTCAAGACATGCATGATCCATCCATGGATTCTGGGAGTGGTTTTGTGGTCGTCCAAGTATTCCCTCAGCACCGCTTAAAACAGCATCTTTGAGGAAATGCCATGACTTATCGACGTCTCCAGTTATGGATCCTGATTTATCCAATGTTTCGGCAAAACGGTTTTGATATTTGTCCGCTGTTTCAGCATTGTTTAATGATGAGATGTTAAAACGTTTCCGTTTATTGAATTTTGGAATTCCTGGATTTGGTCACTTCCAATGTATGCACCTCTAAAGGATCGCACATCCCGAACGCTCGAAAAGAAACGTGCTCTTACAAACATGTGATCAATTTGATTTCGAGTGTTTCCATTCGGTGAGACCCAAGACTGCTTATGAATCGATCGATGCGGAAAGAAAGTACTGGAAATTCTCAAATTATTTGATAATGCAAACTCAGTTATTCTTTCACCATTATCATTCGAATTCAAATGCAGGCTGTTGGGACCCACCACACTTCCATAAGAGATATCTCTTCCAACCTGCCCATTAAAGTCACCACACCCAGAGAAAAGCATAATCACTTATTATACATATCATAGGAATACTCGTATAGGAATGACATAAAATTAATAATAATATCAATTATTCCTCAAAATCATTTTATATGACAGAAATGATCATTTTATTCCTAATATTGTATTTAACTTACATTACAATGGTTGTTACATGCGTAAGGAAAAATTCTTTATAGTACATAAATCATGATTTTCATTAATAACTTACTATTCAGAAAACAAAGACAATTGAAATAGAAATATAACGTTAATTCGCAAATAAAGATTAAATTATTCTTAATATACATAATTTATCCCTAATATTACCTGATTGTACTGTTATGATTACAAACATGTTTTGACTTGTAGAACAAACCAATAGAAATTTTCTACATAGAATATTTAATATCCGTAAAACATTTGTGTGAAGTGGTCTTGTGAGTAATTAGTGCTAAATTTTAAAATAAATTTGATTGAACGATTATATATATATATACATATATATAAATTAAGGATTTTTTTAATAAAAATTCTTTGAACGAGAAAATTGAGGTAAGATTTTTGTGTTGCTAAATTAGAACAATTAATTTATAGAAAAAAGGAAACATGTGTTGTTTTATATAGTTCTGAGAAATGTGATAGTTTACAAATCGAAAATGTGCTATTGGATGTACATAAAGTTTATAAATTTAATCAGTGTTAAATTAATCGTTGTTATTCATAGTTTTAGAATTAAAATGGACGATCACAACAATGAAAAGGCACTCACTGAGCCTACAACAGATTATAGTGAAGTTGAGGTGGTAATAATTGATTGTGATCTGACAAAACTAATGAAAGAATGGTTAATGGAACCGATTCTGCCAAAATTACTAGGTAACATTACAAGTGAATCTATGTATTAAGTTTTTAAATTGTAATACTTTTTGTTCAAGAGTTTAATATTACTGTATTGAGTCTGATGTATCTTACGGAAAAAGACATCAGTGATATTTTTAAATCAGATTTAGGGAATCGAGCCATATTTCGTGCACGTCTAAAGGAGTGGAAACAAAAACATGTAGGAATAGAGTTTTATAAATATTTTCATATGTCCGAATGATTTTTATATTATATTTTAATAGAGTATTGAAGACGATATAAATAATCCTAAACGTGATACGAGTCAACCACATGCGAACACAGAAAGTTGCTCATCCGGAACATCTTGCTCATCCGGGACTTTAACTAATAAATTTAGTTTTGTAAATAGATTAAAGGTTTATGAATTATGTCTCAATTTCTTAAATATTTAAATTTTACAACTAGGACCTGAATGAATTTCTGCATAAACCAAATGGTGCAAGAGTAAAACTGTTGTATGATTCGAACACACCAATTGGGTTCACTTCTGCAACTAGAGATTTGTTTAGTACTTTTGTTGTCAGAGAGTTTGTCGACAATAACCAAGCAATGACGCTAGATGTGTTTCACAAAGTAACTCAACAAATAAAACTTTTATTTCCAGAAGAAAATGGTGTAAGTCGAAAAATAATGCATATATAAGCACTAAGGGTAAAATAGGAATTTCAATATAATTAAAAACACATTTCTGCAAATGTAGTTTGACAATCATTTATTTAAACTAACGTAATTAATTTAAAAATATTCATTAAAAATTAAGCTCTAAACTATTTTTCGTCTATTTTTTCATACGTGCTTTAATTGAAATTACAATTTTTACAACTTTAGGAGTACTATTTTAAAGAAGTAGGCAATCCAACCGGAAAACTTTATAATAAATATAGAGTTCTCTCCAAAAATTTAACAAAAGCTGGATACTTCAGCGACCATAAGCGACGAAGAAGTTCAAATAGCAGTACATTTTCAGGTATAATATTTTTTATACGTATCTTTATATGGTTCCCCATTAACAAAATATTTGTTTAAAGAATCCGAAAGCACTATTGTTGAAAATAATAACATAAGTTTTTCTGATATCAACAATAAAAATTGGTTAAAATTACACTGTACTCCATGGGAGGTCGTTGAGATAAAATGGAAAGAGACCTCTCATCTTAGAAAAGCTGATTTTAGAAATTTGAAAACTATTGACGCGTTCATTACTGAATGGACTTTATACACAAATGCAAATGGATTTAGATTGGTAAGCATAATAAGTTAATCTAATTTTTATAATAAATTATATATTTTCTCGTTTAATTTACAGATTGAAATTGACTTTCAGGAGCAGTTTCCTAACCAAACGCAAAATTTATTTGGCTCGTGGCAACAATTTATTTTAAAAATAAAAACAATTTTTCCTAAAAAACTCAAACACAAAGCAACTTTAGAAATATTTAAACATCTTTCAAATATCGAAGGTATACGTTTATACTCTAATATATATTTAAGTGAACTATTATTAATTCTATAATGTAATTTTTACAGATCTACATAATTTACAAATTTGCAAATTAATGCATTACATATTAAAACCTGCCGGTAAAGTTAAATTAGATAACAAAAAGTTTTGGAAAATATCAATAAGTGACTCAATCCAGTCTTTTGTTGTTGAAGCAACAGATTCGTCTGATATCAAAATCAAAATCAATCAAATGAAAGAGTTTTGTGTAAAAAGAAATCTTCAGCTGCAACCATTTCTTATTTATTTAAATTTGCCATCACCTGAATTTTGTGTAACGTATGAGGGGGTATTTTATAGTGCACCAAACTTTTTAGCTGCTTTAGATATCTGTTTCAAAATTTTTTTTACCTTTAATTTAAAATATCCAAAGCAATCGGAAAAGTTTTGGTTATTTATACAAAAACATTTTTACAATATTACAACGAAATTTGATAATTTAACGCCTGATATTATAGACATAATGTTCGACTTAGAAAATTAACAATTTATTTAGCTCTGAATAACTATTTTTAATCATATCTTTATATCCGTAATTTTTGTGCAAAGTTCTAAAGATAAGTTAACATAGTCCTTTTAAATCCCTTGCAGTTAAAAATGTTTACCTGTTTTAAATGTTGTAACTCATTTTGTGAAATAGATCTCTTAATTTTTCATTTGGCTCATGTTCACTATCTAAAACCAACGGATGTTTTACGTTGTTCGCAGAATAATTGTAATCAATTGTTTGCAAACAGAAGCACTTTTAAAAGACATCTCATAAATTTACACCAATCTCAATTAAGTCAAAGTCCCCAACCCTTATCGCAAGAATTTGGGCCAAAATCGGAAAATTACTGCATTGCCTCAAATACTAATTTAATGCAAACTACTATACCAGAACCTCAAAAAAATGTAAACCTCCCTTTTGTTGATAATTTAGAATTCAAAAATAAATTGCAACATCAAGCCTTGCTTTTTGTATTAGAATTGTACTCTAAAACCAATATGACAACTGTGCTCATAGACAAAACCATAAAAGGTTTTAATAACTGTATTTTACAAGTGGTAATTGATTTTCTAACAAATATTTTGAATTGTTCTACAAATATTAAGTTTGATATATCTGAAGCTTTAAATATCATACCAAGCACTTTTGAGAAAGTAAAATCTGAATTTTTATTAATTAAAGAGTTAAAAAGTAAAATGCAGTTTGAACTTCCACAAAAATATAAAATCCATATGGAAATAAATCAAGCTTTAGAACATGGCCAACCGCGCTTAAAAAATCTTATTTATGATTGTGTTTTGCAACCTATATAGACTAAGAGCCCGCGACGGCCAGACCTTCGTTATTTTATAAAAGCTGAAAGTTTCTCTTCACTTCTCTCTTCACTCAGGTAGGAACAATTAATGACATATGAAGTTTGGATCATAGTGGCTTTGGCAGGGAGCAGGTTCCAAAGGGGCCTCCAAAGTTTCGTGAAAGTATAAAAGCTAATTTTTTTATATTTCACTCGGGATAGTATTAGAAGTCACGTCACCCAATGCCAGACACTTACTATCGTGGAAACCCCCTGCCAGACACCCTTAAACTTTAATGTTTAAGGGCGTCTGGCAGGGGGTTTCCACGATAGTAAGTGTCTGGCATTGGGTGACGTGACTTCTAATACTATCCCGAATAATATATAAAAAAATTACCTTTTATACTTTCACGAAACTTTGGTGGCCCCTTTGGAACCTGCTCCCTGCCAAAGCGACTATGATCCAAACTTCATATGTCACTTATCGTTCCTACCTGAGTAGGGGGTATGCACAGAGAAACTTTCAGCTTTTATAAAATAACGAAGGTCTGGCTGTCGCGGGCTCTCAGTCTAATAGTTTATCAAATAAAACTTTTTTTTGAATTCTCAAATATATTTCAAAATACTGTAGACAATACAAACCGTTTATGTAGCTCAAATATGGATAAACTAGAAAATTTCGCTCAAGGTAAATTATGGAAGCATAAGTTAAAAATGTTTTCGCCAAATCAATTCGTCATACCTTATATTTTATATTACGATGATTTCGAAACAGGAAACAGTTTAGGTTCCCACGCAGGCTCTCAATCAATTGCAGGATTTTATTTTTTTTTTCCAACTTTGCCTTCCCAAAGTTTAAAATTAAATAACATATTCGTAGCGCTTTTAATGAAAAAAAAATTTGGACCTAATCAATCTTTAAGCTATCTAGTTGACTGTTTGAAACTAATCGAAACCCAGGGAATCGATTTAATTATATCAAATAAAACAAAAAACGTCAAATTCATTCTAGGTCTTATCATAGGAGATAACCTTGCATTAAACTTGTTAAAGGGGTATAGTTCTTCCTTTTCTCATAATTTTTATTGTAGACATTGTAAAGAATCAAAATCTAAGATGGAACTATCAATTGTTGAAAATATGGATAATTTGCGAAACAAGGACAACTACAAATTAGATCTAGAAAAAAAAGACTTTAAATCTACGGGAGTAAAGTTTAATTCTATATTTAATGATCTTAAGTATTTTGATGTTACTGAGAATTTTTACTGTGATATAATGCATGATGTATTTGAGGGAATAATTAAATTTGGTCTCGCTCAAGCTTTAAACATTTTTATATTTGAAAAAAAATATTTCGATTTAGAAATATTAAACAATATTATTCAAAACTTCGGTTATGGTGAAATTGAAGTGCAAAACAGACCAAACTTTATTAAAGAAGATCATGTAAAAAATTTTAATTTGCACATGTCGGCTAGAGAGAGTTATTGTTTTCTACGTTATTTTCCAGCTTTTGTAGGTCGCTTTGTTCCAAGGAACGATTTATGCTGGAAATACGTTCTCATATTATATGAACTAGTTGAATTTCTTCTGAAAGATTCTTATAGCGAAGTGGAACTTCTATATCTACGGGACTTAATAAAAAAACACCATACACGTTACAAATTTTGTTTTAACTCCAACCTTAAACCAAAACACCATTTTATATGCCATTATCCACGGTTGATCGAAAGTTCTGGTCCCTTAAAACTTTTAAGCTGTATGAGGCTTGAAAGTAAAAACAAATTTATTAAGGAATATTCTAAAGTTTGCAATTCTCGGGTTAATCTCCCCTTTTCACTTAGTAAAAAATGTAGTTATTCATTTGCTTACAATGTAATGAAAAATAATATAATTGATCCTGATATTGAAATAATTCAACGATTAAAAGATTTTGACCCAAGTAAAATTAATTATCATGATCTAAAATTGGAGCAAAACCTTAAAATTACTTCTATCGTTTCTGTTACTGTTTTGATTTATAAAGGAACTTTGTTTAAAAAAAACTATTATGTTTATGAAGATAATAAATTATATTTAATTGTTGAAATGTTATATGATGAATCCGCTTTGTTTTTAATTTTAAACGAAATTGCTATAGTTAATTTTGAACCGCATTTAAAAATTTATAAAACAGGCGAATCAAAAAATGAAATATTACTAAAAAAATATTAAGGATTTAAACTCAAAAAAACCTTTTGAAATTCATATGCTTTATAATAAAGAACAGTTTTTTCTACCTAGAGTTCTTTAATTTTAATTTTTATTTATATTACAAACTTTATGTTAAACTTAAATCTTTTAATTTAATATTTTGAACAATATTTAAATTAATTGTCATAAATTCATTATGAATTAATATGAATTAAATTATAAAAAATAACTTGTTAATAAATTTATGTTACCAGCAAACTACAGTTTTTTATTTATTCGCTTCATTAGCATAATGTAATCTCTAATCACTATTTCAAAGAGCAAAAACTACTTAATAAGGGATATTGTATGCCACCTATCTTTCATGGATATCATGATTTCAGTTCATGAAAACTTCGCTAAAAAGGAATGTTTTATGTAATCCGTTCATAAATTTATTATTCCTAATAATCATACTTTGTATTAAATCATGCGGCTTTATGCATAGTATATCTTTAGCTTTTTTAAGGATTTATACTTTATTCGGAATAATGAGTGTTTATCAAAATAGGAATAAAACATGCATTAATTGTATAAACTGTTCCAATGCTAGGAAGGGTTGAATTTCACACATAATGTTTGTATGGATTATACGCTAACGGAATAATAGATGAATTGATTTCTCTGGGTGCAAGAACCATTATGAAGTCGCATGCTGGTGTTTGTTTCATAACCTTTTCCAGTGCTATGTAGATAGTATCCTTCTCGTCGACATTCTTAGTTTCAGTAGGTGCATGCATGGCAATAAGAGAAATATTGTTGTATGTACCGCGTACCCGTAGGTAGTATATCCTCTCTGACCGGGATGAATTTCATTTCATGTGCACTTCTTGTATGCGTGCACCAACAAGAAAGCCAGTTCTAAATTCTCTTCGAGAAGGATGACCACTACAGTATAGAGAGTGACTATCCAAACGTTTATTATATTTTGATTTTTATGTATATAAAAGGTTCAAAACTTAGAATATTTAATGGAACCGGTCCAGGACTTTTCCAAATACTAAATTCATTGCTTACCATCATTTAAATAAAATTCTAACGAGATAAAGTGGAGAGTTTTCTGAGTAGAATACTCTATTTCTTCTCCCTTCCCCTTGTTCCAATAAAAATTTTAGCAGCATATTTTTGTTAGAGTATCGATTACTGTATATCATAGTAACATTAAACAATCCACATAAGTTTAGCCTCTTACATTCAAATAGTCTTCGGAGTATGTTAGCAGCAGGAAACCTCTATTTTGTCAAAGAACCTATGGGATTGAATTTTGTTGATTTTCGATACATCCAGCAGTCCATATCACTCATATGTACAGATGTAAAGGTAATATTACCCATGGTAAAATTACCGGTAAAATCGGTAATATTACGTAATATTACCTAGGCTTGGTAAAATTGGTAAAATTGCAGTAAAATTTTATTAACCTTTGTTTAATAAAAATCAAAGTTTGTGCTTTTTTGTGGAATTATAGAATATTTATTACAACAACAAGAATATTTATCACAACAAGATGCCTCTGAAAACCTAGATCTTAGTCCAAAATGCATCTCAGGTATTGAACACTTTTTAAACAGCTGTAGATTGCCATCCAAGGTTATTGATTTCAGCAAATCATTTCATTGCAGATGATATGCAGTTCGGTTCAGCAGTATGTCTTTGTATATTTGGAAATAATTTGAAATTAATTTGATTCGCGTTGCAATTTTACTTTACACGAAGCACCAACAGCAGATCGATGGAATTCTCAAACGGTTAAGAACACATAACGCAACGAAACATTATCAGCCCTTCATTGTAAATTTTTGTTTCGAGTTTGAGAAAAAAATTTTTTTAGCCATTTGTCTTTTATATTTTTCCCATGAATGAAATAATGCACGAATTAGATTTTGATCGACACGTCACACGTTTACTGCCGTTGACAATTATCAATGCTGAAAAAACGTTGAACTGCTTGGTTTTCTGTAGACTCACTTTTTGAATTTGTGCCGTTCAAATGTTTTTATATTTCCATTCCATGTGTAATACTAATTCGTAAACATTTTCGAACATAGTATTGTCCTTACAAACGCATAACTTCGACATAACAGTGAAGAATGCAGTCATCGTTGTAGCCAGTTGGTCCAGGATTTGTTTCATTTTTGCAGATATGCAAACAACGTGTTGTCCATTTTCAAGATGTATTGTTAAGTGTAAACAACAGCCAATTATCGTATATTTAACCCCATAAAAATATATTTGATTTGCATCTAACGTTTTTATAAACTATAGAATTGATTGTGATATAGTCGTACATTTTGAATTAATTAAAAATGCAACCATAATTTAATTTTATGATCCAGTTTTATATTTTACCTATTTTACCAATTTTACCAATCTTACCGGTAATTTTACGGTAAAATTACCATAAAAATATTTTACCGGTAAATTTACATCTGTACTCATATGTTCTGCCAGGCTCTTAGTCCTCTACCAGGATGAATATATTTGTGAAACTCTTCTATCATTCGGCACTCCCCAGGAAACGGGGAGTCCTGATAGTGCACTAAACATTAGGGGAACTGCGTGCTTTGCGAGGTTAAATTCCGACAAGCTCCAGTCTTGCGGATTCGAGATGGTATTTCACCAGCCCAGTTCAAATGCAGAATTGCACGCAAACAACATTAGCCAGTGAACTCAATTAAGTAAGTAAGGATCATGGACTCTGACGATTCCTAAAGACGGAGGAACAAAGACCGTCACACACTATTTTAATATATATTCATTGCATTTTAAACCAAAAATTGTAATCTTTCACTTACCCCATTAGTTCATGTTTGATCTCACTCTTTAACCTCTTCCTCCCAAACCAATCATACTGAGTAACCTAAAGTACCTCAAAAAAAAACGTTACGCTAAGGCACAGGTGATTGATGCACCCAAACAATAATTCAATAGTATACAGTAATTGAGCAAATGTGCAGGCCATAGTTGAACATAAGTAAAACCATATAATGAAATAGTTGCGCCAATGTTTATGCGATACTTGATCATAAGTTTTTATTCAATGTAAAACAATAGTTGCGACAGTGAACAGGTGATTTTTGAACAATATCAATAATATAATACAAATTAATCGTGGCCACAATGTCAATGTGGTTGAGAAAAATAATAGAGACGTAAAAAAAATACTTATGATTCTTGAATATTTTTATAAATCCAATGTATCCAGCTTTCGAATCCACTGTTAAATTAACGAATATAAACGCTTCCTTTTTTTAAAATTTATTTTCAATAAAAAAATTGACTCTCAACTTTATCGTACTTTTTCTGTATAAAAATATTAACTGTAGCTCAAAACTATTGCATTCAAATTAGTATAGTTATCCCTATATCCCCATTCCTTCCATTCCTTTATAGTTGACATGGTATCTTCGGATATTCAAAGAGTCTAAATAATGAATACTCATATTTAGTGTGCTAAACATGTCTAATAAAAAAAAAAAAAAAAAAATTAATTTATTAAAAATTAAAATAACATAACTTTTTTAAATTCCACTACAATATTTTACATTTACAATCTTTTTAGTTTTATAAAAAAACACTTATATACCCTAAGGAATTTACTTATTAATCCCCGAAACCACCATTTACAAATTTGATTCACTGTTTCCCATTTTGATTTGATAATTAAAATTATTTTTGATATAAACTTCACTCGCGACGAAATTTGTTTGATATCTCATGAAAAAACTATAATTTGATATAAGAAAATGCGAGGTTTGTTTTTGTTTTTGCCAACAATTTTTACTTTGTGTTTTAATTTTAATTTTTATTGTTTACATTTACACAAAAACAATTTCACTCAATACTTAATTTGAACCATAACTTTTTTAGAATTTAATTCAACAATTATTTAATAACTTTAACAATTATATAATTATATTGAGCTAAATAAAATTTTACAAAAAAAATATTAAAATAAACAACTAAAAGTGTTTGAGATTATTTACGGAACCCACAGACCAATACAGTTTTCTTTAAATACGTAAAAAATACTACGAAAATAGGCGCGAGGAAAGAAATGAAAAACAACCATTGATTTGATTGTGTTTCATGGAGAGACAAATTGATAAGAAATCATATCGACAATTTCGAATTGGTAAATGCGGGTCGAGTTATTTCAGATAATGCTACTTCGTAACACCCTGTGTGAAAGTACCAAAAGAAAAAATACAACATCTGGTGCCCAATTTTTTTTAGGTTTGAATCGATAAGAAAATTTCAACTTTAAAAAAGTTCATCAAGACTAGTCGACTAGTCACTAGATAAACCAACAACTGGGTGGCTACTGGATGTGCAAAATAAGTTTGCGACTGTAATTGTGTTGTTTTAAGTGTTAAATGTAAATTTAAAAATTAAACAAAAACAAAACTGACACGATACTATCTCTTCGGCTGAATAGAAAAGATATTAAAAAATTGGAACTTCTTGGGTGGTTTGAGGATTTACCAACTGTTTTATTCTTTCCTTAATTTTTATCTGAAAATATGGTAAACTCTATTAAAATTCCTAAGACAGTTATGAACTTTATTACTAAACGCAAGGTTAAAATCAAAATTATTATAAGCCAATTCGGTTTTATCTCGGTGGTTGAAAGATTAAGTTAGACTGCTAGTTTTCGTTGAAATAAAATTCGTTTGTAAAAAGTCAAGTTTACAACAATAATATATGAATTGCGTAAATACTATCAATTGCAATTTAGAGAAATTGTTTAATGAAACTGGAACAAATTGCCATGCCTAATTTTATTCAACGTGCCAAGCAGTTTTTCAAGAATTTAATTTAAAAAAAATTTGCTCAACTGATCTCGGCCGTTTCTGCGTTTTAAAGAAATTTAATGTTTAAGACTCTAAGTTTTCGCTAAGTTTTTATTTAAGAAATTGGAATATCAACAAGTGTCTTATTTATAATTAAAATTTTAATTATGTTTTAGCAAGTACTCAACATATTTCAAACTTGATAATAGATCAAAGATCTATAGCTTCTGAATATGAAGAATGATGAACCAAAACCAAAGAGATAACAAACTTATATTTCAGTGACAAAATCATCAAACTACACTTGAAAAATTTAAACAAATTTTATTTTGAAAACGTAACGGTAGACCGAAGCTTATTCTGACTCTAGCGTTATGTTCTACTTTTTAGTGTTAGGGAAGTTAAAAGAATTGTCTTGCTATCAAACTGCCGTTTACACATAAACAAAACTGCAACCAATTCTCACATTCAGTATAAATATATTCTTCTGCCTCTAAAAATTTAAATTTAACTATTGTATTTACTCTAATAAACAAATTAACAATCAAACAAGGATTTTCAGACCGTTTTCACACTTCACCTTCTTTCTGTTAAGAACAGAAACAAACAAAAACTTTTGAAATTAATCATTAAAACGAAAATCAAGTTCACACTAATGAGTTATGTTATGAGTTATGATACAGTACTTAAAGATTTAGTAGCAAAAATACATTAGTATTAAAATTCAAGATGTTTCTCAGCTTCATTTTGATATCATTTGCTTACATTATTTTCAATTTATCTAGATTAATTTTTTTTTATATCTAGAACCTAATATCAATAAAATAATTTAATCGTTATGGTAAATTATTTTTGGCATTTTTCCAGCTGATTTATTTTTTGTTTGTTCATTTTGTATAATTTTGAGATTGGATTTTAATATCTCTTGTAATCAATTATCAATTAACTTGAAAAACATTAAAAACATATTTAAATTATTACATGATTTTAGGGTGTAAATGAATATACTTAAACTTAGTTTTAATAGTAGTAATATAAAAATCTGTTTATCGTAGTTTGTGAAAAATTTTGTAAACCACCCAACGTTGGAGCTTATATGTATACGAATTTAATATTTGTATATGGAATTCGTTACCCTATTTTGAGATGAAGAGCGGAATATGGATGATCGGTGACTTTCAAATTATTTTACTCAATTGTCTCAAAAACAATTAATATTACATTACTAGCATTTTGAGTTAAAAAGTCGGTCAAGTATGATTTATATTCGCTTTCCGAGGGTTCCACGCAGATAACATTTAAAAAAACAGTTTTGGTTGATTTAGATAAAAAGATTGTTGCCGATTTCCTTTTAATATGTAATTTTTTGACTTTTGTGTTGTTTGTAATTTTCCCTCCAATCAATAAAATGAAATCGTTGTCGCGTTCTTTTTCTTAACATTTTCTAACATTGTTAAAATGTCATAAAATTGTGTTGAAACGTCATGTTAAGTGTTGTCGACAATGTTGATTTATAATTTAAGAACGACAAAATATTAGACTTTTGATCTGTCAAAAATAAATTTGTTCTATTTGAGCACATAAATTAAATATATTAAAATTTTTTAATTTATATATAATAAAACTCAATTGCGAAATACAAAAACAAGAAATTGTATTTACGAATCTCTTAATTATAAATATTTTGACAGATAAAAAGATCACAACACACCATTTGACATAACAACATTCTAGGAGGTGAGTTGGAAATTGTTACAAAATGTTAACTTTTGACAGTTTAACATTGAATTTAAGAACGACATCATGACGTCATTTTGTTACACAATGCTAAAATTATTGAATTAAAGAACGACAAAAGTTAACAATTGTTAACAATAGTCAACATTGTCGAGAAAAAGAACGCGACACGTGTCTTTTGTTGTTATTGACATTATGTCAAAAAACACCATAACGTCAATGTGATTTGATTTTTTAAAAGTGCATTTCTAAATTAAATACAGATTAGTTTTTGAAATTTAATTTCTAAAATATTTAAATTTGTAAAAATTTCCGTTTAAATTGTGTTAAAAGTTAAAATAAACATTTAGTTTTATGTATTTTTGACGTTTGACAGTGCTGCGCTTGCTATTAGATTTTTTAACATTCAAATAGCATATATAATCGCAAATATGGTAAAATGATAAAAAATTAATGATAAAATCGAAATAAAGAAATGTTTAACACTTCACCACTTCACAGTTACAGAATTTGGTTGCAGAATGACAGAAGTGAAACTTCAAAAAATAATAACAGAATCCGTATTAGGGCTATTATTTTGAAAACGTACATTTTTTTGTTGATAAATTTTTGATTTTTAAAAACTCTGAAATTTTGATATATTGTTGGTATTGACGAAAGGAAAAAAGCAATTTCTGCTTTTATCTTTTGAGTACTCTGAATCGGAGTTATGCGCTGTTGAATTTTTGAGGCTTTTTCACGTAGTTTTGGTAATGGTGTCAATGTTTTGTGAATAGGTGCCACAAATTTCATCCGACTTAAGTATATTTTTGGAAGTAAAAAGGAAAATAATTGAATAATTGAAATAAGTAAGTTTAAACTTAATAACTTTTCTCTTTTCCGCTAGGCTTCGCGTAAAACCTCGGTTTACTTCAAAGCTCATACCTAAAAAAAAACCTTTTTTTTTTGTTTTTCACAAATTTTAAAGTAAACATATGCAGCTATGAAATTGAGAAATAAAAAGTCCGCAATTCAATATGGATTATTTCCAATATGGAAAATTCACATGTGTTTTTTTATTAAGCTAATAATCCTGTACTAAATGTGAATCTAATAAATTAAACATTTCATATTTTAACACCTGCAATAAATGAATCATGAATCAATGAACCATTTTCTGTGTATTTCTGATTGAGAAACAGGTTTTTATTAAGAATAAGAATTTGAGATCCCAATGATCGAAGATTTTGTTATAATTTCAACATCATCAACACTAACATTAGAAAAAAAAGTAGTGTGTGTACCAGAGTACACAGGTAAGAAGTAAAACTTCTTTATGACTTATCATTTTTCTACTATTTAGAACTTCACAGAAATTGGGTAGATAAGGCTTAGGAAAAAAACGTCGATTATTGATAACCAATTGTTTGGTGAGTATTGTACCTTCGTATATATCTCTGATACACTCCAATTCTACATGACCACCGTGACCACCATAACCACCATGACCACTATGACCACCATGACCACCATGACCACCATGAAAACCATGACTACCATGACCACCATGACCACCGTGACCACCATAACCACCATGACCACTATGACCACCATGACCACTATTAACCATGACCACCATGACCACCGTGAACACCATGAGCACCATGACCACCGTGACCACCATTATCACCATGACCACCATAACCACTATGACCACCATGACCAGCATGACCACCATGACCACCTTGACCACCATGACCACCATGACCGCCATGACCAACATGACCACCATGACCACCGTGAACACCATGACCACCATGACCACCGTGGCCACCATGACCACCGTGACCACCAGAACCACCATGACCACCATGACCACCATGACCACCATGACCACCATGACCACCATGACCACCATGACCACCATGACCACCATGACCACCATGACCACCATGACCACCATGACCACCGTGAACACCATGACCACAATGAACACCATGACCACCATGACCAACGTGACCACCGTGACCACAATGAACACCATGACCACCATGACCACCATGACCACCGTGACAACCGTGAACACCATTACCACTATGACCACCATGACCACTATTACCAGCATGACTACCATGACCACCATGGCCACCATGACCACAATGACCACCATGACCACAATGACCACCATGACCACCATCTACAATCGACACATCCAACTCATATAACATTTAGTAGAATACTAAATAAATTAATAAAAATAAAATTATAAAAACAAAATTAAAATTTATAAAAAAACAACGTTACCGAAAATCGTGACGATTTTTTAAATTTTATACATTATAATTTAATCAATATTATAAATAAATACATTAAAAAATTAATTTATATAATTCTTTTTGCCTTTAAATTGAAATATATATGATTATCAGAAAAAGAAAACATTTTGGCAATTATTTTATCGGGTGTAGTGTTATCCGGTAAAAAGCTTGAAAAATCCTTGAGTTCCACTTATGGTTTTAATGTCCGAAAACCACATCGAAAGAAATTGCTCCTGTAGTTCCATATCTCCTGAAGACACATATGAAAACTTCATAACGTGGTTGGTTTTTTTCGACCAAATTTCCACCCATTCAAATAATTCCCTTGCTGTTGATATTTTTTCTCCTCTAAGCAAAGCTCTCCGGGCTTCTCTTTTAAGTGTTCCTCCAATCCCATCGGATGGAATCTTTCCGTGGGCAGTTACAAAGAAATGCCATTCTGCAGGTATTTTAAAATCATCAATATGTTTGCAAAGATTTGTGAAATTCTTCTTATTTTTATATTGAGCTGCTGAACCATCAGTAAAATATAAAATTTTTTTTTGATAATTGGATATATTTCTTGCTGTTTTTCAATAATTTTAATACACCTTTCCTGGTATTTATGAACTGCAACTGTGTTATGCATTAAATGATCAGATATAATAACAAAAGATAAGACCTCTAGTTTATCATTACATGATTTGTAGTAAACTACGATTGGGTGGATTGTGGCTTGATCTTTATTGAAATGTGCAGCTTGTATCTCATTCTGCGTTATCATTGAGTTGTTTTCTGAAAAATCCATAATAAATACGTATTCGCCATGACGTAGTTTAAGTTTCGTTTCCTTAAGAAACTTTGATTGCTGCCTTGCGATGAAATCATGAATTTTTAATTTGTTTACCGATGTATGTACTAAATCTTCTACAAATTCTTCCTTATTTTTTTCCATGCGTTCTAACGAATATCTATCTTGCATTAACCATTTCTCATAATGTATTTCTTCGTAAAATTCAAGAGATTCCAAAATTGTTTCTATGTAAGCTTCCACGATATTTTTACAATCATTGCATATATTTGTTGCACAATCCACTGTATCATTAGAACAACTCAGTTTCTTAAGCAGATCTTTTTCATTTTTTACTAAATTTAAGAACGGCTTACACATTAAACGTACATTTTCATGTATCATGCATATACAGACATAGTGTGTTCCGGTAGGTCCGGCTAAAATACATTCCTTCGGTCGCAACGTAGTTAACTTTGAGAAGCTAATTTTGGCATCTGGTTTTTCTTCCAAGAACATTTCGTAGATGTCGGTGAAAGCCCATAACACCAACCGCTTTGGTTTCCTAATTTTTGTTGATCCTTCTGTAATAGTAACAACATCTTTAAAGCCAGGCATTGTTCTACTAATTTCCTCTGATAAGAAGTGTTTGAATTTTTTTACTATCTTTTGTGACAAACTGTGCACTTGTTTGCTTTGAGGCCAACTGTAAGGACCTACTGTTTCCAACAGATCCATGGCGAATTCTACCAGTCGTCTTGATGCATTAAATTCATCCTGGATACGTTGATTTAATCAAAATTTACTTGGTAGAGTTGTCAACAAAAACACTTGTTTTGATTTAGAGCTGGCATCTTTAAATTCTTTTTTAAGGTTCATAAGCCATGATGTATATTCACATTCCTCGTTTGGTGATAACACTTTAACTGAATCTACTTGAAATATTCTTTGATGCCGATGTGACACTTGCAATTTTTTATAACTTCCTGTTGTAAAATGTTTTTGTTTGATAGGAGATTCGGCTAACCTTCCAAGAACATTGATAATATCTTCTAAAGTGTCATTAAGTAGTTCAGGAACTGGTGGAGATATAGTATCAACCGAAACTGGTGATGGATCTAAAGATGCTGGAGGTATTTGAATATTTTCGTTCATTGGAACATTTTCAACATCCTGATTTATAGAAATAATTTCACTATCGATAGTTTCCGAACATGAATGCTGCTGTTATTAGTTGCGTATGAATTTTTATTCATTTTAATAAAATAATTAAATTTACCTTATTTTTATAGATATAAGTGCGACATGTTTCACATATAATCTGGTCATCACGCAAAGTAAAATTTAGGGTCGCAGCTTTTCGAATAACAGCTGGTGTGACCAGTTTCACATTTTTTGATGTCTGCTTATGATTTTTGAGATCGTACAAGTTACAGCACAATTTGAAAGGCATTTCTATTATTATCTTTTCTAAACGTTATGTCTTCTAAATATTTTTGAATATACTTGCTATAAGGCAATCACATCAATATATATATACCCTTTAAATAGTTTTGACATAGGTAGAATCAGGTAAACTTAGGTAGGTACAATTTAAAATATTTTGATTGGATGCAAGCATAATTTGTTCCAAAAAACGTTTGTGGGCGTCATTAGAAATTTTAAATGTTAAAATTATGAGTCTCTAATGAGATTTTAATAAGTAAAAAGGGGCTGAATAGACATTGTTTAAAATGAATAAACATTTTACAGACCCTTTTAATAATTTAAATTCCTTTATTTTACCACTTAACTTAAATTTTTTTAATAAGTTTTTAACCATTATTGTTCAAATTTATTGCAGGTGTTAAAATATGAAATGTTTAATTTATTAGATCCACATTTAGTACAGGATTATTAACTTAATAAAAAACATGTGAATTTTTCATATACCAAACTTTAAAAAATCGTAAGAAAAAATCCATATTGAATTGCGGACTTTTTATTTCTCAATTTCATAGCTGCATATGTTTACTTTAAAATTTGTGAAAAACAAAAAAAGGGGGGTTTTTTGAGATATGAGCTTTGAAGTAAACAAAGGTTTTACGCGCCGCCTAGCGGAAAATAATAATAATAATAATATTTATTTATCTTTCGATAATCTTGTAACATTAATATTTTGTAACATCGTATTTTAAACATTTACTAAATAATTATTTTTAACAATCTGAATTCAAAAATGTATACCAATAAATATTTTAATGACTTGATTGAGTTTAAAAATTAAATTAGTTTTAAAGCTTCTAGCCATTTATTACACTTATACTTAAATATTTTAATATTTCTTGAATCTTTTATTTCACCAGGAATGGAATTATAGAGTTGTACTCCCTTATATAGTAACGAATTTTGCGCTGAGCTCATCCTATACTGCAGCAATTTGATCTTTTTCCTAGCTCTGGTTTCATGTTGGTGAAAATCACCTATATATTTGAAATTTCTGGAAATTTTGTTATTTTTCTTACTGTTTAATGAAAAAATAAACTTTAAAGTGTTTAAATATATTCTTCGTTTGACGGTCGAAAAATTTAAGGTTTCCAAAATTAAACGCACAGAAGTATATCTATTTGTTTTCAGTACCGTTGTCATTGTCCGATTTTGTAATTTCTGTAACTTCCCCATACAATTTGCATTAATTAAGTATAAAATCGACGAACAATACTCAAAATGTGGTGCAATTAACGTTTTATAGAAAATTATGCGAGTTTCGAGAGTTAGCTCTCTTCCCAATCTTGATAAAAGCGAAATTTTGCTAGCAATTTTTTTCGAAATATAGTTAACATGTTCACTAAACTTTAATTTTTTGTCAATTATTATACCTAGGTACTTAATTTTATCAACAAAATCGATATAATTGCCAGCCAACTGAACAGTATTATTTGATGAAATACTGACTTTATTAAAAGAGAAAAGTTATTAATTTTAAACTTACTTATTTCAATTATTCAATTGTTTTCCTTTTTACTTGCAAAAATATACGTAAGTCGGATGAAATTTGTGGCACCTATTCACAAAACATTGATACCATTACCAAAACTACGTGAAAAAGCCTCAAAATTCAACCGCGCATAACTCTGTTTCAGAGTACACAAAAAATAAGAGCAGAAATAACTTTTTTCCTTTCGTCAATACCAACAATATATCAAAATTTCAGATTTTTAAGAAATAGTTTTTTTTTCGATGTACGTTTTCAAAATAATAGCCCATTAACAAAATAACATTTTTTTCATTATTTTAAGGGGTGATTTTTCTGATTTTTATTTTACAAAACAGTGGAGGGCAAAAGTGTTGTCAAATTGTTGCCAAAGTCTACTACAATTGTTGATTTGTCTACTGAACCGATTTCAACTTCAATAAAATATTTTGTTCTATCAAATATTTGTAGATTCGCACACAGTCTTATTTGCATAATTTGTTTGTTTTCAGTAGGCGTGTACCAACACATTTTATAACTGTAGAAAATTACTAGTTGGTGTCATTTATTCATACAGACACCGAAGTCTCACCACACGTTTTTACTTGTTTAATGTACGGACCCCTAAAAATGGATTATTAATGAATTATTAAGGTGACCAGAAAATGTTATATTAAGGTGACCAGAAAAGCTAGAGAACGACAGAGAACGGGAAGGAATACGGTTGCATTTCAATTTTAATTGTTTAACCGACTTCATTATTACCAAAGTTTCGATTACTGAAGAACTGGCGTATCAAAATTAAAGTATGGTTTTTGGAAACAATTCATTCAAATAAATTGTTTCCAAAAACCATTCTATAATTTAATATTTCATTTTTGTCATTCTATGATTTTTCTATTTATTGATAGGTTTCAATGTAACGAATTTCGAGGGTATGATTTTTCGTTTATATGACACGATTCAAAAAATATCAATAAATCGAAAAATAAAAAATTTTACTATCAAAAAATCAAATAAACGAAAATCAGAACATCGAAAATCATAACATTGAAAATTCACACTGTCGAAGAGTTTTTGCACCGAAAGTTTTTCGATGTGTTGGAAATATCATATATCATCGACAAATCAGATGATCGAACTTCATAAGATCGAATAAAAAGTCTTTTTATCGAAATATCATTACATCGAAAATATTCGATAAAATGGATAAATCATTATATCGAAAAATTATTCAGTCGAAAAATAGCGCATGCCTTACTCAATACTAGGAATATTGTAAATTTAAATGATAGCTGTAGTATATTTTAATTTATATTATATTGTTACACATTCATTTAAATATTTTTATTACTAATTTTTCAATTGCCGAGGAAATGGCATATTAAAATTAAAGTATGTATGAGTTTTGGAAATATTTCGCTTCTATATGAAGTGTTTCCAAAAACCATACTTAAATTTTAATATGCCATTTCCTCGGAAATCAAAAATTAAGTAATAAAAAAATTTAATGAATGTATATAAATAAATCAATCAAATCAAATAATATAAATCAATATAATAATTAATTAAGCTGCAGTATTTCTATATGATATTTGAATTTACAATATTCCTAGCATTGAGTAGGGCATAACATATAAAACGATTGAATGATTTGATGAATGATTTTTCGATGTAATGAATTATTTATTATATCGAATATTTCCGATGTTATGATATTTCGATAATATGATTTTGTATTCGATTTTATGAACTTCGATCAAACGATTTTTTGAGTTTATGTCAAATTTTCTATTGAATGATTTTCGTTGATGTGATGTTTTGATGTAATGACTTTTCGATGAAATAAATTATCGATGATATGATATTTCGATTTAATGATTTCTTAATCTCAAAACTATTCGGTGATGTAAAATTCGGTGGTATGGGCTTTCGGTCTACTGATTATCGGTTCTATAACTCGACTAGATGATTTGATTTTTCGATGCTATGATGCGGACTCATATTTTTCGATGTAACGAATTTCGAGGGTATGATTTTTCGATAATATGGCACGATTCGTGTTTATCGACATCATGCTTAGAATATAATAATAATAGTAAAAAATTAAATATGACTATGTTTTATGAAAAATTTTAAAGTCTTTACTTTGAGGTTGAGTTGAGGCTGTGTTGGTCCAAAGGTATTCTAAAAATTCAAACTTATGGTTTTTTTAAATGAAATTCAACATGTTTAGTGCTAATTATAATAAATTATAAATTAACATTTCTAAATATCCGAAGATACCATGCCACCTAGGATTAGGATTTAAACTTATTTAATTTCCCTGAGGAATATATGAAAGGATGAAAGGGAAAAGGATAAATTCAAAATGAAATGGCAAGGGAAAGACTCAACCGATGTCAACAGTTTTATATACGTTGGAAAAGGTATTCGACTGGCCAATGGACAAAAATTCACAGTCAAATTTTTGAAATCCGTGATCTGGACGACCGGCGGATCGGTTTCATACTTGGTGAAGTAAAAATACGCGTTTTTAGAAACATGTGTTAAATTTGAGAACAGGAAGGTCCGAAAGTTTTCTGAAAATACAAACTTAGGGTGAATTTGAAATAACAAGAGAACGGCTCACTCGAAATCAACTATTTTATGTGTATTGGAAAGGTGATTGACTGGCCTATATGGCTTATCTGAAAAATACACAGTAAAACTTTTGCCTACACTTTAACTAATATAAAATTTTAATTTAAGAAATAAAGTTTATAAAGATGGCGCTGACGAGTAAAGAGTTTGTTGTTGTTCGATAGATTTTAGTTTTTAAAAATCCGTATTTCAAATATTTTAGTTTTAAAAATACAATTTTTGATTTGGAATTTTTAAAATTTTATTGTGTATTTTTGCGATTCAACTCAATTATCTTTCTAACGCATATAAATCGTTGATATCTGGAGACCCTAAGTTTGAATTTCTAGGCAACGGACCACCCTGTTCATGTTTATGTTTATTACATATATTACCAGTATGAAGTTATCGAAAATAAGTCATTTTAAAAATTGACTTTTAGGTTCGTCCAGAACGCGAATGTTACCTATTATTCAAAATTTTCCTTATTTATTATAATTCTAAATCGTACTTATGTTGAAATTCAAACAAATATATTTCAATACTATTCTTGTGCTTCATGAAAATTTTAATTGCTCCATATAGACAAAAATTTTAACTAAGAAAACCCCTACTATATTTTTTACATCTATTGAGGAGGCCGAGTTTTCTTGACGCGCTGTTTGCCATGGTCATTATATGATCGTTCCAGAGACACAACATTTTTATTGGTCCCCTACCTTAACTTCGAACATTACAAAAGAAAAAAATTAGAAAAATTTATGGTTGTAGGAATTTCGCATAAAGAAACCCGTTTTTAGGGTTCCGTTTTTTATACGGAACACTATTGGTGAGAGTACAACGTGTTTTTCACATTATTTCGATTATCTCGTGAACCATTAATCCGATGAACTTAAAATTTGAGGTGCTTATAAAACTAACTTATCCACACAAGATGGTGGGCTAAAAAATAAATAAAGTTGTGTTCGTTTGTTTTAAGGAGGTACGATGTAAAGCCTTTGAAAACATACATTTTTTTATCGAGACGAGTAGGGTATCATATGCAAGGGCTTCTTTTCAGCATTATTTAAAAATATATTTTGGAATTTTACACCTCACCATTTTTTGTATAATTTTGAAAAATGACGTTTTCTGGATGTTTTATTGCCCCGAATAACTCCGACCCTACTTCATCGAAAATCTTGAAATATATTTGGAATGATAGAAAATTGAGTAGGTTTTTAATGAAAAATATAGAAAAGTGGCAGATACTCATAACTATATTTATTAAAGGGGTGCGAATGTTAATGGGTAAAAATATTATTTAAAACCAGGTCATGTGGGGTGTCATTTGAAAGAGCACTTGATTTTAGAAATATTGCCATTTTTTTTAGAATTTTGCAATGCATAGTTTTTGAATTATTATCAATAAAGTGACACAAAAAGTTGGTCCCCCCCCCCCCTTGCATTTCGAGCCTAATTAACAGAAAAATCTGAAAAAATTCACAGAGACAGGAAGTTTGATAAACTCTGAACGAAAAATATAGCAAACTCTCAAAAAATTATATTTTTGTGCTTTTAAGGGATTGGGGTGGGGAAGGGTGAAAAAAAACTTTTTTGACCCAAGAGAGTCAAATTTGTCATTTGAAAGAGAACCGTATTTCAGAAATTTTGCAATTTTTTTTAGCATTTTACGGTACACAGTTTTTGAATTATTCTAAAAAATGTGCAAATTCCAGACCGTTCCCTCCGCCTACGTTTCGACACTGATTGACAGAAAAAATTGAAAAAATTCATAGAAACAGGAAATTTGCTATATTTTGAACGAAAATTATAGCGAACTCTCAAATAATTATATTTCTGTGTGTTTAGAGGATGGGTGTAAGGGGCGTAAAAAAAAACTTTTTTTGACCCAAGCGAATGGGGTATCATTTGAAAGAACACTGAATTTCCAAAATATTGCAATTTTTTTAGAATTTTGCGGTACACAGTTTTTGAGTTATTCTAAAAAGTATCCAAATTCCAGACCGTTCCCCCCCCCCCTACGTTTCGACACTGATTGACAGAAAAAATTGAAAAAATTGATAGAGACAGGAAATTTGCTATATTTTGAACGAAAATTATAGCGAACTCTCAAATAATTATATTTCTGTGTGTTTAGAGGATGGGTGTAAGGGGGGTAAAAATCATATTCATCCTTTTTTGACCCAAGCGAGTGGGGTATCATTTGAAAGAGCACCAAATTTCCAAAACATTGCAATTTTTCATAGAATTTTGCGGCACACAGTTTTGGAGTTATTCTAAAAAGTGTGTAAATTCCAGACCGTTCCCCCCCCCCCCCCCCCCCCCCTACGTTTCGACACTGATAGCCAGAAAAAATTTAAAAAATTCATGGAGACAGGAAGTTTGCTATATTTTGAACGAAAATTATAGCGAACTCTCAAATAATTATATTTCTGTGTGTTTAGGGGATGGGTGTGGGGAGGAGTAAAAAAAACTTTTTTGGAACCAAACGACTGGGGTGTCATTTGAAAGAACACTTAATTTAAGAAACATTGCAACATTTTTTAGAATTCTGCGATGCACAGTTTTTTAGTTATTGATAAAAAAAAGTGCTATTTTAAGTGTATGTATTCCACCCTATATTCCGACACTGATTTATAGAACAAATATTCCCTATTTAGACCATTAAAATACTGGTTAAATCTTTCTTTAGCTAACATAAACAGCTATGGATAAGATTTAACCTCAAGTAACATTTTTGATCAATGTAGATGTGATTGACATTTACGATTGACGTTTACGATTAAATATTTATTCTGTTATGCGTCCATAGTCTGGCGATATAAAGACTTTACAACATAACTTTATGTCATTTATTTTTGATATTGTGTTCTATTACATTCATGGAACCCTTGACGAGCGAATTTTATTTGCACTTGTTCGACTTTTTTTGTTTCGGTTCTTATAATTTTAAATAAACAGTTTTGAAGATTCAACCCAACGTAAAACGATGCTAACAAAAACTGTTTTTTCCTCAAATATTATATAGACGTATCTCAAATATTATATACAAATATTATATTATATACATATTATATACCCTTAGCGAGCGAATTATATTCGCACTTCCCTGATTTTTTTTTTGGACAAAATTTTTACAAAATATGCAAGCTAAATCTTTTTAAATCCAGAAAAATAAGTAGTCACAAAAATTGGTGAGTGACATATAAACTGAAAATTGGGACCATAGCATGTACCGTGCTTAAGTTTGAACTTAATCGTACAACAGGTCTACGAATGGCCGAATTTTTGAATGAATTATTTGGTTTTGTATGTAAAACTTGTGACTGTCGATTTATGGCCAGTTTAACAAAGCTATCGTCGTATTTTGATTAATTTCGATTACATGGATTTGGATATCTAGAGCTTCCTGTCAGCATATTATTTCATTTTTATTTGGACAAACATTTTGCAAAATATACAAGGGGTAGCCTATCCTTTTTTTATGCAGAAAAATGAATACTCGCAACCACACTTGTTATTGGATTTAGAAAAGAATAGGCTAGCTTCCTCCATATTTTGCGAAATTTTTGTCCAACAACCATTTCGGACACTTTTTAAGACACGGAACTCTGCGTGTGACAGACTAGTTTAACTATAACAAACCTGTAGTAATGTTTATAAGACTGTTTACCATGATAGCTGGCCGCGCAGACAGCGTAGACAACAAAATTGCAAGCAAAGTAGCGAACAACAACAAACTTGTCAGGCAAAAGCCCTTTTGTAGATTTAGTAGAACAAAGCCCGTTCACAAGTCATGAAGAAATGAGTTAATATCTGGCATTAAACAGTTTTAACAAGGTCTACATACTGGCTTTCAGCATACTAGCTCTGTAGGATACGTTAGTAAAACAACACATATTTTCTCGGCCGTGCCGCCGAGCATATCAAAAAGAACCATAAATATCTTTAAAACAAATATTTTGTTTATTTATGAAATATGCAGCATCCAAATTTACGCTGTATCTCTCAGTCTTACCTCATTTTATAGTAACATTAAAATTTATTCGCTTTTTTGCAGTATTCAACCAGAGTCTATAACACACATAATAATCTTATTTCAAAAATATTGATCATATAAATTATTACTGAACCTTTTCGTAACATAAATCATGATTCATGTTATTTACGGAAAACAAATTCTATTATTAGGAATTTAATATATAAATAAAAACAGAAAGTTAAACAACATTGAATCATCAAAGGAAATACGGAATGAATATATATAATTTATGTAAATTTTTTGAATTAATATGAAATCAATATATTATTGTCATTTTCAAACGATTATTATATTTACTTACTTATTGAACCGATTATATTGATGTAGAATATTTTAACACTCTACATATTTAGTTAAATTTAGACTAAATTGTAACCTTACTTAAATTGATTAATTATGATAAAATTTCAATTTCTGAAACGAAAAAGGTGATGTTCAAGATATTTTCGAAACATAAATCAAATAAGATTAAAACTGAAATCAACACGAGAATATTACAGGAGAAATTATTGTATAAAATGTTAGAAATAAGTTTCTTGGTAATTTGTTTATACATTTACATGTTGACCTAAATCATATTCATCCACTGTGGTGCACTTAAGTTTAAAAAAAGAGCCGTTTAACTGCAGTTTGGACAAACAGTTCTTCCTTCATTATGTCATGACAGGGTATGATAAGGTACGATTCTAACAGCTTGGCTACTTGAACTAACCGTCTAACGATTAAATCAATGGTAGGGATTTGTTTGAGGCATGATGAATTCGATTTCAATGACCTTCTAATGACAAAATTATAGAACGCGTCGTGCCATAGTTTTATCATGAGAGTGCACACAAACTGTACCCTTTTTTATTGTCCTACTAATTCATAACTGTCCTACTAATTGATAACTTTAAAATGGTACCCTACCTATTACTATGAATCAAAAATAATTTTCTTTTCTTTGACACTCCTACCTTTCAGAATAATACATTTGAGAGAGGTCACTCTGCTTTTTATTGCATTCACTGTACCTAAAATTTACCAACTTTTAGTCGACTACGTATATCAACTGAGTGCCATAAAAAGCCGTAAAATTTCTCCTTGCTCCTTAAGCAATAACAGTTTAATTCAATTTTTATTTTTTTCAACGATATACGTTTAGCAGGTGACGAAAAAGTTATTTTTTTATTGTTTACAGATTGATCAACATTCCTGTGGTGGTATCATGAAAGCCGGTCGTCAATACCGATTTAATAACATCAAACATCTAACGTTAGCTCAAAACCTACCGGATGACTTTTGACATAAAATTAACGTTAAAACAATGGTTGAAATATTAGATTTTAGTACAACCAGATGAATTTGTGAAAAACTTATCGTTATCGGGTTTCATGATACCACTACTGACTTAGGCATCTGCACAAGCATCTCATGTTAGCAATCGAATTCTTAATCTATCACAAAAATCAGTTGGCGAATCAGTGAACGAGGTTCTCTCCTCGCCGGTCAGCAACTGATAATCTTCTAGTTGGTCACGTATGGCATACCACTGTAGCGCTTTGAAAAAGGATAAAAAGGAAATACTTGTGAAATAAGAAGGATAAAAACATTGCACATGTTAACCTTTATGACTCAACCCTGCAAACAGGCGTTGCTTATTAGGCTATACATTCAAAGGTTTTCTTGTACCTTCACCTCCCGTGATCAAAAGGACAGTGATGATCTGACAAATTGCTCAGATTGGGCCACAAAATGATCTGGTTGAGTAAAAACTTTAACTAACCAAGGCAAATATTCAGGAAACTTTTAAACAGTACTATGAAAACGAATTATGAGGAAGATTGGGCTCTATATATTGCTCTAAATCGTTTGTTTATTTTAGGACCTTTCTGGGAAGGCGTCTACGGAAAACAAAAAAGGGGCTCGGCCATGACAAAAATAGTTGTATGGTTTGGTGTTCTGTATTGGGTTATCTTCTGCTTTGAGCCTTATACATCGGCTAGTTCTGATGTAATTTACTACGGTATAACACTGCTTAGACGTGTTAGGAAACAAGCTTCGTTTTAAAATTCTACAGCTTAACTGTAATGGTCTGATAGAAAAGATTGGTGAAATCACGCACTACTTGGAAAAGTAAAACATCTAATTGGCAACCTTAAAAGGTACATACCAATAATTTAAACTCAAATAGTTACACAGTTATACGCAAAAATTGGCCTTGTATTTATAGATCCCAACGATGTTAAATAGGTTAAAAAACTTGGTAAATCGCCATTGCCAGGCAAAACAAAAATTCTTAAAACAATTTTTTTTTTATTTTGGGTGACATGAACACTCTCCATTTAACAAGACCACTCTGCCTTATCTAATAAGAAATCAATTTGACTGAAAAAATAGGTAAATTTTTATATGAAATCTACCTAATTAATCAATCCAACTGTCGCATTCTTAACGATGTATCGCCAACATTTATTACTTCAACAACTAGAATTTCTGCGGACTTGGGGCTCGCTAGCGCATCACATCAGCGCGCACCACTACAATTCCATCTCTACGCTGGTCAAAATCATGAATTTCTGACCAAAAATCGGCCTTTTGATATAAACAAATCAAAAAATGTATATGGCGAATTGATGTAATGATTGTTTGATTTTCTACCGCTAAGGAATGTGAGTTTCGGAAATCTGCACGAACGTTCATTCCATCAGGCAACTACCAAATCACATCTAATTTCTAAGCCGATGCTACACGTTTGCCGGATAAAGGAGATAAACTACAGAAACTAAATTCAAGCAACCCTCAAATTCAAAAGATGACAACAAAAATACAGTAACTGGTTTATGAAAACTTATGTTATAAGCAGAGAAAACAACTACAATATTTTAATTTTCATAATGCAAGCACCAAAAACTTATATAGTCTAACCACCAGCGCAAAACAAGAAAAATTGTAATATCGTCCAACGTTATTCCGTGCTGCTAAAACTAAAAAGCGTCCAAACGAATTTGATATACAGTTTTCTCCGTAATAAGAGGTGACCACTTTTGGCAAGCATTTGATCATAGCTTTTATCTTTTGGGGGATTTATGAAAACAAGTAAAATAAGTTCTGGTCACCCTGGATCACACGTTAGCTTCGACACAGCCAGTCACAGTAAAATGCTTAGCCCAAAACCTCCTCTAAACCATTAAAATATTGTTTTCGAACTTCAGTTGAGATCGCCGAACATATGTCGAATTCAGCAACGGTGACATATCTGTAGGTCAAGTTGATTGTTTTTATATGTCCAGTCCACCACAACCGCCAGCACAAAACAAGAGATTTAGTACATTTCAAAACTGGATAGCTGTGACTACAAGTAACACTCGCCAAATGTTGCACGATCCATACAGGGTGAAGTAGTCGCAATATATGCAACATTAAAGCAAGCTTAATTGATCATGAAGGTTCAATCATATTTATCTTATAGCTAGGCTGCCCTACGTCATTGAATAATCTCAAGCTTAGGCACAGCATATAACTGATAAGGATACCAAAGTTAGACAGCAAAAGTTTTTCACAGAAGTTCATAAACCATTCGAATAGATTTTACTTCGGTGCATAATCTGCCAATGGGGCAATATAAAAATTTCCAAGGTCCCTACGGTGTTTATTTCAGAGGAGACACAATACTACATGTTTTTTGTTAAGTATGAGCCGCTCAGAAAACAGACAAATGAGCAAAATCTTATTGACTCTTATTGACTCAAATCTTATAAACTCGATATTAAACTCAAAAATTATAACCTATCATCACACTTTGTTCGACTAAGTTCTGTTACGAAACTGTGTGTTGTGAAGTGAGTTTGTCTGCGTTGGATCATTTGTTTGCTATCGATGAAATCATAATCGTGTGTCTCTCCTACACAATTATTTCATTGGTTTCGCCAAAGCCTCCTATATATTCATAGCCCTCTTGATTGACGCCATATTAAAAAAAACAATGAACATTTAAAATTATTATTTTGACAGGCACAGGCACTGCAGAATTGTAAAAAAATTGTATTGTTTCTTAAATTAAGTGCTCTTTCACATGACACCCCACTCGTTAGGGTCAAAAAAGATTTTTTTCACCATTTCCGAATCTTAACCCCTGAAAAGACAGAAAAATAAACCCAAGGGGAGGACAAACTTTTTGTTCCACTTTTTTGACAATAATTCAAAAAATGTACATCGCAAATTCTACAAAAAATTACAATGTTTTTAAATTAAGTGCTCTTTCATACGATATCTCACATGCCTTGGTTTTAGATGGTGTTTTTCCCCCTTCTGATTTTCAACTCCCTTAATAAATACGATTCGGATAATTTTACACTTCACTGTATTACTTCGGTCTGAAAGACATTCATGAGCCAAAAGTGAAATTCTTACCCCCACTTTTTGGCATTTGTCGACGTTTTAGGACCTACTGATTCTAAAAAAGCAAAAATAAATGGATATCTGTCTGCCAGCCGGCCGTCACAACCAACGAAATCTAGAAAACCGCTGGACGGATTTCAAAAATTTTTTTTTCTAAAAATAGGTTTACTCAATGAAAAGAGCCGAACGGACGATGTATTCGATAACTGTACCGGAAGTGTGTCAAAAAAATCAAGTGTGTCAAAACAAACAACATTTGCATATTTTTTGCTTGAAAAACGGTCATTTTAAGTGATTACGAGTATGAATATTGAATTTGGAGAAATCTTGATGGTCGGGATTGTGAGATCGATTAAAATCTAGATTATTGCATTATAAGTTTGTCAAAAAAATGTTGTCAAGTGTTTCAAAAGAAAGATTTTTATTTATTTTTTTACCCAATTTTTTAGAAAAGTAAAATTAATTAAACATTTTAAAAAAATTTTAATTTGGTTAAATAAATTAAAATAATGATGGTTTGGTCTCCAAGTTGTTTAAATTAATTTAAAAATAATTTATTTAAAATAAATTTAATAATTTTTTGCTTAACAACTTTTTTGAAATAATATTTTGTTACATATTTCAACCATAAATGGTCATTCTCAAACATTTGAAAATGTTATAAAAAAAGTTGTTAAAGCAAAAAATTATTAAATTTATTTTAAATAAATTATTTTTAAAATAAAATTAATTATTTGTACGACATGAAATGAAAAAAGCTTTAGCAAAGCTTAAGCTGGTATAGATCAAAACTGAGAGATAATTTTAGTAGTTGGCAAATAAATATTTCACTACTTTATATTGAAAAATGTCAGGCAAGTGCGAATATAATTCGCTCGCTGAGGGTTCGATGTATATATAATATTTGAGAAAACAACAGTTTTTGTTAGCATAGTTTCACTTTGGGTTACAACTTGCATCTTACCTAAAGCTGTTTATAATGGCTAAAGAAAGCTTCAATAACACCAGCTTATAAACTATTTATATTGGAAAATATATTATCAGTAGCTTCAACTGTTGTTGGTTCATGAATTTTTCTTTGAAAATTTGTTTGTAGAAAATATTTTGAGGATTTTTATTGAAATCCACATTAAAGTCACCTATCACAATAGTTCGAAGGAAAAGTGTCGTCAAATTATTGCCAACGAGTGCATTGTCACAGTCAGTGACACAGTGACACAGTCGAGTGATTTGTCTACTGAACATTGGGAAGATCGGTATATCAACAGGATTTGAACAACTGATAGTTGAACATTCACAATGACTGCCAGCAGAGCTAAAATCGAAGTGACGGAGGCTACTATTTTTCTGCACTAGTCGTACTGTATCAAAACTAACGAAAAGGACAGATCCCCCCAATCTCGATTTACTTGACTGTAACAAATTTATACTTCAACCAATTTTCTGGCCGAGTTCAACAATTTCAAAAATGTTTGTTAAAAAAATTAGTGATCAACCTTACAGAGGACATTTGCAACGCAACCATATTAAATGATAATCAATCGAATAGCAAACCGGTATGTTATCGCAAAGTTTTTCAATCTACATAACGCTTTTCGCCTGAAGTCGAGTTCATCTGACTTGTTAAACTTGTTTGATCTAATCTGATCTTCTTTGTTTATTTATCAAACGAAATATGACTCAATATTTTACTATAAAACACATTTGCTACAACGTAGCCAAATTTTTCCTCTTCTACGATACTCGAATAGTCCTTCACAAAAACACTTGGGGGCAGACAATTTTTTTCACAGTTTTTAACATAACTCAAAAACTGCGCTTTTGAAAATTACAAAAAAAATTGTTTTAGACTAGAAAAAATTAACCTTTCATTTGACATCTATTCGAAAAAGTCAAAAATAATTTATTTTCAAAATTTCCACTCTCAACCCCCTCAAAATAACATTTGAAATGATGAGCCAACTGCTATAGTTTTCATTCAATCTTTACAACATTGCCCATAACCATGAATTTTTCCAAATTTTACTTTGGTCTGAAAGACCTAAGTATTACATTCATGAGCTCAAAGTGAAATTCTTACCCCCACTTTTTTTGGCATTTCTCGACGTTTTAGGACCTACTGATTCTAAAAAAGCAAAAAAAAAATGTATGTCTGTCTGTCGGCCGGCCGGCCGTCCGCCGTCATTACCTACGCTGCAGGGAAAACGGCTGGAGGAATTTCAAAAAATTTCTTTTCTAAAAACAGGTTTTCACAAGAGACAGGTCCGAAAGGACGCTGTGTTTAATAACTGTACCGCAAGTGTGTCAAAAAAATCATTATGTATGTCAAAAATAGCAAATTTTCATATTTTTGGCTTAAAAAACGTTCATTTTAAGTGATTACGAGTAGGAACATTAAGTTTGGAGAAATCTTGATGGTCGGGATTGGTATGTGAGATCAAAAACTATATTATTGCAATATAAGTTTGTTCAAAAAATGTTGTCAAGTGTGTCAGAAGAAAGATTTTTATTTATTTTTTACCCAATTTTTTTAGAAAAAAATAAAAGTAATAGTTTGTATGACATGATATTTTATTATTATTATAGAGAATTATGGCATTATAAGTTTGTCAAAAAATAATGTTAAGTGTGCCAAAAAATGATTTCATTTATTTTTTTAGCCAATTTTTTGGAAAAAAAGTAGCTGTTTTTATAACTTAAATGTAATTGCAAATGAAATTGGACATGGAAATTTTTGAATTTGTTATAGTTTTTAAATATTTTTGGAATTTTGAGAACAGTTTGTATTTTTGGTCAAGAAAAAATTTAACCTTTCATATGACACCCCACTCGACAAGGTCAAAAATAATTTCTTTTCAAAATTTCCACTCTCAACCTGTTGGGATTGAGTTGAAATTAAAAGATTATTTTAATTCAAGAGTTGTTCAGTAAGTGAACATAATACTGAACATTTATTTCATTACATTGGTATATTTATCATTTAACTATGCAGCAGAGCTATCTATAAATGGTATATAATATTGTTAACATAAATGATATATCGACATCTAGTTATCAATAGCTTGTACTTTATAACTTAGGAGGTGTGTCTATGGTTTAATGTTCAATACTTCAAAATAACATTTGAAACGATGAGCCGTTCAACCAGTTTTCGTTCAACCTTTACAACATTGCTCATAACCATGAATTTTTTCTCATTTTTTTTCGTTTGTAATGTTCGAGGTTGAGCGGGTGGGGGACAGGAAAAAACACTCGTTTTGACTATATTTAAAAAACTAAGCAGTCTAAAAATCACTGAAATTTTTTTTTGAATTATTTTGATCTTTTTCGATTTTTCTAAACCAAACTCGATTCCTTAAAAAGAACTTTTGTTTTACTATCTCCTTATCTATGTTCATAAAATATAGATGAAAACAAATATTTGATTTTTTTTTTGTTATCAGTAGGTGTGGGAAAATACATTTAAAAATTGTAGAAAATTTCAACTTGATAGCACTTATCGTTCGTGAGTAAATCGATTATGTAGAAATTTTGATGGACACCGAAGTCTCACCAATACCATTTTTACTTTTTTAAAGTACGGAACCCTTAAAACTACTTTTGTTAAGTTACAAAAGACATTTGACCACCTTCCATTATATAAAAAAACAAAACAGAAAAAATCAGTAAGATTCGAAAACTCAGAATATCGAAACAGTTGTTTACATAATACTGGCGAAAACTGTCAAAAGTTTTATGAGCGACAAACAGGTACTCCATTCACAATATGTACATGTATGAACACATGAAAAATCCAATACCTTATAACGCTTACAACATGAAAACCACAACCAACATTAACATAAATTAATGGTAATAAAATCGAACAAGAGCGTTAATATCAAAACAAATTAGCTGAAATTTATTTACATTGACGGAAGAGCTACTTATATTATGTAGTTGTCATTTGTTATTCTAATTTTGTTTCTTTTTCATACAAATTAAATTAAATTAGTGTTTATGTGTCACGAAATTTTTCCAAAAAATTATATATGTATGTACTTTATCGCGTGATTTATGATAAGCTTCATATATGGGTTATTGTTTCTAATACTATTTCAAATTTACTAATACTACGTGTTTTGAAATATTTTATCTGGTTTTTTCACTTGTCGTCCATTTTACAACCTAAATAAACAATATTTCTTTTGTCAACACGTTTTTATTGCTTCTATAGTAAATTTAACCACACTAAAAACGTATAATAGGAAATAAACTAAAAAAAGCTATTCCTGAAGAAGCTTTTATTTCTAAGTTTAACCTCATTAGTATTCATTATATATATTTGATTATTTTAACAACAAAGAAACCGTATTCCTATGCGCTTATATGAAGTTTTATTTTCGTAATAAATTACGTTTCCATTATTTTTATTTTCCATTCATATATTTTGCTCATCAGCTCATAATTTCATTTTTTTATGGTTAAATGACGAGTGTATATTATACAAATTAAATTAAATTGGTGTATGCACGGTTCTAGATTAATAAAATTAAATGAACTAACAAATTTATTTCATTAGCTTTTTATGACTTTATAAGTATAAATTGATGTACATATATATATGATTAAATTAAAGGATTTCAGCTTAATGAATAACCTAAAGAACCATGTTACATTACTACATATTATTTGAATAAATAAACTTTGCATTTTCTATATAATCTAAGATTTACATTGAAAACATAGAAATAGATAATTTCCCGTCGTTTCTTGTAGAATGAGCAACTTATCTTCTTTCTTTTTAATCTTTTTACATCAACTTATTTTATATAAGCCTTAATGTTGATTGCTTTAATCTGGATTGTTGTAATCTTATTCAAGCTTTAATTTTAAATATGTAGGGATTTAAATTTTTTAGAATTGTATATGGAGCAGTGTTAAATAAGCATAGATGTCTAGTCTTTGTTATTAAACATATTAACAAAGGAATGGGTTACTTGTAATAAGAGTAACGAAATAAGCAAAATATAACCATTTTAGGATTTTTGTAAAAAAGATGTCCTCTCTTAATCTAATCTTCCTCTGTTTCTACTCTATACAATTTATTTAAGTATTTTGTATTAGGATTTGAAGGTTTTAGTTAATTCTTTTGTCAATATTATTAAGCACTAGAGTATAGACATGTAGCAAAATTGTATATCCTAATGGGTAATTGGGATTTGGGATGTTGCTGTTACACGGATAATTTTTTTAGGATTTCGTTTTTTATGCAACATTATTGGTGAAAGTAAAATGTTTTTCCGATTATCTCGTTAACTATAAATGCTATGAACTTGAAATTTAAGATACCTATAAAACTTTTCTGTCCATACAAGATGGCAGGTTAAAAAATAAAATCGTTATTTTCGTTTGTTACGTTCAGAGCTGCGATGAGGCCCTTTAGAAAATAAAATTTTCACCGAGTCAAGTAGGGTATCATATGATAAGAGTCTACTTCAGTATTCCTTAAATATGTATTTTGTAGTTTTACATCTAATACCTTTTTGTACAGTTTTTAATAATCCCGTTTCTTTCTTAATTTTTCGAAAGTCTTAAAATGTAGCTGAGGATGTAGTTAGAAAGAAAAATGTGTACGTTTTTAATGAAAAATAATGAAAAGTAGCAAGTACACTCATAATAAAATTTATTAAAAGGATGAGAAGGGGTCAAAACACTATTTAACTGAGGTCCAGTGAGGTGTCATTTGAAAGAGCCACTAATTTAAGAAACATTGTAATTTCTTTTACAGTTTCCCAGTGCACAGTTTTTCATTTTTGTAAAAAAATTGAAATTTAGTATGCAAAACCTATCCCTCCCACTCTCCTTCTCCATATTCGACATGCACATAAATAATAATAAAATTTTAATTTTTCACAACTTTTCTAATATTATACAAAAATAAATTTAAATATCAGTAAACGGTCATAAAACATGGCAAACAAAAAATAAAATAATAGTTATAAATCACTTAAATTAATTATTCAAAGTGTCCGTTTGGTTTTTGTTTTGGTTTTATTACGTTCACAAACAACCTTTCACACATATTTTTAGATTAAAATAAGATAAAATTCATCAATTTAATAATACGATAGTCATATTTTATCTCATAAAATATTAAATGTTAAATGAAATCAGTCATTTAATAAAATGTCAAAATACTTTCTCTTCGATTCTTTTGTTTATTATAATTATCAATAAATAAATTTTGTTTCATCTCGTTTTTTATTACTCGTAAAACTGAGCCCTAAAAATTTGTATACACATGCCAAGGCATTTTACAACATGTGCACGGCATGGTGCACATCATGTGCATGACATGTATTATCAACAATTTTGAGTAAGAAGATTTTTTATCATGCACTTTTAATGCACATTTTATGCATTTTTTTTGAAAAAATTTTATACAACATTCTTGACCTATTATTTTAATTGATAATAAATTTTCCAATTTAAACTATTTACAAGCTGCAGTAGTTGAATCTTTTATTTGTTACCATAAACAGCTATGAATAAGATGGTTTGTACCAATTCGATCAATTGACATTGCTATTGACATTTGCAAGAAAAAAAAATTATGTTTTGTTGATAAAAATTGTTCGAAAAAATAATGCACAATTAGAATTTTAGTCGGACTTACAATCATTAAAATTAAATATCTCAAGAACACGAATTAACACCTCTTTGTAAATTTGATATATTATTAAGGATTTGAAATATTATTATTTGATATATTATTATTAAAGTAAAGATAGAATAATTTAAAAAAAAAAAAGAACGCAGTCTTGAGAACTGCCGACAGAAGTGAAAACTTAAAACTGTGAAATAGCTGTGTTTTTTTGTATCTTCCAATTATTGTAGCATTGCAAATTAAAATTTCAGAATTTTTAAATTAATGCGCATTGTTGCCGTTTGCAAATCACTATCAACTAAGTGCCACCATTTTAATTAGTTTGTTCATCATGATTGCCATCGATGTTTAATCATACATAAGCTATGCTTCTTTGTATAGAATTTGTGCGATTTCGGTCTCGTAATTTTGAGCTTTAAATCGATATAATCGATGTTATCAAGTATCAAGTTATAAGTATTAAGTTTTCACTTAATTTTAGAAACATGTATTACATACCATTGCAAACCAACAACATATTTGGTGTAGATAATAAAATTTGTAACATCATGATGAGTTAAATTCCACTTTTGATATACAAATGTAATTGTTTCATAAAAAGTTATAAAAATTATGTTCATAATCAAAATTTTGTTCAACAAAAAACATTGATCAAAGCAAACTACCGTTCAAAACGATATTTAAATAAAAGTCAATTAAATAATTATCAACATTTAGGCAAAATCCCTTAAGATAATTATAAGGGCCCTGAGGTGCAGTTTTTGAAACAAGAAAATTTGCCAGTTTCCTTTGGGCGCACTTTCCTGATGACTGAAATGCAATAGACAGTAGCAATATAACTTTAAAAAACTACATTATAGATCAATTTTTTAAAATTCGTAAAAAGAAATTTTTATGAATTCATGAATGAAAAAAAAATAATTTTAATGGTATTTAATAAAAATTAAAAAAAACAATAAAAAATGGACCACTCCAGGAATTTAACTCACGACCTATAGAACGGAATTTAACTCACGACCTCAGTTGACTGCGATATCGATATGGCAATTTGAAACGTTAAAAACGGATAGAGGTATTTTATATTTTAAAATATTTTTGTGATTTGTAAAAATGATAACTCGAATATATAAATTTTTCCACATACAAAATTGCACAACGCGCCTAAAGAAGTTTTCACTAAAAAAAGTTAAAATTTAATTGAATTTTAAATTTTTTGTTAATGGGAGTTGTTTGAAAAAATTATGGAAAATTAGAATCGTTAAAATTAAATATCTCAAGAACACAAATTAACGTCTCTTTGTAAATTTGAAATATTTTAGAATAAGGATAGAACTATTTTTGAAAAAAAAATAATTAAATTCTAATTGACGCCATCTTTAAAAAAATTTCAATATTTTTATTTCAAAATTAATCACAAAAACAATAAATTATTTTTTTTTCAAACGATTAACTAATCACCTATCAAACAAAAAAAGTTTGGTGAAACCGATATAGCCTTTCTTGAGCAATTTAATTCCACAGTTACTTCGGATTGGCAGAATTTTCATGCATGTTGGAGTGCCCCCCTCCCCTATGCTCAAACTATGCACTTTAAAAAAATTGTAAAATTAGCTGTATTTTTTTTTTGTCCATAATATTTACATGCCAAGTTTCAGGAAAATCAATAGTGGTCAAGTTTTCACAACTCGGTCTATAACACGTTTTTCTTCTATAGCAAGTATTTATATATTCGTATAGGTTTGTTTCTTAGTTATTGCATGAAATGCTTTTCTGCGAAATGCTTGAACAAAAGTTGTTAGCTCTATTCCAATGTATCCCTAGCTAACAAGTAGGACAATTTTCGTGGGACGCCCTGTATATCAAACCTAAAACGCTGTGTTAAAGTACATGTATTTTTTTCATCTCTGTTTAGAAATTTAATTAAAAACTAACACATCTACACATCACAATTAAAAACAACACTAACAAATTAACATAATTTAGTGAAAAGATAATACAATACAAAATAAATAATACAATACAAAAGATAATACATCAAATACAATACAATCAAAACCTCTCCATTTAGCGTTTCGAGAAAACATTACAAAATCACAAATTCATATTTCTTTCAAAATTCCAAAAATATTGTAAAAATTAAATAAAATCAAAAATTCAAACTTTTTCCAAAATTCTTAAAATATTGCAAAAATTATAATAATATCAAAAATTGAAACTTTTTCCAAAATTCTAAAAAAATATATTAAATTCAAATTTCCCAAATTCAAAAATTCTATTTTTTTTCAAAATTCTAAAAATATTGCAAAAATTATAACAAAATCAAAAATTAAAACTTTTTCAAAAATTATAAAAATATTGCAAAAATTTTTACAAAACCAAATATACAAAAATTTTTCAAAATTCCAAAAATATTTAAAAAACTATAACAAATTCAAAAATTTCCATGACCAATTTCATGCTCATTGCATTTCATGTCATACAATTATAATTAAATTTCTTTTTTCCAAAAACTTGGCTTAGAAAATAAATGAAAATCATTTTTTGACACACTTTACAATATTTTTTTGACAAACTTATAATGCAAAAAAATTCTCAGTAATAACAATTTCATGTTCAATTACATTTAACATTGCATACAAAAAAATAATTTTATTTTTTTCCAAAAAAAATAAATGAAAATCATTCTTTTGACACACTTGACAACATTTTTTGACAAACTTATAATGCCATAATTCTCTATAATAATAATAAAATTTCATGTCATACAAATAATTAATTTCAATTTTTCCCAAAAAATTGTGTAAAAAAATGAAAATCATTCTTTTCACACACTTGTTAACATTTTTTTGGCAATGCAATAATCTAGATTTTGGTCTCACATACCAATTCCGACCATCAAGGTTTCTACAAATTCAATGTTCCTACTCGTAATCACTTAAAATGAACGTTTTTTAAGCAAAACATATGCAAATTTCCTTGTTTTGACACACTTGACGATTTTTTGATACACTTCCAGGACAGCCATCGAACACATCGTTTTTCGGCTCTTACCATTGAGTATACCTATTTAAGAAACCAAAATGTTTGTTCCTCCAGCCCTTTTCTAGATTTCGTCGGTTCTGACGGCCGGACGCCCGGTAGACAGGCATACATTGGCAAAAAGTTTTCTAAACGAATTTTTTCGGTGGGTTCTAAATTTTCATAATTTTCGGGAAAATTATTTTGAATTATCACCGCCTTTGGGAAGTAATTACTACTGATAACTAACGAAGTTATGGGGGCTAATTGCCCTTAGATGGAGGTAAATAGAACATACTTAAAACATACAAGACGCCTCAGAAACTTGGAAAAAATTATTCAAGATAATTATTAGATAGATTAGAAAAGATAATTAATTAATTAAATTATTCAAGATTTTTTTAAAATTAAACACACTGTTTAAAATAAAATTAAAAACGCTTCAAAATCTAGTAAATTTGTGCTTGTTTAATTGTAGAGAAAATCAGTTGTCTAATATTTCGTACTACATTAATTGAAACAATCGTTGTTTTCAATCTTAAAGTATTATTATCACTGAGAGGATTGTAGTAAAATAAACGAAAAAGGTGGAATTTTACTGTTTAACCGTTAAATTTACTATAGTTGTTGAATAAAAATACTAAACTACTAATAAAAATACTTTTATTCATTACATACTCTGTTAAACTGTAATATTGTATAGAGCAAACAAATTATTTAAAAAAATCGAGGAGCCAAAATTTAGCTGTCAGTTTATTTTATAAATGTTCAATTTTCTGTATTATGCTATTTTACAAAGTGACAATAGTTTTTACTCGTATTAACAATTTACAACACAAGGTAAGTAGTGTAAAGTATCGTTGTTATTTAAATGCATTAATATGTGCTTTTCTTGTTTAAGGATGGAAAATAATATCGATAAAAGACACAACCAAAGGCAAGTAGATAAGGTGTCACAAAATAAAATGTGTAAGCTGAACAATTAATTGTAGAAAATAGCTTGAATCAGTGTTACACGCACAAAATGAAATAAGAAATTACAATTACAAAATACATCACCAAATTCAAAATGATACAACGTCAATTAGTTTTCAGATGTCTACAAGGAATTAAAAGAACTGAAAACTGGAATTATCTGTAATAAATTTTGCGTAGGTTTTTCCGTAATATGTAATGAATTTCGGAACAACGATTTTTTGAAAAAATTTAATAAAACTTGAACAAAACACTTCTTTGTTTTGAGTCTGAAACGGAAATTTAATTTGCAAGATCTAAATAATTTCTTAGTTTTAAAAATGTTTTTTAAAATATTTAAATTTTAATTTTAAACGTTTTTAAACTAAAAGCAATATAAAACTCTAATAAATAAACAACGAACTTTAAAAAAAAGCTAATTAATATGTATTGCTAATTAATTTTAAAAAATAAGTATTAAATGTAACATTTTGAAATACAACTGTAATTTTTCTAAAATAATGTTAATTTTTCTAAATTAATGTTAATATAAAATAGTATAATTTTTTAATTATTAGAAAACTTATTGTTGGAACCATGAATTTAGTAATAAAAAACTTGGAAACAAAATGTATACTTTTTAATTTCAAGTTCAACGTATTTTCAATCAAATAACTTTTACAAGTTAAAATATAAAATTACCAGGTAAGAGCAAATCTTTTACTTATAAATTAGTAAAATTACTCCTACCGTGTAGTTGAATTTTCCACGCTGTTAGTAAAATTCCTAGCATTCCATATCAAATTAATTCACTCTAGTAAAATTACCCTTCGAGTAGTACATATTTTAAATTTGTAATGTAACATTGCTCTTCAATAGTAAAATTAAAGGTCAACATATTTTTACTACGATTAATGTAGGCAAAATTGATTCCTACGATTATTGTAGTAAATTTTTAAAACAGTGGCAGTTTTACTTACACAGGAAAAAAATCAAAACATTGTTAACCTACCTCATCTCGAAGTTAGAAGTTTATTATTTAAATAAAGAAAATGCGTGTGACACTGTGAGTGTGACATACAGTATGACAGAAGTTAAATAAAGTTTATTGCCGTCAAAGAAATTGACTTTGACTTTATGTTTTGAATTTTTCATTTCAAAACCGAAGTGTTTTAAGTTAATTGTATTTGAAGTGTTTTAAGTTAATTGTATTTGTTAATTTAATTTGATTGTTAACTGTATGGCTTTTGAATCAAGTTTGGAATTCGATTCGCCATGGGACAGCTGCATTTCGATTGGAAATAGAACATTTTTTTTTCAGAGCAAAATTTAGCGATCGAATCAGAAGGAGATTGCTGAAAAATTTATTTAAAGCGAATTATTTTATTTTTCGATATTTCCTCTTTTATTTTACTCTTTAGAAGGAGTAAAGACAAGCCGAGGCACATTTTCATAACAATTTGATTTTTTTAGTTATAAATTGTAATTTCTCCGTTTCTTTAGTTATTTCTCACGTATGTCCACAGTCCACACCACACCATCCACCATCCATTGGTGTTTGCTTAATAATCAAACGAAAATTCGTTTTGATTATCTATAAAAGAAAATATAATTAACTTTATTTATGGATCGTAATAATTTTAATTTGTTTATGTATATATATAATTTTTTTTCTCCTCCTTACTTATTTTATTATTTGCCACATTAGTATAAATATACGTTAATGTGGAATTTAGTAATTTTACATTTTTATTTGGCCATTGTCGATTTATAAAGGTTACCATTAAGTTTTCATTTGATAAGTAATAAACTGTAACCAACTAAATAAAAATATAATGGTCATAAAATTTTGCATTCAACCTATTAGCATTAAATTATTTATTAAATTTTTTAAGTATGTAATTAATAAATAATTATTGAACAAACAACCAACAATATATAAATAGTAAAATTTTATAATAAAATATAAAGGGGCTGAAATCTCGGTTTGGGTTACGGATTTTTATATAGTTTTCGACAAAATGCTTTTATGTTAACATTGTTTTTACTTTTGGGCAGCGATGTATATTAACAAAAAATTCTATGTTAAAGTAGGTATAAAAAAAATTATTACTAAATCCAAATTCAAGCTTTTTACAAAATTCTTAAAATATTGCAAAAATTATAATAAAATTAAAAATTGAAACATATTTCCCAACTGTTTCTGTTATATGGAATAGCCCAAAAATTACTCCTTTTGTTAAAAAATGACATTAATCGGTAAGCTTCTATAAGTTGGGAGGAGTTGAAACTGGATAGAACCATATTCCATAACCAATTTCATGTTGAATTATACATTTCCCAATTTCATGTTTTCAAAAAAATAATTCAAAATCAATCTTTTGACACGCTTAACGGTATTTTTTAATAGAATAATAAAACAATAATCTAGGTCGTGATCTCACATACCAATGTCGACCATCAAGATTTCTCCATATTTAATGTAACTACTCCTAATCACTTAAAATGGACAATTTTAAAGCAAAAAATATGCAAATTTTCTTGTTTTGACACACTTGACGATATTTTTGACACACAATTGCGGTACAGTTATCGAACACATCGTCCTTTCCGCTCGTCCTATTAAGTCAACCTATTTTTAGAAACAAATATTTTTGTTAAATAGCTTCAGTGGTTTTCTCTGTAACGACGGCTATGACCGCCGGCCGGCCGGCAGACAGGCAGACAAACGTTTTGTTTTTGCTTTTTTAGAATCAGTAGAAAGTAAGAAATAAAGTAATCAGTAAAAGGTGGGGGTAAGAATTTCACTTTTAGATGGAGATTCGAGAATGTAATATTTAGGTTTTTCAAACCGAAGTAATATAGCAAATAATGTTTAAATTTAGATTTTATAACTAAATTTACTTTAGAAGCTTGCTTACTAACTAAACGACCTACTGGCATGTCAAAAGAGAGTACCTGACATGCCAGTACAACATAACTGCTCAATCACTCGACATAAAAAGTGGTTCAAACTATTTATTTTCATGGCGTACATTTGTATTTTTTTGTTTATCAATGAAGACTGACAAATTAAATTGTTGCTTAGTTTTTAGCTCGTTAAGTAAAGTATAAAATTTGAATGGACTACTGACGTTACTGGGTATTAAATAATTAAGCCCATCAAGCGGCATCCATTCTTCAGGCCTGAGGATCTCGGTCTAGATGAAATCGCTTTCCAGGCGTAATAACCTTTGGCAACGCCCTTGGTACATAAATAGCTATTATACCTATCGATCACTAAAAGATTATGCCCGCGGTGCAAATTGAAACCCGACGCGAAGTGAAGGTTTTTATTGAACCAAGAGCGTTTACTTCCTTACAGCCTTACATTGTATGATTTTAAAATAAATCAGATTTTGAATTTTACCAAATCGCTAGACATTTTAAAAATTCAAACATAAAATAAACAAGCTATGCTTTCCAATATTCACGTCATATAATAATTCATGTGTTTATTCTAATACCATGATTGTATTGATTATTTTACATGAGATTATTTTAAGGCCGGGTAACGTAAAAGAATAGCAGCGGTTCACATAGCAACGGACTTTCATTTAACAAGCGCATAGAAAAATTTTCTGCCAGGACAAATAGGATGTAATAGATAGTTATTTACATATCGAGGGCTGAAAGTAGAAGATTACGCCTGCGGTTCATATTGAAGCCCGACACGAAACGAGACAATATTGCTTTCAAACATTACAAAAACAATCGATCGACAATTGTATGGATTGCAAGAAATTTCATAATTTGCAGCATGTTTTTTAGATTCAGTTCTTATATTATTCATGGTAGGAATAATTTCCATTCGAGTGATGTTATATTACAACTAATTTATTAAATTTTTGACTCAAAGCATTTTCCCTGTCAACTCAATTTGAAGTTTGGTTTTATAGCTAGCTTCCCACAAACACTCCCCCCCCCCCCGTATCATCGAAGATTAGACGATATAGAGAAATAACTGTGCTACAGTACAAAGGAAGTGCGTAAGGTACGAGTGGTTCTGCTTGCTCCCGTAATTGTGGATGCAGGATAGAGTATCTGTTATTGCGAAATGGGATCAAACCTTACCCTTTTAGATGATCGGAAAATCGTTGAGAATTGGAGGGATAGTTACCTAATGGAAATTAAGTATGGCGAGTGACTTTTGCCTTTAGGCAAGCCAGGCAGATCTATGCCATTTGTCGTACATCCTACTTAATGGATGGCCAAATGATTTTATCAGTAAGTAGTTTGATATAACTGTAGACTTCTGAGTGAGATAAATTGCAGAAACTGTCAAAGACAGCTTGGCGAAATTGCTTTGAAATAAAACGAAAATTGAAGTGTGAGACTAGTGTCCTCTAATTCCATGAGTTTGAGATCATTGAACTGAGCGTCAGCAATTTCGTCTTAGGGAATGTTTTCTGAATGTGACATTTACTCAACACGAGAAAGTGTCTTGTCAACTGCAATATCAATTCCAGAAATGGGGCGTATGTCAGTCATGAATTAACTGACGAAGTCTAACTAAATGACAGAATTGTCCAGGACTTGATTTGAGATGGCTTAGGATCGGTGAAAAGAGTGAAGATTCTGCCTTCTCGAATTTACCGAAAATGTTTTATTGCAGAGTAAACTGCAAGGTTCTCGCGGACCTTGCATCTCATTAAGTCGCACAGAGAAGAAACTAAGAGATGTCAAACATCATTAATTTTTTGTTAAACCACGTGAGTCACATCATGTTTCACAGGTTTATCAAGCTCAGTTTTGAACGTTAAGATCTTTTGAGAAAATCGAGAATTTTGATATTAACAGAATCGTTGATTAACATTAGAGAAGGTACTGGAGAAGTGTAGAGTTTATTCAAAGTGAGCAAGGAGGTTAGTGAGTCGACAAGACTTCCAATTTTTAACCAATTTATTAAGGAAATCAGCTCTGAGAATAGGGATGGTAACATCGGCGAAAACAAAGGTCTGACAGAATGATTATATGAGACCAATGTTCAAGTTTAGAGATCGTGTACCATAAGTGCTAACTTTAGTCGCGTAAGCTGCGTAAAAGAAGTGTCTGATTTCCAGAGTAGTTTTTCCTCCACAGTTACGGGGATAACTGATACTACGGCACCTGTATCTACGAGGAAATGTTTTTGCGTAAAAGTATCGAGGTCCAGAAGATGGAGTTGAGAATAACTGTCGTCAAATGCCGTCACATGTGAAGAGTCTGCGTTTTTTGCAGAATTTGAGGCAAAGGAATTAGAGTGCTTGAGAAAATCTTTGCACTCGCATTTTTTTGCTCCTCTCTAGAAGAAATGATATGGTAGTAGCGGATACTATCAAATAGTTGAGTTTGCAGTTTGGACCGAGGTTGTTGACCGAGCGATTAGATCGATAAAAGTTTCGGTTATGTTAAAAGATTGAGAATGGCATTGAAGAGTTGTGTTTCCAATTTATAAAATTTGAAATGAAATTACCTCACTTGGAGAAGAAGAAGAAGAAGGAGTAGGGTTAGAAACCGCATGTATTTACGAACGTCTTAGGGCATTGAGGAAGTTGTCTACTATCGTGGATGGCTTACGTAAAGCCTCATTGACGGCATGTTTGGCAACGTGGACATCAGGTGGAATTTTATCCCACCCAAAGGACTTTTAGAACTGCCTCTGAAAATATGTTATGGGATTCGGCAGTCATATCTCGGAGTAGTTGTGAGGGCTTTAGAACCCCAAGGTTTATATTGGGTTGAGCCTATCATAAGGTTGCTCTTGGGCGGGCTCAACCAAGATATCTGTGACAATTGCTGTCAAAGAGAGTAAATATACTGATATCTCCCAACGAAAATTGCCCCTCGAGTATAGTGAACCACAGGTTTGGATCTTCGCATCAGAAAGCACTTATTTTAGATGGTACATGGTTTATTTGCGTATTCGCCGAATAAGCTGTAGCGGTGAGATACGGAGAAGACGCAGCATGAGTTCAGGAGGGTGGAGAGTTTGAAAAAGTACCTCCAATATTTTTTTATAACAGAGCGGCTGCGACCAGTGCCTTAAGCTGGTTTTGAGTAGCCGTAAAGGTTTCGTGTTCTGAAGGAGTAGTATTTTTAGCAGTATCGTCAGATCCTGTTGAACTTGCCGAAACTGCTAGGAATATACAAAAACGACGGAAAAGCCTAGTTGTGACGGCAACTAGGTAGAAAGTGATTGCAGCGAACAATATTAAAACCGCGTGTTGTCGTATTTACAAATAAATTACTATTTACAAAATAAAATTCGATCTGCTAGACCCACGTCTATTCGATTTGAAACAAACAAATCTAAAATTGCCAATAATTTCAGTTAGCGGCTTATTCCTTGATCATATGACGCATTGTCATTCTCATTGATTCAACCAACATATAAATTTAGATGAATTGTCATTTCTTCGAGTAAGCAATAGCGTGCCATCATCAAGGACCATAACATAACTATGATTGAGGGTGATATAGCGGTGACTAAATATAGTTCATCCGCCTCGCCAACACTTTTGATTTTATCACCTTGGCTAGTCTTAGGACTATTTCTAGTGGTATGTGAAATTCATGTATGCCAATAGAAGAAAAAAGGTGAAGAAAAAAGGCAAGTCTCAAGTCATAGTGAAGTAATAACACAAACAGTAACGAAGTCTTTAACGGCAGTACTGTGTAAAATACAAAACTAAAGATAAAAAAATTAATGTCCACACCTAATTTTTATATCTACAGCATAACGTGTCTGGTCAACTTTATTCACCTCGTGTGAGCTAGCCATTAGATCGTAGATATTTTTAAGGTATCTGTGAGAAAAAACAGTAGAACAATACCTTCAATTTTTAACATAAATCTGAAAAGAAAGGGTTAGGATATGAGTTTTTAGGCAGCCGGTACAGCGTAACCATTTTTTAAGATCATCTCCAAACTACCAATCCGCTATTAGTTTTTCTTTTTAAACCATTTTTATAATTTTCTTCAATTTTTGCGCTTAATGAGTTATGAGTCTAATATGGGTTATGAGTCTGATATGAGTCTAATATTCATGGTTTGACTAGACGATTTCGGCAATTTATTAACTTAAAAAGGGAGTCAGCAATTTGTTAAATGGGAGCCGCACAAATACTATGAAAAAAAACATAGCTGATCAAACACGGATGGCAATCATGATGAACAAACTAATTAAAAATGGTGCGACTTAGCTGGCAACAAGTTTGCAATAGTAATTTGCAAACTATGCATTAATGAATTAAAGAATTCATTAACGAATTAAATATATACTCCAGCAGGAAGATTTGTAAAATTTAAAATTTTTGATCTATGGGTGTGACAACCCCGCGTACTTAGGTCCCTGCTATTTGCATATGAGTTAGCTTTAGATATCGTATACCACTGGCAATATCAGTGAAATATCACTAGCCAAAGTGATATCTTAGGGATGTTGGCGGATGAACTTTTTTCAATCAACGATAGCACCCTTAGTCTTAGTTATAGAATATTCGTTGATGATGACACACTACTTTTTTTAAAATAAAATGTGTTGGGTAGTACGAATTACAACGCGAGCAACAACAACTCATAACAACCTTTGAAGAATAAGGTCCCATAACAACATGCTTTCTAAGGTGTTGATGGACGCAATTTTTTTATTTTTTTATAGTTTTTTAAAAAATAAACTTTTTCGTTTGCTCGAAGAAATGAGCTTCCATATAACTATTAAATATACCGGGTTCAATCCTTGAGCAAAACCATGTTTTACATGATCTTGGTATATGCTTCTAGCACTATAAGGATAATTGCTACCCCAATTTAGCTTTGTTCCTACAAATTTGAAAAAAAAAAAAAGTGTTTTATTTTTATTTCATCTATTTTATCATGAAATATTGCCCTTTGTTGTTTATTATTATGTGAAAGGATTTATTATTTAGTTTTCCATTCTTTAAAAAGAATATAAAAACCAAAAAATGAGAAATTTGCGTCCATCATCTTAAAAAACATGATGGTGTGGAACCTAGGTCTTAAAGGGTTTTATGTGTTGTTGTGAAACATATTGTAATTCCAACTACACAACACATTTTATTAAAAAGATATGTCAAATATTTTGAAATAACACAAATTTTTTGGAAGTTTTTTGGTGAAAAAGATGATGAACAATGTCATTGAAGCTACAATTTTGAATGGAAAATTCAAAGGGGAAGATGTGCTGTTGCTACGCATTTCAATGATCCCAACAGATATGGCATTTAAATTCAAACTTTTAGTTTCCAGTGCGACTCGCTTTTGCAATGACCATCAACAAAGCACAAGGAAAACTGCTGTAAGGATGTGGACTAGGTAGATTTGGAGAATCCGTACTTCTCACATCTGGACAACTGTATGTGGCCAGCTAACGTCGGAATACCTTCTGATTTATTCGTGTACGCATCTGGACGGAAAAACAAAACATAATGTGTGCCCACAAGCACACAAATAAAGAAATAGAATTAAAACGACATTTTGAACTTTTTTCCTTATTAAAATAAATAATTGTTGCAATAAAAATGATACAATGTAAATTGCATGTTAGGTTCGTTTAGTTTGACTGAAACAACTGAAAAACAACAACAATTGTATCAAATTTTTCGTTGTTTCAAATGCTTCAGTCAAATCGAACACGGCTGTTATCAGAACGAGTTTTCTTGAATTTCCTTTCTTATGAGATACGGACAATATGCGACAGATATAATGTTAAATAACCAAAAGTTTTACACTATTTGGTGTAAAATAAATAAAGTTTTGAGAGATTTTTAGAGTGATTAAGCTTAAAGTAATTATTTTAACAAGAAGGGGCCCGGCGTGCTTCGCTACGCTTATAAATAAAGTTTTTGCGTAGACATTTTGTTGACGTAGAAGCAATGATTTCAAAAAGTGGTAATGAGAAATGCTAGCATATAATTTTTAATTTTTCTTTTTAAATATATGAATGAAAAATAAACAGAACTTTAGCTGATCAGTTCGGATATATGAAAAGTTAGCGATCAAAGAAGTTTTCAAGTAGGCTTGTTTGATCTCTAACTTATTTAAACGCTAATTTTTCATATATCCGAACTGATGAGCTAGAGTTCTGATTATTTTTCATTCATATATTTAAAAAGAAAAATTAAAAATTATATGCTAGCATTTCTCATTACCACTTTTTGAAATCATTGCTTCTACGTCAACAAAATGTCTACGCAAAAACTTTATTTATAAGCGTAGCGAAGCACGCCGGGCCCTCCTAGTATTACATAAATCTGCAAATAATTGCGAAATTTAAAACCTTTAAACTAAACATTTCTTTGGAATTAATGATTTGTAAAATAAATTTTAAATTTTTGATCAAACTGATTAGCCCCATAAACAGAAAAATGAAATTGATAGTTTTTTGTTGTCAAAAAAAAATTATGATGTAAAATATCATGTCAAAAAGTTCATTTACGTTTGTTGTATACAAAAACAAAAATAATACCTATAAAACAAAGAAAAATAATACGTTTATCCAATACCAAAGCAATGCATAAACTAAATGAGAAAAAAGAAATATAAAAAAAGTGAATAAAGTTTTAAGTTTCGTTTGTTGTTTCGTGTTTTTTTTACATACGAATATAAGGTGTTCTTAAAGTAATTCAATATTTTTTTTTTTTTTTTTAATAAAATGTGTTGTGTAATAGGGTTTAGAATATGTGTCACAACAACACATAAATACCTTTTAAGACCTAGGTCTAGACCTGGGTCCCACAACAACTGGCGTTCTGAGGTGTAGATTAACGCTTTTTTTAAACATCTGTGGGTTGAAGCCACCTGAGACTAAGTGTTCCGGCAAACTATTCCATTTGTACGCAGTTCGGACAAAGAAGTCTCTCTGCGATCTGCCAGTATGACAGCGCGGGATCTTTACCGTTTCACTGGTTGCGGCAGCCGATTGCCGAGTGGAACGGGGGTAAGAATAAGTTTGAGGCATGATGCCGCTGATTTCATCTGAGCACTGCTGATGACGATATTTGTAAAAAACAACGAGGTCAGCAACAGTGCGACGATGTTGTAGGGAATCAAGTTTTGATGTCAAAGTTCGATCACCTACAATTCGTATAGCTCGCTTTTGAACAGAGTCCAAGAGGGCCAAGATGGAAACAGAGGCAGCACCCCAAACTTGACAGCAGTACTCCATACAGGGACGAATATAGGACTTATAAACATGGAGCAATTGGTATGGAGTGAAAAATTTTTTGCATCTATTTAGCAGGCCGAGTTTTTTTGACGCGCTTTTTGCCATCGCCATTACATGATCGTTCCAGAGTAGGTCATTTGAAACTGTGACACCCAATAAACGAATGTTTTTACATTCACCTATTGGTTCATCACACATACTAAATAAAATATCTTTGGGGAACTCGGTCTTTAATCTGGAAACAATCAACAGCTGTGTTTTGGTGGAGTTGAAATTGACAAGGTTTTGTTCACCCCAGTCGGCGACTTTATTCAGGTCTTTGTTCACGTTTATGGCAGCGTCTCTCCGGGCAGGATTAATTCGTTCGTGCATTTTACCTTGATTATGAATATGAATATGATTCAAATTTGTGTATTTGTGTATTAATTTGTATTAATTTGTGTATATTTATATTTGGACCTATAGGGAAATATTTTATTCAAAAATATTAGGCTTTTAAATTTATATGTAACGTATTTATCATTTCTTTTATTTGTTTTGAGAAATGAGAATATAAATATGCAAATTGTAAACAGTACCACCCAGTAGAATATTTTTACTTGTATGTAAACTTATAATGTATGTATATATGTATATATAAATATAAAAAGTTTTTCGTTTTTGTGAAAAAAAAATATATACTTGTGCAATTCCATTTGATATTGTATTTAGGGGGGAGGGGGCCATTAAACTCAAAAATACATTTTAATTCGTCTATTACACTAATATCAGTTAAAAATGAAATTAATCAAAATTCGAATAAAAAAGCCTTAGGCTGTACAAAGTTTTTTTTAGCGTATTAATATATAAGATTCACATGAATTTTGCAATTTTAAAACATTTTTTATTTTCTCTCAGAAAAACTTCTTTAAAACAGTTTTTGTGTGTTTCGTGTCGGGAACAAATACAATTTACAATTGTATAATCACAGATGGAGAATTCAATTTAAATAAAAATATGAGATAATCAAGATTCAATTTAGAAATTATCTGAACATGAGAATTAAAATATGTTTCATTGTTGTTTCATCCACTGTGGCTGAGTCTGTAAGATGGCTTTGAACTATGATGTCTCTGATCAGTGTGAGTTCAATCCCGACAATAATTACTTATTATCGGGAATAATACTTTCAATAATTACTTTGAGCAATAATTACTCACAAAATCGCCTATTTTTTATATATCTTTTGTTTTATATATAATACTATTTTTTATTCGCCTATGTATTAAAGTGTTGCTTTATTACTGTTATTTGCGGCCTTAAAGTCTCACTTTTTAACTATATTTTTTGTTGTCATAGTTACGTCCAAAGACATAAAAAACATTTATATTTATTTAAATTCTATAAAAAATAGAAATTTTTATCAAATCAAACCCTTTAATTCAAAATTTCATTATCCAATTAAAATAGTTGTTATCATTTGTTGTCATAGTTATACAATAATTTGGAAAAGATAACAAATATTTGGTCAAGGGTAACTTGTTCCACATATTTTTATTTCAAAATTTATGCAAATTTATAATTTTAATTTAGAATAAACATTTTTTTGTAAATATTTTGCTTGCGGTGGTAAAAAAATAGTATATGATGCGGATATAAAAAATAGTATATGATCCACGGACGTAAGCTATTTTGGACTTAATGTGGGTGCAAATCTCGGCTAATGCCTCGATTTGCAAACTCCACATACGCCCAAAATCTTTAGCTTTACGTCCTAGCATCATAATGTACTATTTTTATATTTTACTGATCAACTAGAATGCTGATCCTTTTTCATTTATATTTAAAAAAAAAATAGATCTAATTACAACTCTTTCAAATTATTGCTACTACGTCAACAAAATTTATACACACAAACTTTATTTATAGGCGTAGCAAAGCACGCCGGGTCCCGCTAGTATACATATATAATTCACAATCATTTCAATATACATATATAATTCACAATAATCAATTTAGTTATCAGCAATATTAACATTTATAACCATTACTAATCACAATATTTATGCTATTAATTAGGAACAACTGGAAATCAAAAAACAATTAGTTATTAAAAACAAACATTTTCTTCGACTGGTTAAATTTAAAATAAAAATGATGTGTACTATTTCAGTCAATTGAAATTGTTGCCAAATTAATTTGAAAAGGTTTAAATGAATAAAAGGGTGGAAACGCCATATACATATATATTTAAGACTGTGTAATTCAGTACAAGACCCAATAATAAACTATTAGCTTGAAATGTTTAGCGTATGCAAATTTTTTCATATGCAAAATTCTTATGAAAAAGATCAAATCTGGAAATGATCTATCGTTGTGAACTCAACTGAAAACTGGGGATTTTTGCCTTGGTTTTTAAACCCTAAACATATATTGCATAACAAAATTTATCTCACAATGATTTTCCCTGTGATGAAAATATGTTTTTAACAACGTCTGGTTATATTTTAGAAACCATCAATCATAATTTATACACCAAACTGAGGCAAAAAAAAAAATGTTCAGAAACAGAAAAAATAATTTTTTTTTAATAAAATGTATACGTATAGTACAGAATAAATTTCTACCGCAATGCAGAATAACAAAGAATATTCACACAATTTTATATAATATAGCAATATAAGAGTATTTATGAACTAATAATGCTGAACTGAACTCAGTTGGTTTAAATATGTGTATGTAAACTTAACTAGAACCTAAGAAATATTTGGAATTGTTTGTGGTTTTCCATCTTTGGATGTTAAACAGCAATGGGTAAGCAATACAATATTTACCTCTGTCTTTTATGATTGTAAAAAAAAATTCCTAAATATACTGGGTAAAAACTAGTTTTCAGATTCTTGAATTAAAAGTTAAGATTTAACTAACAGCTCCAATATCAACAATAAAATCCCCAAGCCTGGGGTCGTTGGTTTGAAACTGAAAATTAGGACAGACCTTAACATCACGTTTCAAATGAGAAACCAAAAGTTGTACAAACATTTTTATTAAAGTTCGAAGGTAAAAAAATGATTTCCGTTAATATCTCTTGTAATTGTTAGCGTAAAAATGAGTTCACAAAGTGTTAAAATGATTCATTTCCCTACAAAAATAATTCATACTTTTTTCCTTTGATCGAATCATTTTAGGTGTGATATCATGATTATAAAAATCTCTTGAATTTGATTTGTGCACGAATTTGTCACTTTTCAAAAGCTTACAAATTAATGAATATTCGATTTTAATTCTATATATAGACATGTGGCGACCAATGTTATTTATGTTCGCATGCTTTTGAACTTATACAAAAATTGTGAAACATTGTTGTTAGGTTAATATTAATTTTCGTTAGGTTATATTCTAGAGCCATGGAACAAAATTGTTTCGTGTATTTGTGTGTGTGTATGCACGCGATATCTCAAAACCACAAAATCGATTTGAAAATTTGTTTTGCTAAACGTAGCAATAATATGCCGGATTAGATTTTCAGATTTGTACATACTCTTGCAATCTTTAATATATTTAATGTATATTTAATATATTTCTAATATTTCAAAAACAATTTTCAATGATTTATCCTAGTAATCGATGAGTTGAGTTACTACCAAAAACGTGTGTTTTGAGCCACCATAAAACGCCACAGCTATATGGGTAAGATTTACCGCAACAGTAAATCTATATTAACAAAAACAGTTTTTTATATGTATTATATACGTGGCATACTCGGCGAGCGAGTTATATTCGCACTTGACCGATTTTTTTTATATATTAGGAAAAGCATTTTGTGTTCGTAATGTTTCATTTAATTCAAAAATTCGTACTGTTTTCGTACAATCTATTCGTCATTCATAAATTTCGTAGAACGATAAGATATGACTATATAGTAGCGGATACTTATGTTTTACAACTATGAAGTTTCTTACTATGAAGCATATTTTTAAGTTCTAAGAATATTTGCCTCACTAATATATTACTGACAAAATCGTTCTGCAAGCTATTATATTATATTATCAAACGAATACTGTTCGCACTACGATATGATGTTACGCTACTTGAAGTGTAAGGAGCGGCGGATTAGAAATAAGGTTTACCAAAATTTTACTTAAACACTAAACACCACAATATAGTTTCTTTAAAAGTTAGTTGCCCTAATCGAACTTTGTTTGTTTTTGGACTGTATCGTTCTTCTAATTCACCAGAGAACATTAATTTATTTCATGATCTATCTGATAAGATAGATAGGTTGGCTCAGTATCCTAATGCCAAGTTTATTCTTCTAGGGGACTTCAATATTCATAATAAATGATGGCTCATACACAGCTCCTCTACTGATGAGATAGGCAAACAGGCTGAGCTGTTTGCTCTTTATCATAGTTTCACTCAGATAATAGACCAGCGTACCAGAGTTCCTGACATTCCTGGACCAAGTAGCAACCTACTTGACTTAGTTTTGACAAATGATTCAAACTTAGTACAATTTAAAGTATCAGAGTCTTTAGGTGGGTTTGATCATAATTTGATCTCCACTAAATTAAATATACTAATTCCTAAAATTTAAAGCGAATCCTCGTCTTGATTGGGACTACAAAGTGGCGATTTGGCAAGGACTTAAAATCTTCATCAAACGCTTTCCTTGGAAAACTAGCTGTTTTACTGGCCAAGATCCAAACATTGCTGCTATTAATTTGTCTGAAATTATAGTTGAGGGCATGCGTAGATTTATTCCTAATAAATTGATCATTCCGAAGGTTGATCTATGGTTTTCGAGTAAATGCAAAAAAGCAATTAAAATTAAAAAAAGGCTTTTCGAAAGTTCATCCAAAACAAAACTGGTGAAAACCTTAGAGAATATCGAAAAGAGAGGGATTTATGTAGGAAACGAAAAATCTATTTAATTTGAAAAAAGCTTTTAATTTTTTTTGGACCCAAGCGAGTGGGGTGTCATTTGAAAGAGCATTTAATTTAACAAACATTACATAATTTTTTAGAATTTTGCGATGCACAGTTTTTTAGTTATTGATAAAAAAGTGCTATTTTAAGTGTATGTATACCACCCTATATTTCGACGCTGATTTATAGAACAAATATTCCCAATTTAAATCATTAAAATACTGGTTAAATCTTTCTTTAGTTAACATAAACAACTATGGATAAGATTTAACCTCAAGTAACTTTTTTGTGTCATTTTGGATCAATGTAGATATGATTGACATTTTCTATTGACGTCTACGATTAAACATTTATTCTGTTATGCGTCCATAGTCTGGCGATATAAAGACTTTACAACATAAGTTTATGTCATTTATTTTTGATATTGTGTTCTTTTACATTCCCGGAACCATTGGCGAGCGAATTTTATTCGCACTTGTCCGACTTTTTTATGTTTAAATTTAATAAATATCAAACAACAAAAGAATAATTAGTTTTTCAATGTTTATCTGTCAAAAATTATAGCACAACGTCTTTTAGATTATAAATTTCTTTCTCTTTTTAACTACCAAAATTATAGATCGCGTGTAGCTCTAACTTTCAGTAAAAAAAATGCTGGAAAAAATGTTGGAACATCTAAATCGCCCATTAGACTATCAAATGTTAATAAAAGAAAAATAACTCATCCCATGTTCTTTTCCAGATCCGACCTGCCATACAAAATAAATTTAACCATACATATTAATGATTAAATTATTATTACTAAATGTTGTGTTGAATGTTACACCAGTTGTGAATGATGTTGTTGATGATTTCGATCAACATTCATAAGTGTTTGTTATATTATTACCTTCTTTGCTATGGTTGTCAACACAATAAACAGGTGATTGTAGAAAAATATCATCAAAAATTGTTGCACCAAAATAAATAGGTGATTGTAGAAAAATATCATTAAAAAAATCATTGCATCAAAATAAATAGGGGAGTAGAGACTGATATCAAAGACAGGTTGTTGCACCAAAACAAGCCAGTGATGATTGAATAATATCAAATATAACTTGTTGCACCCAAAATAAATGAGTGAAATGAAAAAAAAATGTTGGTGATTGTTGAATATAAAATGGTGTTAATATATGTTGCTATAAAAATCAAATATCTAATTTGACAATGATCCGTCATACCACCTTCAAACTTTTTTGTGCTAATTTGAATTATGAAATTGGATTTTGATATTGGATACTATTATTGATAAACTACACCCCAACTTTGGGCGTTTTTGTATTAAACTTCCAGACATTACTATCAACTATGTATGAATTTATATGACGAGAGAATATTTCGTCAACATCTTAAGTCATCATTCTAATCAACATCCTAAGTTACGAGTGTAGAGTCCTATCCTATGAACTCATACATAGTTGAAAGTAATGTTTAGAAGTTTAATATAAAGAAATGCAATTTTCAATATGTAATCATAGATGAAAGATTCAACTTAATTAAAGATGAGATGATGAAGTTTCAATTTAGAAATCATCTGATTATGAAAAATAAAATATGGTTCGTCATTGCCGCTCTGGTTGAGTGTGTAAGACACATGGGATTTGAACAGGTGTCTCTGATGTGTGTGAGTTCAAATCCCGGCTTCAGAAAAGCTGTCGCCATTTTTTCGATACTGTTACGGTGGCAGCAAAAGTAACATAACTTGAGATTATGAATTTGTTCAAAACAAGTAACCTTTGACCAAAATATTTGTTACTTTTTCAAACAAATTGTAAAACTATGATAACAAAAAATAATAAATATTTTGATTGGATTATGAAATTTTGAATTGAAAGCTTTGCTTTGATAAACAAAATTATTTTCCATATAATTTATACAAATTTAAAATAGAGGGGCGTACACGAATGAACTTGAAGGTTTTCAATCCTAAAAAAACGCAACATATATTTGCACTGGGTTTCTAGTTTCAACACAGACACACAAATTGACATTGTTACAGTTTCCAAATCGAATGCCAATCAATTTGGAAATTGCAAACGTTTAAATGAAATGGGCGTGTCTGAAGGGATCTTTGTAATTCGTGGTAAAAAGAACAATTTTATCTTGAAACTTGCCATTGAAAATGGTATTCAAATTTCAAAGCAAAATGATTGGTGAATCAATCTTCAATCGCAAATTATATTTTGGCATTCTCGTTATATCCAATGAATTCAATAATTCAACAGAATAGTTGACAACTCCTCATAGGATGGACAACAGTGTCAATCGGTTTGAATGATATTTTATTGCCAGGCAAAGATTGTTGTATTTTAAAATTATGAAATTGCATCGACATCTATTTTTTTCGGTCCAAATAGCTCGCTCACGCATGATTAGTGTAATTAGCTTGTATATTTGAAAATTTTTCCTTACATCCTCCAACCGTTTGTAGCTTATAAAATCTTCCCCAAATCTTAACATTAGCTTTTATCAACGTTTTATAAACATCAATTTGTAACTGTATAGACTATAGTAGGGACAAACACTAAAAAATTCAAAAAACAACTTTCTAACCGAAAGTGATAAACTGGAAGTTGGTACGCAGAAATATTAGAAACACTAAAACTTTATATACCAAGTTTCAATACTATAGAAAGCCAGGATTGGAAATTACTGACGTTTCAAACTTACAGCTGTTTGGGAGACCCCCACTTTGTCCAATTTTATCCCATTGTAAATCTAAACCATTCTTAGATCGTATACGATAACATAAAATTTCATAAAAATCAACCCAGCCGTTTAGGAGGAGTTCAGTCAGATATAATCGGACAGCATTAGTGAGTGTCGAGCTGCGGTCTTAAATTTACAGTTTCAGTTTTTTATAAAGATGTGTTAAGATTGACATTATTTATGTTTTGTATTTTGTTTGGCATTTTGGGTTGCTACCGTTCGCATGTTACCATGGGTGCTTTGCAATAGTGCTATGTATGTCAAATTTGCAATTACTGGAATTTTGTTGGTTCATGGCTATAAATTTATGCAGCAATCATCTGGTTTTGGCTATTTTTGATTAAACGAATATCCATTGATCTAGATATCCATTAATCTAGATCTAAGCAAATCTGCTGGTCTGGACGGTATACCACCTATTGTACTAAAACGATGCGCTGATATCCTGGTTTATCCACTAATAAGTCTCTTTCATTTATCCCTAACCTCGGTCTTTATCCATCAATGTGGAAACTGACTAATGTTCAACCAGTTCCAAAAAAAGGGCAATAAGTCTGACCGATCAAACTTTCGTCCCATTGTACTATCCTCGATACTAGCTAAAGTTATGGAAAATTTTATTAGTTATAAGCTAATGGCATATCTCGAAAATAACAATCTTCTCCACGACCGCCAATATGGATTCCGTAAAACACGATCTACTGGTGACATAATGTCAGTCAGCACGGAGAAATGGGGTAAAGCAATTCATAACTTTCATTTCATTTCTCTTGACATATCCAAGGCGTTTTACAGAGTTTGGCATCGGGTTGTTAACAACAAATTAATTTAATTTGGAGTCTGTAAGACCTTGATCTGTTGGTTAGAAGATTTTTTGTTCCACAGATCGATCAGAGTAGTGCTTGATAGTACTATGACGGCTAAATTCCCAATTCAAGCTGGTGATCCACAGGGTTCGGTTCTGTCACCAACCCTTTTTCTGATCTTTATCCACGAATCCAATATATAGCTTTGCCGACGACAGTACTATCTTGCATTAATCCATTCCATATTATTCTTTTAAAACACAACAATCTAGTCTAACTTCAAATTGTCATCGTAGAAAAATAGTTGAATTCTTGAATGTAGATCTTGAATTCTAGACTCGGGTAAACGAAATCTTCTGACATTTAATTCTATAAAGACGAAGTTTTGCATTTTGTCCCATAAAACCTCACTGTATAGTAGCAATGCAACGTTTTCCAGGCAACCATTAACAAACTCACCAACTTTCAAATTTTGGGCACTAATATCAATCACAAACTGAAATGGCATGATTATATTCTTTCCATGGCAAAATTTGGATCCCAACGAGTAACGACTTGGCTTCCCACGACGCTGTAAAAGTTTTTTCTCTCCATTGGAAATTATTACGATCTATAAAGCAAATATACAACTGATCCTCGAATTTGACTCCCATTTTTGGGCTGCAGCATCACAAACCTCTTTAGATTTTGTCGACAGAGTTCACAGGTGTATTGAAACTGATTGATGATCCAATGTTAACATCGTCTATGTCAACATCGGCTTTGGATTCGATTACACTGTTTTACATGTAAATTTACTATGGTAAATGCTCTAAGGAAATCAATAGTTTAATACCTCTATTACGTAGATCTTCAGGAGCCACAAGACAATCATCGTATTCCCATAAACATACCCTAAACATGAGGTCTCATATGTGAGAACGTCCATCTATAATAACTCCTTTCTTTCACGTTCCGTTTTCTGGTGAAATCGATTACCAAAAACTGTTCTCCCCGTTTAATACAATCCTCAAGCTTTTAAATCCGCAATACACCAACACTATCGCTCCAGTCCTATCCGAAGCTCTTAAATACCAACATTCAACTTTCCTTTCCTATCGTTAGCACGTGCATAAAGCATTAGAGGTTTATAACCTAAGTGAATAACTCGAACTATAGAAAAAAATCCAGTGCTTCCTTTCAGCATAATTTTTCATTTTTTTTTGACAAAAAAATAAGTAATGGTTGAAGAGTAAAAATTTTTTAGCAAAAATGAGTTGTCACAAATTTTGGCAACTGACATCTAAACTAAGAGGTGATAACAGCAGTTTATGCAGCAATCGTCTGCTCATTTTTTAAACTTTTTATGTTTTCTGCTAAATGCGATGTCTTTGTACGGGTCTAGCCAAATTTGTTTTGAAATTTATTGTACACATTACATATATTTGTATAGTAATAGTTTTGTAAATTAGTGGCTAGGTTTTTGCATGTGATAAATGTAGATTTGCGCAATTGTAAATTTTTACAATTGAAGAAATACAAAAGAAAAAATTAAGTAAATTTTTACGTTTTTAATTATAAGGAATTAAATTAGTTAGGAAATTGTTTCATGGTTTTTCACATCATTCATTTATTTATATCTCATAAGATTAATTTAAACATATCATAAACATACCACATACATAAACATTGGCGGCTTAATTTAGTTAACTAAAATTGTTATTAATTTTTTTTTAATAATTTAAGAGTATTTTAGTTTTAAAATTTCTTGATTTGGTAATTTTCTAAGAAAAACAAAATAATTTAATTTTCCCCGCATGTACTCATAAAATTTTAATCTGTATTTTGGTTTTATGCATGATTTGTAATTTTATTTATGCTGTTTTGAAGTACTGATGATCCAAAAAGGACCGAAATATCTATAAATATATTACAAAACTTTAAAATATAGTTTATTAAAATGAGTTATTACTTATCTTTTGGTGGACATCAATTTATAACACCCCCAGTCTATATCGAAGTCCGAGGCTAGAACATTTATATGATTAACTGCGTTATCTTATTTTCGGCATTAGTGTAGAAAATTTTACCCACAGCTGTACAGAATATTTTAAAATAAGAAATTTAAAATCATCAAAACGTGTTATATATGTATTTTGTTAATTTATTATTTTTTGAATTATTCATTTCTTGTTAAAATTAATTTTTAATAATTTTCGAGAATCTGGAGAAATCTTATATATTAATACGTTAAAAAAAAACTTTCTGGAGCCTAAGGCTATTTTATTCGTAGATGGATTCGTTTCAAATTTTCGCTGCTAACTGATATTAGTGTAACTTAGGTCTTAAAGATTTTTCACACAAATCGGATCATAAATAAAAAAGTTATAGACGAATTAAAATGTATTTCTGAATTTAACGCCCCCCGCTCTATACAATATCAAACGGAATTGCCCAAGTATTTTCTTTGTTTTTTTATTATTATTTTCAAATTTCAATTTAGTTTATGCGTTGATTTAGGAGTGTATAGACGTAACATTTTTCTTTGTTTTTTTATTATTTATATTAGTGGAATGAATGTTGTGAATGAATGATAATGGTATTAGTGAGTTTATTTTTTATTATTATTATTTTTCTTTGATTTTCTTTGATTTAATGATTATGGTGTTAATGGCGAAATGAATGTATGATAATGGTATGAGTGAGTTTATTTTTTATTACTAGGAGGGCCCGGCGTGCTTCGCTACGCTTATAAATAAAGATTTTGCGTAGACATTTGGTAGACGTATAAGCAATGATTTCAAAAAGTGGTAATGAGAAATGCTAGCATATAATTTTTAATTTTTCTTTTTAAATTTATGAATGAAAAATAATCAGAACTCTAGCTGATCATTTCGGATATATGAAAAATTAGCGATCAAATAAGTTTTCATTAAGCTTATTTGATCTCTAACTTATTTATTTAATTTATTAAATTTATTTAACGTATTTTGTTAATTTACTATTTTTTTAATTATTCATTTCTTGTTAAAATTAATTTTTAATAATTTTCGAGAATCTGGAGAAATTTAAATAATTATTCTCGGATAATTATTCGCGTTTCTCGAAAAAGTCGAGAAATCACATACTCTTGTTTCAAACCTGATTACGATTTTTCTGATGTTCACACTTTGTTAATCGTAGAAAAACTGCGTTCAGTTGCAGCATTAGTAATGTAATGACAATGCGTATTTCACAATTTTTAGTATATTATTGTATGGAATACGTTTTGTTTCAAAATGATGAAATTTTTCTAACCAATTTTTCTCTTTTCTGATTTTTTCTGATGCCCAAACTTTAACTATTTACTTATCAATACATTTTTTCATAAAGATACTTCATTGAAAAGATAATTTTGGAATATTGTAATACTATTTGGAAAATTTTGAGTAATACGATCGAATGATTTTTGCACATCATTCCAATTAATTTCTTGTATTAATGTAACCCAAACCAAAATCTTCTATATCGTTGTAATGTACCGTACACTTTTCTAAATAATCAATGCAGTTACTATATAACTTTTTGACGTGCTTCATGAAATCTGCACGAGCTATTGGACCTTCAAAAGTTCTAAAGTGTTCTCGATAATCAGTTTTCAACAATTACAATTTTACAAAACAACCAAATTCAATATACGAATGAAACAAGTGCATAGTAAATATGTAACAAACATTTTGAGCCAAATTTTGTAAAAATCCATCAAATATTCTGAAAGTTGTACTAAAAAAAGTTGGAAAAAAACAAAAATTCACGTTCTTGTTTCGTATTTTTCCATATTAAACGCACGCCATAAATTTTGAACAATTATTTTAAATTTTTTAATTTCTTGGAGCCTATAGTAAATTATATTCCCTTTCTTTTAAGTTAAAAAACACGAACGTTGGTGCAGGTTGCACTAAAATATTTAAGTTTTCCCAAAAAAAGTCATAACTCAAAATTTGGAAATAAATTTTTTTACTAAGAATGATATAAATTCTTCAACATAATTGATTAATAAATTTTATAACTAAAAAGCAAAAATAAATGTCAAAATATATTTAAATTTATATTGATGATATATGTTAGACACAAAATCTTTTAAACATTTTTTTAAGCTCAACTCAACATTCGGTAAAAAACCACATCGTGATTTCCCATCACATAACTCAAAATACACAGACAAATTAAAATTTTTGTCTTGATAAGAACGCAAAAATGCAGTTTTACATATTGGTAATTTAAATAATAATTTAAAATACAAACGTTTCCGTTAACAAAGCACGTCTGTATATTTAGAAAAAATGTGATGCAATTATATTTATTTATGTATCAAGGGAATTATAAGGATGTTAATTCCCGAGGGAAACGTTTACTACCCGAGGGCCTCTGGCTCGAGGGTTAGTAAGTTTCTCAAGGTAATTGACATCTAATAATTCTCGTAATACATAGATAATTTTATTATTTACTACCTAAATCATTTATTTTTATCCAGTATTTTGATAGCATGATTTTGCGTTTTAATTGATCAAGTTAGTTATTTTTCACTTCAAATTATATTACTAGGGTATCGTTATTCGTTACTATGGCTTTATGTAAAAAATGTTGTTTATAAATAAACAAAACAAAAATTTATAATAGAAATTAGGTATATTATGAATTCGTAACTCCCTCTTATAATTCCCTTGCGAATTATGAATGTCATTATTATTTCGGTAACTAATGTCTAAACGACTTATAATAAATCACTAAAAAATAAAAACGTTTATGTTTTACTGATATATTATGAATCGTTTAGACCAGGGTTGTTCCTTTACGCGTAATCTAAAATAGATTACATTACATGTAGTCTATGTAATGTAATCTATGTCATCTATGTAAATTTGGCGTAATCTATTAATTTTGATTTAAGAAGAAATATGTGGAAATATTGTATTATCCCTACTGAAACTTTTTCGCAAAAGACATGATCAATAATATTGTCAAACACAAGATCTTGCAATCTTGAAAAAAGTTAATTTATTGCTAAAAAATTTTAGAATTCACATATCAATTAAATAGATTACATAATAGTTTACATTATAGATTACACGAAAATATCTCGCGTAATTTACACGTAATCTATGCGTAATCTATACATGTAAAGTAATCTATTTTGTCTACGGCACAACCCTGGTTTAGACTTTAGTTACCGAAATAATAATGATACTCTTAATTCCCAAGGGAATTATAATACAATTTGAACTAAATAACAACTAACTTGATCAATTAAAACGCAAAATCATGCTATCAAATACTTGATAAAAATAAATGTTTTAGTTTAATAAATGTTTTATAGTAAAAAATAAAATTATTTATGTATCACGTGAATTATTAGATGTCAATTACCTTGTAAAACTTACTAACCCCCAGGAGAGAGGCTCTCGGGTAGTAAACGTTTCCCTCGGGAATTAACATCCTTATAATTCCCTTGATACATAAATAACTATAAATCGATAATTTAACCTTTGCCCTCCCACTGAAAAAACCGGAACAACGAAAAAAAAAAAAAAAAAATTAAAAATAATTAATAAAAACACATAAAATAATTAATTAATATTTAATTTTAATTAAATTTTTTCATTTGAGGTTTAAACAACGTTAAAACCTCAAATGAAAATTTTCTCCGTTGAACCATCTTGAAAGTATTAAGTGGACATAACTATTTTTCGGCATCCACGGTTTATTTTCATTCAATTATATGCCGATGTAATGAAGATATGCTGTTTTTATAAATGGTGTGATTTTTTAGCAGTATGAATTTGGACTAATTTTACACTTGAAACAAGTTAATGACGCTATTTAAATAAATTTGACTTTATACTTTACTATTTTAAAAGAATTTTTAACTGATGTTTGCGAACGACTGAACTTGTAAAATATTATTTACGACGGGGCACAAAAAGAAAAGAAAAAATAAATAAACGCAGTTGAAATAAGAGAAACTTAAAATAACTCACAAGTCGCAGTATTAATTCGAATATCTATATAACTATGAATCAGTTATGTAGCAGAATTTAAACTAGTAATAAAATTTTCCATATTTTGAGTTTCGACTTTTTTTGGGAAAACTTAAATATTTTTGATCAACTGCACCAATATTCATGTTTTTTAACATAAAAGGAAGGGAATTAATTAAATTAACTATAGGCTCCAAGAAATTAAAAAATTTACATTCATTGTTTGTTTAAAATTTATGGCATTGTATATGAAATTTAAAAAAAAATTGAGGATATTTCGTTTTTTAGGGTTCCGTACTTTGTAAAAGTAAAAACGGTACCCTATTGGTGAGACTTCGGTGTCCGTCCGAATTTCTACATAATCAATTTAGTCACAAACTATAAGTGCTATCAACTTGAACTTTTCTACAGTTATAAAATGTATTGTCCCACACCTGATGATAACAAAAAAATTTCATATATTTGTTTTTATCTAAATTTTATGGACATAGATAAGGAGATAGTTAAACAAAAGTTTTTTTTAAGAAATCGAGTTTGGTCTAGCAAAATCGAAAAAAATGGAAGTATTTCAAAAAATTTTCATTGAATTTTCGACTGCTTAGTTTTTGAGTTATTACCAAAAACGAGTGGTTTTTGTCCCCCCCTCACCCCTTGCTTCGAACATTACAAAAGAAAAAATTTTAAAAAAATCAAGGGTATGGGGATTTTGCTAAATCGAAACTATAACTTTTTTTTGGTTGTTATAATTTCAAATGTTCATTAGAGGGGGTTTAAAGTAGAAATTTTGAAAAAAAATTATTTTTGATCATGGTCATATGAGAGGTGATTTTTTTTGTAGTGGAAAAGAGTTTGTTTTGTAATTTTCGGAAGCATAGTTTTCGATTTATTTTCAAAAATGTAAAAATTATTTTTGTCCCCCCCCCTTATCTACGACTATTACAAGAGAAAAAACTTAAAAAAAATTCATGGGTGTTAGTCTGGGAGCCCGCCGACATAAACAGCAACTCATAAATACTCTTCTATAATTTTTTGTGTGGCTTAATTACGCCTAGTCTACCACTTTTTTTTCTCTATCATAATTTTCTTAGCCGCGGCTTTTTCTCTCCAGTAATTTTTAAACTTGTCAATATCGTATTAAGATAAAAATTTATAGATACTCTATTTTTAAAAAACTTAATACCAAGAGAAATTCATGAATCGCGAGAGAAAAAATTTGTCCGACAAAAAATTCGGTACGCTAAGGGCGTCTACCGAGTGAAACATGTAATAATAATAATTTCGAAAAATTTATGGATAACCACCTGATTTTTATGAAAAATGCTTCAAAAATGTATGTAGAATCACGTCCTTACATCGTCCGACAAGACAGATTTGCCAATTTTCCAGTCCGACAAGCGGATATTGACATTTTCACGGCGACCTAAAATTTATTCATAACAATTTCCGCTTTCGATTTTTTGCTGTTAAATGAAGCTTACAACGAGGTGAACAAGTTGTCCGACAGTAAAATATTACCATTTCCATAAAAATTGAGCAAATTGTTATTTTTCAATTGAAAATCCGCGAAGGTTTACAGTATTTGCGTTTGTGAGCGTAAATACAGCATACTTCCACATAACCAGCTGTTTTTTACAGGATTACTAAAAAAAAGTATATAGAATCCAATTGTTTAATTGTCGGACACGATATATTCTCCGATTTTTTAGTCCGACGCATGGAAATTATAGATTTTATGAAGCTTCAAATATTTTGATGAAATTCTTTTTTGATCTTTTTAATTTTAATTAAGGATGTATATTACATTTATGAAATCAAAGATTTACGTCGAATTCTAAAATATATTACAGAATAAACGTTCTTGCATCGATTGGAATCAAAAAATTTAGATCTCACCGACAATTTTCGCGAAATAATCAATTTTAAAGTTATCATTCACTCTATGTTATATTCGACGGAAGTATCCAAATTTGATAGAAAAATTAAAATTTCAGTATGTTCTTGCAAAAACATCCGAAAAAAAAACTTACGTTCAGTTTCTCTGTGCAATTTATGATTTTTTGAGCCAAAAAAACAGCATGGTACAAATGGATCTTGATCGAGAGTGAGTAAAATAATAATTATTTTCATGGCATGTTTTTAGAATTATCGAAGAGTTCGTTTGCAAATTATATTCTTTGAAAAGCAAAGATGTAAATCTACGACGACTCGAACTCTTCGAGAAGGCATTCAGAAATAAAAATCATGATCATAAAATAATTAAGAGTAAATTGAAAAGATTAGATGCTTCTAGTATACCACCATCAAAAGAGGAATTGCTGCAACAAATTAAGCGACCCATCTACATATCCAGCGTTTGGTGTAATGCACATATAAGATGCCCTACCAATCTCGAACCTGAAAACTGTGGATGGACGTTGATTAACAATAAGTATCATTATTATTGGTTTGATGGGGGCCCCAAAGTCCTTCGTTTGAAGATATATTATCTTCAAACTTAATAGGTATGAAAATTATAAATTTCAGTAAGCCCTTATTGATCAATCTGTTAATTTTTACCCCACAGTTTTCCATAGATTTTCACATTTTTTCATAATTTTTCACCTTTTAATGTTCATTTTCATTCAACAGTTTTTCATAGTTTCTCACAGATTTTCTCAATTTCTTATCGAGAAAATTACCTCAAAAAATCACCTTTTTAATTTTTAAATTAAAAAATAGGGTAGGAAGGGGTGGTTTTTTGTTGACCAGATTCTGAAAGTTGAAAATACCCTCCTATGGATTATTAAATATGTCCAAGCATCAGTAACAAAGTTGTCTGTGCTTAAAGTTAACGGACAAAAACGGATAGATTTGGTCGATAAGAGTTAATATGCGTTTCACTAAATGTTTCATTTACTATAGCTTTTAAAAATCAATAATTTTCCAGATTTCAATGATGATAACGAGGATGATGAGGCAAATGATAACAATAGCACAGATGAAGAAAGTTCAACTGATGATAACTCTGATGAAGAGTAAAAAAATTTTTCACGTTTCTTCATATATATATTTTTTTATTTATTTAATGAAATTGTTAATAAAAGTTCCTATTATTAGTTTAATACTTGTTATTAACTATTCACATTCCTTACCATTCATTTATTATTGTAATTAATGAAACTAAAATTATTTATGAACTTGGAAAAAATAAAGTATTGAAATGATGTTGCCGATCGATGTTTTTTTGTCGGACTATTGATTTGGCACGAAATATTTGTCCGCCACTTGTACTACAGGGTAAGTTCTGCTCTATAATATGTTAATTTCTTTTCGTCCGACGGTTATGAATAAATTTTAGGTCGCCGTGAAAAAGTCAATATCCGCTTGTCGGACTGGAAAATTGGCAAATCTGTCTTATCGAACGATGTAAGGACGTGATTTTAAATACCTTTTTGAAGCATTTTTCATAAAAATCAGGTGGTTATCCATAAATTTTTCGAAATTATTATTATTACATGTTTCACTCGGTAGACGCCCTTAGCGTACCGAATTTTTTGTCGGACAAGTTTTTTCTCGCGCGATTCATGAATTTCTCTTGGTATTAAGTTTTTTAAAAATAGAGTATCTATAAATTTTTAGCTTAATACGATATTGACAAGTTTAAAAATTACTGGAGAGAAAAAGCCGCGGCTAAGAAAATTATGATAGAGAAAAAAAAGTGGTAGACTAGGCGTAATTAAGCCACACAAAAAATTATATAAGAGTATTTATGAGTTGCTGTTTATGTCGGCGGGCTCCCAGACTATGAAGGGATTTTGCTAAATCGATACTAAAATTTTACTTTTTTACTTAATTTCAAATAAACGTGAAACTGTACTAACAAAAACTGATTTTTTTCCTCAAATATTATATACACATAATACATAGAACACTTAGCGAGCGAATTATATTCGCACTTGTCTGACTTTTTTAAACTGTTTTGAGTGTAACAATTCCTTGATGGATTTTTACCAAATTTAACTCAAAATGTTTGTTAGTATATTTACTATGCCCTTGTTTATTTGTATATTGAATTTTTTTGTTTTGTAAAATATGAGATTCAAAAACCTACTTAACCTAGCATTACCTTTTTTCACGGATTTTTCGCGAATATCTCAAAAACAAGAGTTAACCTATAAAAAAAATTTAATTTGATATTCGTGTTCAGCAGATCAAATTCCATAAGAAAATTTGGGTTTTATTCAGGAAGACAAAAAAAAGTTCATAATTAGTAAACTATGTAGTGTTATTTGTTATTGATAAAGTTTAACAGTAAAAAATTAACAAAAATAATATAAAACTAATATACTGGCTTAATATAGTTATGTAAATGGCTGTCGAAAACCGTATACTACATTACCTTCCCGTTCTCTCACCGATCCCAAATTAAAATGGGGTTGTCAATAATCCAGGTAGTGGAATATTCCTTGATCATGTGACGCACTATCTTTCTCAATGATTTAACTCCAGATATCGATTTATGTGAAGGCTCGACTCTATGAACACGAAATTACCTGTCATCATATAGTAATATTCCATATAGTCAAGGAATTAAGGGTACTACTGTTAATTGAATATAGTTCATGCGCTAGCACTCTTGAGAGATCACCTTGCCTAATAACATCTCATTGCTATTGTCAGTGATATGTGATATCTTACGTTAGATCGTATGTCAATAGCAGGGACTGGAGTACGCGGGCTGGTCACTCCCGTAGATCAAAAATTAAAAAATTTACAGATCAATAAAAGCTGATCCCTGATGCGTAAGACTCAAGTTAAAAATATGGAGGGGCTGAAATCTCACAGCTCTGAGATATCAAGACTTCGGTCTGGGTTAAGGATTTTGATAGAGTTTTCGGCAAAAAACTTTTATGCGGACATGGTTTTTAGTTTTGGGCAGCGATGTATATCAAACATAACTCTTTGTTAAAGTCCATTGTGTTTTTATCTCTGTTTAGAAATTTATTACAAAACTAAACGAAACATCAATACGTTGCCGAAAAATTATAACAGATCATAAATTTAAATAATTTAGTGAAAAGATGATACACTCAGCAAACTGCTCAAAAACCTCTCCATTTAGCGTTTCGAGAAAATATTACAAAATCACAAATTCATACTTCTTTCAAAATTCCAAAAATATTTTAAAAATGAAATAAAATGAAACTTTTTTCAAAATTCCAAAAATATTCCAAAAATTATAATAAAATCAAATATTTAAACTGTTTCTAAATTTCAATAATATTCCAAAAATTCTTAAAAATTCAAACTTTTTCAAAATTCTAAAAATATTGCAAAAATCATTACAAAATCAAAAATTGAAACTTTTTTCAAAATTCCAAAAATTATAATAAAATCAAAAATTTAAAATTTTTCAAAATTCTAAGAACATTCCAAAAATTATTGCAAAATCAAAAATTGAAACTTTTTCCAAAATTCTAAAAATATATATAAAATTCAAAAACTCTAGTTTTTTCAAAGTTCTAAAAATATTGCAAAAATTATAACAAAATCAAAAATTGAAACTTTTTTCAAAATTCTAAAACTATTCCAAAAATTGGAATAAAATCAAATATTTAAACTTTTTCTAAATTCCAATAATATTCCAAAAATTCTTAAAAATTCAAACTATTCCAAAATTCTAAAAATATTGCAAAAACTATTACAAAATCGAAAATTCAAACTTATTTCAAAATTCCAAAAATTATAATAAAATTAAAAATTAAAAATTTTTCAAAATTCTAAAAATATTCCAAAAATTCTTACAAAATCAAAAATTGAATTTTTTTTCAAAATTTTAAAAATATTTATAAAATTCAAAAACTCTATTTTTTTCAACATTCTAAAAATATTGCAAAAATTGTAACAAAATCAAATATTGAAACTTTTTTCAAAATTCCAAAAATATTCCAAAAATTAGAAAAAAATCAAATATTTAAACTTTTTCTAAATTCCAATAATATTCCAAAAATTCTTCAAAATTCAAACTTTTTCAAAAACTCTAAACATATTGCAAAAATTATTACAAAATCAAAAATACAAACTTTTTCAAAATTCCAAAAATATTTCAAAATCCATAACAAATTCAAAAATTTCCATGTCCGATTTCATTTGCAATTACATATACGTCATCATAACAGCTGCATTTTTTTCCCAAAAAATTGGCTAAAAAATAAATGAAATCATTTTTTGACACACTTGACATTATTTTTTTCACAAATTTATAATGCAATAATCTAGTTTTTAATCTCACATACCAATCCCAACCATCAATATTTCTCCAAATTTAATGTCCCTACTCGTAATCACTTAAAATGAACGTTTTTTAAGCCAAAAATATGAAAATTTGCTGTTTTTGACACACTTAATGATTTTTTTGACACACTTCCGGTATAGTTATCGAACATAGCGTCCTTTCGAACCTGTCCCTAGAGGTTATCCATTTTTAGAAGAAAAAAAATTTCGAAATCCCTCCAGCGGTTTTTCCTGCAGCGTAGGTAATGACGGACGGACGGCATGCCGGCCGGCAGACAGACATACATTTTTTTTGCTTTTTTAGAATCAGTAGGTCCTAAGACGTCGAGAAATGCCAAAAAAGTGGGGGTAAGAATTTCACTTTTGGCTCATGAATGTAATACTTAGGTCTTTCAGACCGAAGTAATAAATAAATTTTGACTGATTATTTTATTTTTCAAATTTTAATACAAACAACCAAAAAGTATGAATAAGTTACTTCGGTCTAAAAGACCTAAGTATTACATTGATGAGCTCAAAGTGAAATTCTTACCACCCCTTTTTTTGACATTTCTAGATATTTTAGGACCTCCTGAATCTAAAAAAGCCAAAAAAAAATGTATGTCTGTCTGTAGGCCGGCCGGCCGGCCGTCATTACCTACGCTGCAGGGAAAACCGCTGGAGGGATTTCGAAATTTTTTTCTAATAATAGGTTTACTCAAGGGACAGGTGCGAACGGACACTGTGTTCGATAACTGTACCGGAAGTGTGTCAAAAGAATCATTATGTGTGTCAAAAATAGCAAATTTTCATATTTTTGGCTTAAAAAACGTTCATTTTAAGTGATTATGAGTAGGAACATTAAATTTGGAGAAATCTTGTGGTAGGGATGGGATTGTGAGATCAAAAACTAGATTATTGCATTATAAGTTTGTCAAAAAAATGTTGTCAAGTGTGTCTAAAGAAAGATTTTTATTTATTTTTTTACCCAATTTTTTGGAAAAAAATAAAATTGTTTGTTTGAAATGAAATTTTATTATTATTATTGAGAATTATGGCATTATAAGTTTGTCAAAAAAATGTTGTCAAGTACAAAAAATGATTTCATTTATTTTTTAGCCAAATTTTTGGACAAAAAATGTAGCTGTTTTTATGACGTAACTGTAAATGCAAATGAAATTGGACATGGAAATTTTTGAATTTGTTATAGTTTTTGAAATATTTTTGGAATTTTGAAAAAGTTTGTATTTTTGATTTTGTAATAATTTTTGCAATATGTTTAGAATTTTGGAAAAAGTTTTAATTTTTGATTTTATATGAGTTTTTGGAATATTTTTAGAATTTTGAAAAATTTTTAATATTTGATTTTATTATAATTTTTGAAATTTTAAAAAAAGTTTTAATTTTTGATTTTGTAATAATTTTTGCGATATGTTTAGAAATTTGGAAAAGTTTGAATTTTTAAGAATTTTTTTAATATTATCAGAATTTAGAAAAAGTTTAAATATTTGATTTCATTCTAATTTTTGGAATATTTTTGGAATTTTGAAAAAGTTTGATTTTATTTAATTTAACAATATTTTTGGAATTTTGATTATAATTTTCCGGCAACGTATTGATGTTTCGTGTTAGTTTTGTAATAAATTTTTTAACAGAGATAAAAACTACTTGTACTTTAACAAAGAGTTATGTTTGATATACATCGCTGCCCAAAACTAAAAACCATGTCCTCATAAAAGTTTTTTGCCGAAAACTACATCAAAATCCTTAACCCAGACCGAAGTCTTTATATCTCAGAGCTGTGAGATTTCAGCCCCTCCATATTTTATATATATATGAAATTTTAATTACAATTTCAATAGAAGACAAAGTGGAGCTCAATTTATGTTTAGTGTTTACTACAATATTAATATTGATTGTCATATAATTTTAATTTTTTTATGTATATTTAAACTAAACGAAAATGTTTTATTTAGCATAAATAAATTACCCAAATTTAATTTTTAATAACGGAATTCTTGTTTCATTTGAATAACGATATTCTGTTTTTTTTTAAATTGGGACATTTTGGAAATGTCGCGGGACGCGGGACCAATTGTTAAAAATCGGGACTGTCCCGCCAAAAGCGGGACGTCTGGTCACCTTAAATTATCAAGAATTTTTCATTTTAATGTCTGCCCCCACGGTGAGGTAGAGAAAACTGCATTTCGATTGGAAATAGACCACGTTTTTTTCAGTGTATATAAATTGGTACCAATTAAATCTCCCCTTCACCAGTTTACCTTAAAGTTGTTATTAGTATTTTTATAAGGGGTAGACGGATTAATAAGTTCACTTAACTTCTAAGATAGTGGATTTAGATTAATATTTAAAATTTAAACTACATATCCACAAAACACAGAAAAAAACAAAACAGCTATGAATAACAATTTCAAATCAAAAGCCAGAATAAATTTTATTTAAACTAAAATATTTAAATCAACCTATGTTTATTTTATTGACACAAACATTAATTTCAAATGATTTTATTTTTAGATTTCGATGCATCGCATGGTTATGTTTCAACACAAACAAAATGATCTTCATTCGACTCAAAAAAAAGTTAGAAAATTTTAAACGAAAACAAAGTTAACTGGGAAAATAACAAAATCCTCCAAAAAATCGTAAAAATTGTGACACTGGAATCGTGACTCATACATGAATGCAGGTTATTTAACTTTATATAAAATGGTGACTAAAAAGAAACAATAACAAAAATTTTATTTTGAAACCAAAAATTTAAAATTTATATTAAATGGTTATTAAAAACTAATTAAAAATTTAGGAAACAGGAAGACTTTTCTATGTTCTGGCTGTGTGAGGAGTTTTTATATCCTTTACAGGTAAATGACGTTTGAATTTATTATTTTATTTGCATCGGGTAACAAAAAAAATTTTTTTTCCTATAAGATATGAATTCTATGAATGTAGATTCAGAGAATCGAGTAGTACTCAACGTTGGAGGGATCCGTCATGAAACATATAAAGCAACATTAAAAAAAATTCCAGCTACCCGTTTATCAAGATTAACCGAAGCATTGGCGAACTACGATCCAATGCTTAATGAATACTTTTTTGATCGACATCCAG